>JAWWLV010000046.1:10126366-10150362 GCA_035041135.1 Platyrinchus mystaceus
AGCTGCTCCATCCCTCTGATCATCTTGGTGCCTCCTCTGGACTTGCTCCAACAGCTCCATGTCCTTCCTGTGCTGGGCCCCCAGAGAGACAGAACTGGCTATCAGATCTTCTCCAACCTGCTTCTTCCCTCTTTCCCTGCCTCCCTCTCTCCCTCCCTCTTGTTCACATCAGGTTTGTTTCTTCATCTGCACCCACCAAGCCATCGTACCAACATCATGTGCACGGACTGACCTGTCGCCTGACCAGGCTGGAAAGGCTCTGCTGGGCCCCCAAGCGTGGCAGGACCTGCTGACATCCGTATTCCCTGACATGTCAGGAATTGTTCCCAAAAATATTTTCCAGAAACTTTTCAGAACTGCTGAGGATGGGAGGCATACTGTTCTGGGGCCAGGATGCTCTGTCCCTCTCCCCACCTGGGTGAGAGGTACAGCCTTCATAGTCAGTGGCGTTTGGGAAGGAATTCAGCCTGCACTCAGTAGACGGATAAATAAGAGCAGCTAATCCATTACATAAAAATGCCAGCAGTGGCCAGGGACTCCTGGGTTCCCTGAGAAACTCTGAAGTCTTTCCAGTGCCTTAGATCTGGGAGGCCTGTGGCTCTCTGCTCACAGTGAAGGCATCCGGAGAGGTGTGTGAGGACTGCAGAACCAGAGCCTGCACCTCACCCAGAGCATGGGGATAGTCAAAGAAAGAAGCACAGCCATGGCTATGGAGAGCCAAGGGCTTTTTGCTCCAGTTCATCAGGGCTCTGTGAATCCTCATGGGCTGCTGAAAGAAGGCAGCTTACAGAAAGGCACCCCATGGAGAGGCCATTACCCACACTGGTGCAACAAGGCAGAGGATTAGGGGAGCTCCTCCCTCCCAGCTCCTGTAGCCCTGCATACAGATCCTTATTCCTCATCTGGCTTGCACAAGTCCCCTCTTCAAACTGCCCACCTGCCTGGAGCCACTGGGAAGCAGCAGGAAGGAGATGGGCAGGGCAGTGCTTCGCCTTAATGGGGCAGAGGCCACTCCAACCTGCAGCTATTGGCCATTGCCAAGGGGAAAGAGTGGCTCCAGCTGCCTGTGTGCCAACAGCAAACATGTTTTACAACTGACCTGCAAGGAATGTGTGTCACTGCAGAGGATATGTAGCCCTGGAGAACAGAAAGCACAGCTGCATTTTTTAAAAGTACCTCATCCCCTGGATCGGAACAGCAGGCGCAGATGATCACAGAGCGATAAGTCCGCAGTGTGTGAGCAGGAACCATTCCTCTACCTTTGCCAGTGGAAGATTCTTATAAATTCATTCCTCCTGCCATCCTTTAGCAGAGGGTCAAAAGATGTACTGACAATAGCAGCATGCAAATATTTCAGAACTTGGCCACACGCTGAGCAAACACTCTGGATAGCTTCATGAGTAGATTAAAATGCCAGATCAGCGAGCAGTGCTGCACTTTAAATATGCTCACTAATTTATTAAGTTTATTCTTAGCAAGCTTGCAGACTTCAGAAAAAAGTTAAATTTCTTGGTGACAAATGGCTGTGGAGCTGGGCAGGCAGAGCGTTCTGCAGTCACACAGCCCCAGAGGAGGCAGGCAGGGGAGCAGATCCCCCAGGGCACTGCACGGGGGAGAATCCCCAGTGGCACAGCCAACACAGGCTCTGTGTCAAACTGCTGTACAGCTACAGAGCACAAACCAGGGCTCTTGGCACATCCCGTGATTATCCAAAGAGCTGCTGCCTCCCACTCCAGGCTTAGACATCCCTTATCTCTTTCTCCAGACCTGGCTGTGTGCTATGGGTTAACTGCTGTGAGCTCCACTCCTCAATGTGCTCTTGATGTCCCAGCTCCAGTCCCTTGTGCTTCAGTAACAGCACCAGGTCTGTGACATCCAGGGCTGAGCCAAACATGCCTCCCCTTCAAGGACACCATCTACTGTGGTCCCAAATGATAACCCTCTCCCTTGTGCCCTGATCATGCTTTGCCTGGGACCTCTCCACTCTTTAACCCTGTCTGCTCCTTGTGCTCAGCCCACAGGAGCCAGAGGCTTGGATTTAGGTGCCTATTGATGCCTTATCCAAGTCAAGATAAGTGGGAGTCAAGATTGGTGGGAGGTGTCTCAAGTAGGACACAGCAGGTCCATCTTCAGGCAGCAGTTGTGGGCCCCCAATGCCCCTCAGCCCTCTGCCTCTGCTGTTCTCCATGGCTCTGCAGACCTGGAGCAGGGTCTGGAGTAGCAGTTTCCTCAGGAAGGAACCAATGCTGGCACTATCGCTTGAGATAAATATTTTTGGTCTCCTTCTTGTTCAAACTGAACGAGTGTGTTTAGGAACCCTTCTGAAGTGCTGTGTGTTCCCCTTTCACTAACACACATCCCTGAAGATGAAGCCTGACAGCAGGACAGCTCTGTGATAATGGGGACAGTCCTGTGCAGCAACATTATCCAACCTCTTGGGCCCTGGAAGCCCCACAGGACTGGGTGCCATGTGGACATGAGACAGTTCCTGCCAGGAGGGCCCTGACACTGCTGCACTGATGGGGGTAAATGTCAGTTTTGATTGTGCTGCTGAGGAGAAGGCTCTTTTTCTTTCAGGGAAACACTGCAGGGGAATGGGGATACCCACAGCCCCAGGAGTCCTGGCTGCTCTGCAGGGCTTGATGCTGGAGCCCGGAGGAAGAGACAGAGCACAGAGCAGTGACATGGGATGTAGGAGCAACAGCACGAGGAGTTTACCAAGCTGAAAAAACACCTAAAGGACCATTCCTGACACCAGAACAGGGAGCAGCAGGACTGGCTGTGCTGACAACACTCCATGAGCTATGGGCACCCAGCCGTGCCCTTTGCCTGCCCCACAGCAGTGCCCGGCAGGGGAAACACATGTGGCACAGGGATGCAGAGGGGCGCGATCCCCGGCAGGCAGCAGCCCGTGTCAGCCCGGGGCTGGGGCTCGGCGCGGTGCTGGGACAGCTCCTCGGCGGGCGATGACAGCCCACGGGGAGGGGCCTACCTGCTGTTTGTGGGAGCAGAAACAGGGACCTGCGAGTTTTCCAGGGACAGAACGCAGCGGGATCTTTTGTGCCGGAGGTTGCAGCCGTGCGAGGCTGTTTCGCAGCGTTTGCCACATCTCTGGGGAGTCGTTATTCATCATCCCACTTCAGAGAGGACTTGCATCTCTTTTGCTAACACTGGGAGGGGAAAGACTTTCCCAGGAACATTTCCTGGGCTGGGAGGAAATCCCACACGGCATTGCAACTCTCCCTCAACAGCAAAGGCACGTTATTCTTGCTTGCACTGCAAATAAGCTGTCGGACCAAGGCAGTCCTGTCGCTGCTGGGAGTTAAACAAACTCCATCTGCCCCGTCCAGCAGCTGCTGGGCCCTGTTAGAGCCCTGTGGAATGACCTGTTCCAGCAGCCCTTCCCCAGTGATACGCTGTGATTTACTGCCCAGCCTGACCTGCAGACAGGGAACACACGCACACACGTGTGCTGGGGCTGCATCACACCCAGTGGGGCCCTCCTGCTCCCTCCAGCTCCTCCTTCCCCAGGTCCCTCTGCATCTCAACAAGGCCCTGTAGGAATGCCTCAGAAACAGCTCCTACAGTGGGATGCTGAACCCTAATTTCCTCATCCTTTGCATTATCTCAGCAGCAATTCAGATTCTAGAAATGCAGTAAAGTTGCAAAACTCAGTCATTTCACTGTAACACACCACGGGAGCAGCATCATCTCGCAAATTCACCCTAAGCACAGAGAAGAGTTTCAAAGCGAGAGCACACCAGACTGTCACTCTCAATAGTCAACAAGCACTAAGCTTTGTTTCCTCTTCAGTGGCTTCAGCAGCACATGGGGATGAATTGACCTGGAGAGGCCCAAAAAATCACATAAAGGATAAAACCAGTGCTGCAGTTAAAGGGATTGGAAGACTGTAAGGAGAGAATAAAGTGCTGAGGACTGGTCCAGGGAGACAGAGATGCTGGGTGTGATCTGCTGCACTCAGGTGACAGATCCCAGGGCTCAGGGAGAGCCTTTGGGGCACTGTGGCTGCCACTGTCAGCACAACCCTGGGGAAGGTGGGAACACCAAACCAGAGCCATCCAGAGTGAAACACTGCAGGTGTTGTCTGGAGGGGACACGTCACCCACAGCACACAGCACCTCCAGGCCCAGAGTCCCACTGCCATCCCTGCAGAGAGGCAGCAGAGCTCAAACCCCAATGCTGTGAGGGGGGACACGGTCCTGTTGCTGAGGCTGCTTGTGGCTGTCACACCCTCATGGTGAGGTCCAGAGCCAGGAAGTCCCTGGGGACAGCTGATAAGCCTCTGCATCTGTTCCAACACTGCCTGTGCAAGCAGGGTGTATTTTTGGCTTGAGGTTGGGACATAAATCAATGTGAGTCAGAAATTGCCCCTGACAGTACAACCCCTGCCCTGGTGCCTTCTCCAGGACACTGCCAATAGCCCCAGGCTGGTGCCTGCCATGTGCCTGGGACACTTTGTACAATGGGCATAGGCAGGGCCTGGGTGCAGTGGTCAGAGAGTCATGAAGTCACTGCACTGGCTGTTCTGGCTTCAGGGCCACATGTGAAGCACCGAGTGCTAGGGGACAATCCTGGGAGCAGGATTCCCCATGTGCTCCATGAACCCAAGGAGAAGGGTGTGCTGGCCAGGAAGCCACATGTACTACACACACAGCATGCCCTAGAAGACAAAGGCAACATGGTCCCACCAGAGAGTCTCAGAAATTACCTTGCAGTTGTAACTAAAGCTGATGAGCAGCATCAGCTGGTAAAACAGGAGACAATCACAGCAGGTCATGGCAAGGGCTTGTGCGTAAACCCTTAGTCATGAGATCCCATCCTAGGGCCATGCAGATACAGACACATAGCTGGAAGATCCCAAAGAATCAATCCTCTGATGGCTGGATGAACCATTCCTATGTGTGATGCCCCTGTTTTCAGCTACCCCTGCAACTCAGAACCCCCCATGTCCTGGCAGTTGGCTGTAGGTGTGGAGTGGGCAGGGTCAGCACAGCCAGACTGTTCCCAACCCTTGTATCAGTGCTTGAACATGGCCACAGCCCCCTCCCTCACCTGCCCTGACCACATCTGGCACTGCTGTCTCTGGGACTGGAAGCCAGCTGGCGGCAGGCTCAGAAGGAAGGACAAGTATGGGGAGTCCCTCTCCCTGCCTGCTGCATGAAACTGGAACTCCTCATTGCTGAATATCCATCCCTGCTTCAGGGAAAGCACCAGGTGAAACAACTCACATGGGAAGTGGGATGGGGGGGTGTAGGTTGAGAGAGACCCAGCACCACTAAGGGACAGGTGAATGACAGACGGGCCATAAGGAGACAGCCACAGCCCTGCTTCCAGGCCACAAGGCTGGCAGCAGGCGCCTGGAGTCACAGTGATCTGGGAGGGGTATTTAGAGTCACAATCCTGAACTTCAGGATTGTGCGCCATCCTCGCAGCTCCTGTACAATATGGGTAGTCCCAAAACAGAGGTGTTTCTAGAGAGGACACAGGTGGTGGTTGAAGGCTCAGGCTCTGCACTTAGCAGGGAAATCTGACATCCTTGTGTCACTTCAGCCAAAAAAATTATAAACTTGCCTGCTCTCTCCTTCCATAAAGGTCCTGCCTTAACTCACCACAACAGTGCTATTGCAAGTCTCCCCAAGAGCAAGGAGCTGGACACCATGACCCAGCGTGGTCTTTTTCCCCTTTCCCATCTATCTGCTCACTGCTGCTCTCTGGACTTCCCAAACAGGGTCTCGAGGTTGGACACAGACTCCATATCTGATGCCTGACTCCAAGGCCACCGCTGGTTCCCCATCCCAAGGGTGGGAACAGGTCCTTGAAGAGAGTCTGGTTAGGAGGCTGGCAGGGGAGGTGGGCTTTGGGGAGTTCCCAAAACACAACATTATCTATGCAGTGTGTACCCTCTGGCAGCCAGGGAAGCACAGGTCATGGCAAGGACTGGCTGCTCCTGTGGGGCACTCAGCTGGGCTGGTGGGGCCAAGGTGCTCCGTGGAGGAGCAGGGGAAAAGGCCAGCAGAATCTCTTCCCTGCTGCTTCCTGCCTCTGCTCCGATGGGTGCTGGGTCTGTGCTGCACCTCTGAACCATCCTGCAGTGCAGCTGTTCTGGTGGGCCCACAGGAGAGGCGACACCATGAGCGATGCCCCAGCCTTGCACTGTGGAACATCACTGATCACCCCAGCAACAGGGGACGATCTGCAAACTCAACAGCCAGCCTGTACTGGAGGATACACACAACTAGCCTTCCAGGGCCTCAAAGGCAGGTGGGGAGGTGACACAAATGTGTCATGTCTGACAGTGCAACATCCCAGCAAAGCCCTGCCCTCCTGCCTGGGGACCTTCATCCTGGTCCAAACACCCCAGGCTCATGTGTGCATGATTCCCTGAGCCCAAGAGCAGGGCTGGATCTCTTTGTCATCTGAACCCTAGTGCATTAACTTAGCTCCTCTCTAATAACAGGCAAGAAGGCCAAGAAATAAAGCAGGTACATTCCGGGAATGCTGCAGCAGCAAACACAACATGAATCACGTCAGGCCGCGGCTCGTTCCCAACACACGCTCGTCCAGCTGGTGTGGGCAGCCCACCTTTGGAGTTCAGCCTTTCCAGCAGGACACAGGTCCTCTGCACCAGGGGTGGTGAAGGAGCAGGGGAACCACCAGGCAGAGGGAGGCTTTGATTCAGCCATGACATGTGGAAGAGCAACATAGCATCCCCTGGGCTGCATCCCTCCTCCATCAGCACCCTCAGCTGCTCACCAGCACCAAACCAGTTCCAGAGGTCTTGGCACAGGGGAATGGCTTCTGCCACAACCGCCAGACCTTCCCTGCTCCTCTGAAATGTCTATCTCTGAATTCCAATGGGGTTTAAGGTGGCCACATGCAAAACAAAATGACCCTGGAGAAAAACAGCAAGGGGACAAGGCTGCAGGGAGGGGCACATTGATGGAGTCAGAGCTCTGGACCTGGCACTGTGGTTTGGAGAGCAAATACAGCACAGAGAGAGACACTAGGGAGATCACTGCTGGTCATTTTGCCTACACAAGAGGAAAAGGGAAACTGGTTCAGAGAAGAGCTACAGGAATGATTGGTAGGCTGGAAAACTGCAGTTTTCCATGGAAGGCAGAAGTCCAACCTCTTTTCCCAATGCTGAGCACAGGTAAAACAAGACTTGGTCCCACTCAGCCAGCACCTGATGGGCAGCTCTGTAGCCCAAACCAAAGTTGGCTTCAGCTGATCTGGAATAGTTGCAACAGGAAAGCAAAGTACTCGCTGCAAACAGTGTGGCTGCTCACTCATCTGGACCAACCTTGACATGGAAAGAGGGGCTTCCTCGGCTGGGCTCACCCAGCTCTACCCTGCCCAGGGCTACAAGGTAGCAGAGTGAGGAGAGAGTGTCACCCATGCAGCAGACTGGTCTCCACAGACAGAAAGGGTGGGACTGGTTCTCCTGCCTCCCTGAGCCTTTCTGGGAGCAGGTTCCAGCCGTGCAGGGCTGCAGCTGGAAGGAAGACACCAATAACCTGGCAGCAGCAGTAGGGAGAGAGACATCCAGTGTGGAGATGGGGATGAGCACAGGAGGGCCCATCTCCTTCCTCCCCACAGGGCCTGTGCCAGCTCAGTGAGGTCTCTGCTGGTTTCCTCTTGGCTGTCAGGCTGTGAGTGCACTGCAGCCGTGCCAGGCTTCTCACAAACACGAGCACAGCGCGAGCACAGTGGGGCTGGGACGGCCTGGCCGCCCTCCAGCCCTGGCTGCCAGAAAATGGGAAATAGGGGAATTGGAGCAAGACCACAGTGACCACCAACCATCCGCCACTGGCAGCAATGGGACAATCACCCTGTGCCAGGCACGAGCAGGCAGCAGCACATCCTCCTGTGCCCACCAAACCCAAATGCACTGCAGGCCATGGTGCAGCTGGAGCATGCACGGAGGAGGAGGAGGATGGGGATGGGAGGAAGCCATGTGCCTCACCCCCCTTGGGTGCTCTGGGGGAGCAGGGCAGCCAGGAGCCCCAGGATGCTGCACAGCAGACAGCACAACCCTGCTCACAGAACAGTATGGAGTTTTCTGCTAGTTACATGGTTTATGAAAAGTTGTTGGCAAAAATGTGCATTTTCTTTGGCTGTGTTTTGCATGGATTTGGCAAAAATATAACATTAGTGTCTCCCCTTGAGAGAACTTTATTGAGTGGAACAAAGTCAGATATTTTTAGCTACCCATTGTTAGCTGAAGAACAAAGCCATAACTAAGATATTTTGTCTCTTACACTGAAATGGGACTATCAGACAAATCCATGTACAGTCATATGTGGCTGCCCATTCAGATGGAGCACGAGAGGGAAATTATTTTTAGCCTGTACACTCCACACAACGACCACATTTCCTGTCCCCTGCAAGCTGGACCACCAGAATGCACAGGCAGCACCAAAGAGGGGGACCTGGGGTCACTGCCTGCTGCTGTCCCTAGGGCCATCTCACAAATGACATTTATAGGAGAGATTTGGTCATGCAATCCTAAAAATAACACTTTAATTTTTCTGCCTTTTGGAGTGGTGTTTTTTTCCCCCTCAGAGCTGAAATTATGTGTGTTTCACCAAGAAGCAACAAGGAAAAGTGAAGCAGGATGCAGATGGATCTCAGCGAAGCAGCAGTTGTAATGCACAGCGCTAAAACCTGAACCTTCACCCCTTTTCCAAAAACACTTGTACGTGCCCTGAGGGCCGCTCTGATCGGGAGAGAGGTTTCCTACATGCAGCACTGGGTCAGGCACCCAGCACAGCCTTGTCCTGGCAGTGCTGCCGCCCTTCCCGTTCCGCGCAGTCGAACCATCCATGCTGGAAATGTCACGGCTGTGGCTGCCAAGGCAGCTTTTTTGAAAACTTTACCCCCGAAACACCAGAGAGCCCAGCATGAGGCTGACAAACCTCCCCTGGGTGCTCCAGTGCTCAGCAAATGACATCAGTGGTTTCTGATGGGCAGCGCTTTGCAACGTGTTCATGTAAGAGAAACAAAGCGCTCCTTAAATGCCCTGGATTTCTGCGCGTGAGCGACACCGGGATCTTCTTCTAAACAGTTTTTGTGGGTTGCACTGGTGAGTCACGGAGAAGTTGTGCTTGAGCATTTGGTGCAGCCAGAACAACCCTCTACAGTTAAGGGAGCCATGGCACAGTCCTGGCAAAGCAAGAGGAGTAAAAGCAAGGTGCCACCACACAGCCTGACCTGCTGGGGGGGAACCCTCTGTGCCAGCAGTGGTGGGGGGATCAGAGAAACCATCAGAGCAGCCTCCAAAGGGCTGCAGGAAAGCAAGAACCTTTGGGAACCTCAGTGGCCCTTTGCCACCATCCTCCCTGTGCACAGCCAGCCGCTGTGTCCTCACCACATCTCCCTGCCAGCCTCCAGCAAGGCCAGCTCCTGACTTGCCAAATGCACTTTGTGCCTGTTCCCAAAGAAGTGCCACACTCCACAGAGATCTGTGTGTAGTCCATGACCTGCCAGGTGCCACTGAGGTCCCACACTGAGGTTCCAGCCTGGGAGCAGCAGCAGGCAGTTCTGTCTGTGCTTGTCTCCCTAAAGCTGTCCCAACACGCCCGTGCCGTGTGTCACCACAACCAAACCCACATGGGAGAAAGCGGCCAAAGAACAGAAGGACATGAAGTAGGAAACATAAATTACCTGTGGACTTTTCAGCTGAGCTACAGTGTCCTGGAGGAGATGCTGCTCTGTCACTCCTTGTCTGCTCCGCGGGTTGGGGCTGCCTTGACCAGGGAGCACTGACTGTGTTTTATAAACTTGAAGCACAGTAAGAACTGGTTTAAAATAGAGTGAACGGAGCTGGTGCGGGTGGAATTAGACAAACTCCGCGAGCTGCTTTTCCAAAAATAAATTAACTTCTTGCAGCCCGCGGAGCAGGGGAGGGGGACGGGGCCTCCCGGGAGAGCTACCCGAGTGCCTCTGCCACTGCTGTCCCCTTCCCCACATAGCCCCAGGGCTACCGCTGCCCCACCCGGAGGCCTGGGGCTGCATGGGGAGGGGGAGCAGCAGCCCTGCCCCCCCCCCGGTCTCTCTGCACCTCATAAAGTGTCTGTGCTGGCAGAGGGGAGCAGAGGCACCTGGAGGGGTCCTGCCCTGGCAGGGTACTGGGGCAGGATCCCAGCCAGGGCTTTCTAGTTATGGGTCAGTCCCTGCCAGACTCATTGCCTCACAGTGTCCCCTGGGCATCTCCCTGTGCCCAAGGAGGCCAGTTTGGGAGAGCAGGAACAGGTTTCTTTGGCACTGCAAAGTTCCTGTGCTTAGATGAAACAGGGTGTGCTAGCTGTGGCCCACTGAAGGAGGGGGCACATGGATACTTAGAATGGTTTGGGTTGGAAGCCCATCTCATTCCACTCCCTGCCATGGGCAGGGACACCTTCCACTAGCCCAGGTTGCTCCAAGCCCTGTCCAACCTGGCCTTGGACACTTCCAGGGATGGGGCAGCCACAGTTTCTCAGGGCAACCTGTGCCAGGGCCTCCCCACCCTCACAGGGAAGAATTTCTTCCTAAAATCCTGTCTAACCCTGCCCTCTGTCAGTGTGAAAGCATTCCCCCTTGTTCTGTCACTGCAGGCCTCTGCCCAAAGTCCCTCTCCACCTCTCTTGGAGCCCTTTTCAAGCACTGGAGGGGGCTCTCAGGTCTTCCTGGAGACTTCTCTTCTCGACCTCTCTCAGCCTGCTATGAGCGGTTGATCTCCCATGGTCGGCTGGAGGAGGTGGCACAAGTCCTGGCATCCTGCTCTCCTCTGAAGCGTGGACTCAAGGACCAGGAGGTCTGTCCCAAGAGAGAGCACCTGGGCACTGGAAGGTTTATGGAGCTTAGCCCAGTGTTCCAGAGGTGCTGTCACCTTGAGCAGAGCAGTTGCTCTCACAGGCTCACCAAGCCAGCATGGCATGACCTGGCTGTGAAACCCATAATATGGGAGATGGAGGGCAGAACTGTGCTCTAAGAGCTCTCCTGACAGGCAGGTCCAGTGCACTGAGAACCCCAGGGACAGTCCCCTTTACTTTCCTTTGGGGTACATTCACTGTTGCCCTGGCAGGTGTGAGACACGTGTCCCCATGCCCACAGAAGCACCAGGCCGTGGTCAACTGTTTTGGGAAGCAGCACTGGCTGGGGAAGGAGGAAGGGAGGGGGAACGGAAAGGGAAAGGGGGAGCTCACAGACCCTGCTCTCCTGCATTCTGGGGACACAGCCTCACCTGGAGAATGGAGCTGCTCTTTATCATGTTTGCTGTGCGAGCAGGTCCCAAAGGATTTGATTTCTCCAAACTTGGTCCTTGCAGTGAAGAATGAGCTGCTCTTGAGTGCCCTTTGACTTCACTTATGCATCAAATCCCTAAAAATATCACTTTTTCACCTATAAACCCCTTTTTAGGGCTTGACCATCCTGCTGGACTGAGCTGGGCTGAGCTCTGCCAGTGCAGCCTGTCCCTTAAATCAACCCTTTCCCTTTTGATCTCAGTTGAAGCCCTGAAGGTTTGCAGGCTCTTGCTGTTGGGAAGAGAACAGGTGCTGTCCTCACCATCTCAGCTCCCCAGAGCTCCCTGAGCGCAGGAGCAGCCCAGGAGGCATCTGGAACCTCTGCTCAGCCTGGATCAGCTCAGCTCCCCTCATTAACCCCAAGCCCTGAAGGCTCCCTGCCCATGCTTCCTACGCCTCCTCTGCCCTGCACGTCCCCTCCCCAGTGCTTTCTCCTCACTGATAACAAGCAGAATGTTGTCCTCCCACCCCTGCCCCTGGTGTCACCATGGTGCTGTGCACTGGGGACAGTGCTGGTTGCAGTCCCATCAACTTTCACCCTTCTGAAAAAAAAAAAAAATCCCTGTAGGTTTTCTAACACCAGCAGGGAGGTCCCTTGAAGCAAATCCCTCTTCTGAGTGGCATCCAGGCCAAGGGCAGCCCTCCCCAGGCAGGGAAAGTCCTTTTTCCCTCTATTTATTTATATCCATCTTGCTGTAAACTCACCCGCCAGCGAACCTGCCTCTCACACTAACAAACAGTCCCTTCGGTCTCGCAGCAGTTGCTGGCTGGGCAGGCACATGTAACTGGGGGATCTCCCCCAGCCCTCCTCCAGCTCTTCCATAAATCCCCAGCTTCCACTGGGTTTGTTTACAGAGCAACTTGTAAGTGAAGTCCCTTTGGCAAAGCAGCTCCTGGTCGAGCAGAGACCTGAGCTGGAGCTCCAAAAGAGCCCGCACCGATAATGAAACGGGCACAATGGTCCCTGTGGAAGGTACTTTAATGTTACATCCAGGCCTTGTGCCTGGGAGAGGTCTGATCAGAGTATGTTTGCACAGGGGAGAGCTACAGTCTGTACAAAATGTCCTTTAGAAGTGGGAGGGGTTTAGGACAGCACACAAAGGGAAACAATGACATTTATGAGGTGGAGAGATGAGAGTTTCTGTATTAATGAGTTTCTGTACTAATACAGTACCTGTGTTGTTACTGAGGCTCTCATCCTTAGGGTTCAGAGTTAACAGGCCACACTGGGCAGTGGAACAACTCACACTTCTCTCTGCTTTCCCCCAAGCCATCTGCTGCCCACACTGCACCTGCCCACAGGGGACATTTGAGCTTTTGTCAGAAGATCCTTGCACTGGAAGGTCTTCAGGACAGTTTTGCTACAAGAGTTCAAGTGGAGCAGGACTATCCTGCTGCAACACCATAGCCATGGCCCAGTGCTGATAGCCAGGCCTGGGTGAGGAGGAAAGGGAGCTCTGGAGGTGATGGTTCCATTTCACAGGAGCCTTCAGAGGGAGTCGTGTGCCTGCAGCTGGATAACACCCCAGGCCAGAGGGAGGATCTCATCCCTGCCAGCTCTACACGTGCTGAGTTTATCCCAGCGGTGATGTGAGTTGAGAGCACCCTCAGCAGAGGGGCTCAGCTCCATCCTCCAGGCTCTGCAGCTCAGGACAACAGGTGGGTTGATGGCACAAGCTCACCAATGGGTGGTACAGAGGTGGCGTGGACATTCTCCCTGGCAATCCCACTGGAGCAGCTGGCATGGAAGCACAGTGTCACTTGCTGCCCGTGCCACACAGCCTCCCTTAGTGGCTGCCCGTGGGTGCCACGGTGCTCCACAGGTGATGGCAGTGTGGCATTGGTGTGGCTATGCTGCTGTGCACACTCATGGGTACTCGTACTTTGCTCAGGATGGGGGTTCAGTGGTGTCCTGGGATGCTGACAGTGGGAAGCAGGATGCAGAGCTTGGATCTGGCAGCACCCCCGATCCAGGCAGGTGGTGGTGGGGAGGTGACCTGGGGTGCCTGTGGCTGCACGTGCGCGCTGGATTTCCGTGCAGCCTCAGCCCCGCAGCCCCGCCGGCCGTGTCAGACAGTTTATTTTAGCCCTCGAGGCAGGAGGCGGCTGGAGGATCCGCTCCGAGGCTGTGTGGGCGGGTGGAGGCCGGCAGCCCGTGCCTCCAGCGCGTGTGACACGCGTTTGGTGTCACCCGAGTGGGAGACCTGCTAGCGGGGTGAAATATGAGCTGCGGGTTCCCGGCTGCAGCTGGAGGAGCTCATCCTGCAGCCTGGCCCCGTTCCCTCCCCGGGGCAGGAGGGGCAGGTCAGCGGGAGCCGGTACAGAGCCTGCAGTGCCTCTGTGCGGCTGCAGCACCCCGAGCAGGGGTGGATGGACACCGGCCAGCAAGACGGCCCCGGGACCGTGGGGCTCAGCTCTGGTCACGCTCAGCCATGGGGCAGCTCTGTGGGAAATATGTCCCTCGCGGGGTCCGTGCTCCCTGCCTGGCTTCGGGATGCCACCAGCAGCCGTGCAGGGTGATTTTTCCTCACAGTTATATCTCAGCTGCTCCTGAAGTGCTGGAAGGGTCAAAGGTCCTCTGCCCAGCACCTGGCCAGATTCTGCACCCTGAGCACTGGCAGATGCTCACTGCAGACACCTGGTTTATTGATCACCTTGCTGTAGACATCTGGTTTATTGATCACCTCAGCACATCCCCTCATGCACACCCACAACCCAGCCTGGCAGCCGGGGAGCTCTCCAGTGTCCGTATCCCACAAAAGACTCGGGCGCCATGGGGCCACCCCACTGACAAAGCACAGGGCCTGCCAGAGATGCTGCAGGGGAACTACCCAAAGCCAGACCACCGGTGTGAGGAGTGTGAGGTATGTGAGGGGTGTGAGGGGTGTGAGGGGTGATGGATTGATCTGCATTGAATTCTGTGTCATGTACCTGTGGAATGGGTGTGGGGGTATGTAGACACTGACACAAGGCCAGGAGCACAGGGCACAGTGAGCTCTGCAGCAGAATGCCCTGTGAGCAGCACACCAGAGCACACTCAAGAACCACAGTCCCTACTTCAACCTATCTACCTGCTGAGCCTCTCCTGGCATAGGATGACCCACCAGCCAAAAGTCTGTGCTGGGATCACTCCTCCAGTGCTGTCATACCCTCCTGCTGAGCTGTGCTGAGCCACAGTCCCCCAGGAAAGCTCCTTCCTGCCTATGATCTGAGGACAGGCAGCCTGTCCCCACAAAACTCTAAACAGAAACAAAAATTATATAAAGGAATAAAAATGTACTTTAAAAGTCTATGGAGTCCCAAACCAGCATCCAAGGAAAGACACAGAAGTCCTGTGTCCCTGTTGTGGTCCCAAGGGTGTGTATGGAGCAGAGACAGGAACCCTAGTCCCAAGGGAGCGGTGGCAGGGCTGGATGCAGCAGTTGTGCCCTTACACATGTAACAGGCTCTTAACCCCACAACCTGTCTTTTCTGGGGTAGTAATACCTGCCTTAGGCATCCATCCAGCCCTAGGGATGCAGGGAAGCTCTCCTGCAGCAGCATGCTGCAGAGATAACTCTCACTTGGCACTGGGAATCAGGCACCTCCCATGTTGAAGGCACCTGCCCATGTACAGACAACAGGGCCAGGGCAGCAGTTGTGTGCGGGACACCCTGGAACCAGTGCAGCCACTCCTCTGTGCAAGATGGGGCTGTTGGAGCCTGAGGGGCCCCGATCCCTCCCATGCCAGGCTGGGGACTGGAGGCATGGGCACCAGGATGTGGCCATCACTGCACTCCCCACCCCACGCTATTCTTAGGAAGGGTAAAGTTTATACAAGAAATTTAAGCTTTAAGCCCAGGCACCATAAATAGTCTATTTTTCAAGGGCTCCAAGTCAGTTGTAGGCTCAAAGCCAGAGGCAAAATTTGGCAGCTGTCTTTGTTTAATGATTAATTAAAATGAGGTAACAAAACGAGACATATCTATTAACAAGGGTATTTGCAGCGTCAGTAGAGTATTCCAAATGGCTGATTTTCCCCCCTTTTAATCTTCAAACTTTTCGTTAGGAAAACAAGCTCTTCCTCCAACCACAGCCGGGCTGGGAGGGAAGGGCTGTGGCGCAGCCCCTGCCTGGGCAGTGAGGGGAGCAGCGGGCAGGCAGGGCTTTATCTTTATGGTCTTCTTCCTCTAAACAAAGAGAACCCTCCACATAAAGATTTTTCCAGTTTGAAAATTTTATTAGACCTTAAAGTAAACTTCAATAGAGAGACCCTGGGCTGTGACAGAGGCAGGAGAGGGGGAGGTTTGCACATCGCTTCGGCTCCGTGCTGGCCTTTCCCCAGCGCATGCCACGCAATGGGGCTAAAACGGGAGTGATGGAGGCAAAGGGGTATTTTCCAGGCTCCTTTCCACATGTGCCAAGCAAACAGGGCCAAACCCACATCCCCACCCTACCTTGGAGCAGCAGCACACAGTGTTCTGGGCACTCTGGGGAGGTGTGACCAGATAAGGTGACAAGGAGGATGGTGTGGATGGAGCCTGGGAGGCTCGTTCCCATCCACTGCACTCAAGCTCATCCCTGACACTGGATACAATTTTTAGCTTGGAAAAAAAAGTGAAGCATGAAGCTGCCTTGTGTGGGAGGCGCCTGTGGTCAGAGGAGGGTTAAATGTGCAAGGGTTGGAGGCAGCTCCCAGGGGTGTGCGAAACAGGTTCACCCTCCCCAAGGCTCCAAAGATTTAGCCACATGGGAAAGCACCCAAGTATGAGGAAAAGGGAAAAACATCCCAAAATAGTTTAGTCTTGTTTTTTGCACTGAGACGCCCAGACAGGGTGGGAGTTCTGGTTGTGTCTGAGCTAAAAATTACAGAAAATAGAGAAGTGGCTGCAAAGCCCCATGTTCTGGATAAGAAGGACATGTGCAAACACCGTTCATCAGGCTGTGAGGCCATGACACGATGAAGGCCCATAAATAAATAAGGGGGACAGCGTTAAATGAGTTCTGTGTCAAAGAGAGAACCATCAAGCTCCTGCTGAAGTGTGTCCTCTACCCAGCGTGTTTCATGGGATGAGTGGGAGTGAGGGAAAGCAGCTTTGTACCTCAGGACTGCTCTGAGCAGAGGTGGGATCCTGGCATCCCTCTCTACACACAGGTCCAGGATCACTGAGCCCACCTGGAAGTCAGAGGGGCTGGTTCTGCCAGGACAGACTTGCTCTGGGTTATCCCACTCTCCCTGCACCACTCTCCAGGCACATCTCATCTGTTGGTGAAATCCCAGCATAAATCCTGAGTCTGATTTCTGGAGGAGGTGATATGGTGGGTCGTCTCTATAACAAGCAGAGAGGTCCTGGGCATTGGATTCTGCAGGAATCTGCTCCTGCAGCACACAATTCACGTGAGCAGCGGGATGGGGAGCAGGGCTGGAGTGAGGTGGACCCAACGTGGAAGAAAGCCCACTGCTCCTCCTTGGGGATCAGTCCCCTGGGGATGAAAAGGAGGATGCTTTCCATGGATGCTTCATGGCCCACTTTAACTATCAGGGGTTGCCCACGCCAAGCACCAGCTTCAAGGCCCTGTAGTGAGAGTCCTGGCATGAATAAGCTGGTAAAACCCCGCAGCAATTTGGAGTTCTGGACTACCCAAACTGTGGCTGGAGCTGGCCCGGGGGTGAGGGTGGGAAGTGGGGCTGGTCCTGGCTGTCGTGCCATCCTTGGCAGGGCAGGGTCCCATGTTCCAGACTGCCAGACTGCAGTGCCATGGCTGCACTGGAGGGGCACAGGGCACCCCTTGGGGCAGAGGCCCTGCCTGTGCAGCCGCTGGAGCTGGCTCTGCTCCCCTAGGCAGGGGTCTCCTGGGAGCCTGGCCCTGTGTCAGAATTTGTGCTGGGGGTGCCAGAAGTAGCACCGAGGGCAGGTGACAGGCAGAGGATGGGAGCTCTGTGCAGCAGACTGGGGGGAGAGTCCGGAGTGTCTGGGTGGGGCTGAGCCCGGAGCAACAGAAAGGGCTGGGCAGGGACGTGGGGCAGCTGGGGGGAAGCCGGGCAGGGGCAGCGCGGGGTGCAAGGAGGGGCAGCACGGAGGGGATGGGGCAGCGCAAGGTGCAGCAGGACAGCCTGGGAGGGAGCAGGGCGGCACGGGGCGGCAAAAGGGGCAGCGGGGCAGCAGGGGTGGGTGGAGGGACGCGGAGGGACTCGCAGGGGCTGCCCCGTTCTCACCCCCGCGGCCCCGCCGGGCCCCCCCGCTCCGCCCCGCAGGGGAGGAAGCAGCCGCGGCGGAGCTACGGGATCACGGTGCCATCTAGGGCCGAGTGCGGGCTGCTGCAGTGCCGGGGGTGCGGGATGGGGCTGCAGGATAGCACTGCGGGGCTGCGGGAGGAGGCTGCGGCGCCGTGGCTGCCTCTGCGGGTGGTCCCGGGGCCGTGGGGCTGGGCAGGACCGTGCCCTGACACAGCATCCCCCCGCTCCCCCCGTGCCGAACGCTAGAGCACAGCTCGGAGCGGGGCCCGTCGCTCCCGGGGGGAGCAGTCACCGGGGACCCCGCCCAGCCGGGGCTGCTCGCGGGGGCCGGGGGAGGTGACGAGCCGCGCTGAGCTGCCGCGGGACAGCGGGGACAGGCGGTGACACGACACGAGCCGACCCCCGGCACCGGGGGGCCGAAGCGCACAGGGGTCCCGGGCCGCAGATGTGGGTACCCGCGGAGCCTCTCAGGCAGCGTGAGGAGCTGCGTCCTGGCCACTGTGCCCAGCGCTCCCTGGCAGTGCCCAAGGTGCCCGAGGACTGGGGGTGTGGTCCCTAGGAGCAGATGGAGCCATCTCCTCCTGTGCATCCCCAAAGGGCTGGTCCTGGGTTAGTCCTGGGTGGGTGATGGGGCAGCGGGTCGCAGTGCTTAGTTTGTCGTGCCCTGCAATGCAGGTCTGGCAAAAAGCTCCAGAGCACAGCTGGGCCTTTCCTGACTCTTGGTGTCTAAGCCAAGGGTACGTATGTCAGACTGCCTCCTGGAGCTCACTGGTGTTGATGACAGTGCCGCGACTGGCCTATGGCCCCCCGCTGTGCTGTGACACCTCCTGCCTGTCCTGGGGCAGATCAGGCAGTCTCCCAGCTCATGCAGCTGGGGCATTCTCCACACTACCTCCAGAGCACACAGAGCCTCACCCACTATTTGAAACCTGGCCCTGAAATGCCCCTCGGTTTGGCTTCAGTTTGGTGAGGGCTGTCCTGGGGCTGGAATCAAGTCACATAGGCACTGCACTGGCTGTGCACAGGGTGATCAGGCCCAGATCAGTCCTCTGGTGGGATGATACCAAACTCTTGGATCACACAGGAATGAGTACAGACGTGCCCTGAGAAGAGAGAAGCAGAGCACAGCAATAAATCTTCCTGAACCAGAAACACGGGCTGCTTTCTGCGTGCTGGCAGTTCGTCACATCCTGCAGCTGTCCAGGGAAAAGCTATTGAAGGAAGGGCTGGAGCTGGGCACACAGAGCCCAAGGGCAGCCTGATGGTGATGGACTGAACAGCAAGGTGGAGGTGGAGGATCTGCTGAAGCCAAAGCTGAGGCTGCCTGCATGTCCCACCTGGGTATTGTATTTCAAGGTGTTTGGATTTCCTCAGCATTGATTCCACAGTAAACTTCCTGGTCTCATCCTGATTTCTACCATTAGCCCCTCTAAGACTTTCCCTCTGTGCTGTTCAGTTTAATGCAGATTTGACCCGGAAAAGCAGTGAACACAAGGCACTTCCCAGCACACATGTTGAGCTAAAAGACATGACTGTGACACACCACATGCCCTGAGAGTCTTATTTCTCCAGTGTTTCAGGCTCCCCCCTAGGTCTCAGCCACGCAGTTGCAGTTGGGAAAAGCCCCAGTTCATCCACCTGAGCTGCCCCAGCTCCCATTGTGAAAGGGGAAGCTTTGTGTCCCTCACTGAACCCACCTCAAAACAGTGACATCCAGCTGGCTGACACTGACTGGGTTTTTGTGAGCCACGGACAGAGGACAAAGAGCAAATTACAGGGAGAAGGACCCTGATCCTTCTTGAACCACCAGGAATTGATTTAATTTATACACTGACAGCCAAAATTGAATACAATGACAAGCCCCTCAGCTGGGTGCAGGGTGTTTACCTTCCTTTTATTGAAAGAACAGAAAGCAATATCCCCGGACTGGGAAGACTAGGAGAGGGAGACTGGGCTCTGCAGGAGCCAGGATTGTCCACACATCTGCTCCTCTGGCAGGCACAGGACTGAGGGACTGGGGAAGATTGCAGATAAGAAGTGTAAACTGTTCTTTAATGGAGTTCCCTGGGTTACACCTTGCTGTTGGCTCCCTGAAATCATTCTAAATCCAGGTATTTCTGTGGCCTAATGAGTTTATTTCTCTTTTCCCATTAGCTGCCTATTTATTTGTCTAATTATTTTCTGGGGTTTTTTGAATGTTTTACTGACTAAGGCACCCTCTGTCATGTCCTGGGCCACTTTGTGAGAATTTTCCCACTCCTCTGTTAAGTATTGTCAGTATTTGTCACTGAGAAACAAGAGTTTTTCAGCAAAATGCCACCAATCTGAGGGATAAAACCACCTGAAAGCTCACTTCCTAAAGTAATCCTATCCCTAACTTCCATTAAAATCTTCTATTTATGGCAAAAGCAGCATTGTCAAATTGATTTCTCCTCCTGAATTTCTTGTCTGTTCCCGATTGCTTGATATGATTGGTAACTACAGTTACTGTATCCCTCAGGAAAAACAGGTTTGCAGAGTAAATCCACCCCCATGGCCCTGCAGAGCCAAACTCAGCAGGATTTAAGGTAAATCCTTTGAGATTTTGAAGCAGCACATTGCACTGCTGAGCAAGAGGGGACCTCTGTGAGACCCTCCGGCTGTGCAACTGCCCTGTGCAGCCCTTTTTGCACAACCCATCTGGGAAATTGGGGATTTTGACACTGGTTACTTGGAAGGGAGTTTGGCAAGTTTTATGGGAAGCAAGGCTCACTCATGAACCTTTCCTCACATGTAATTCCCTGTCAAGGGATGTTAGAGTAGAAGCTTTAGGGGTAATTGGACATTATCATGCCCTGGGCAGACAGCTTGCTCTGAGGAAAGGCTTAGGGACATTCACTCAGGTGATCACCCCTTGTGCCTTCAGCTTGGCCATGATATTCCAGACACTAGGCTGTTCGGGATTCAATTTTGTGCCGTTTCCATGAGCTGGACTTGCCTCTGTGGGGCTGGAAGGGTGGACAGCAGTGTGTCTGGCCCAAAGGGCAGTGGGAAAGGGGGTCTGGGACAGCCCCCTCCTGGAGTACCCATTGCCCAAGGTCAGTCTGGGGCATGGGTACTCCAGGGAAGTCCTTCACCTCTTGAGGTGATGCTCCTGGCCATCCTTTTCACTCCCCAGTGGCAGAGTCCTCTCTGGTGCTGGGCCAGGCCTTGAGACACCTCAGGGGAGAGGCTGAGACCCGTCCATGCTCTGCAGTGCTATCCCAGTTACACACAGAGGGAGTGTGCACCGAGTCTGGGTACTCAGCTGCACGTGCTCATGTCCCAGTGCTGCCTATCCCAGGGTGACCTCTCCACTTCTGGGCAGCCCTGAGCAGTCTCTGGCAGCTCCCAGACCTGTCCCTCAGTGTCCTCTCCTGCTCCCTGCTGTCTCTGTGGGAATCCTTTCGCCTGGGATCAGTATTTCCTGGTTACTGCTTTGCCCTCAAGGTCTTCTACTTCCCCTTAATTTTGCTTCTTATCATGACCAGACTGGTTATCTTTACAAGCCACTGACCCCACAAACTCTTCATAATGTCCTGTGCTGTCTTTAATCTACACATAAACCCGCTCTTCTAATAAACCCCAGACTCCAGGGGATGATGATAATCAGTATAATACACAGTCCCTCTTAGCAAACAAATGGAAACATCAGTATCATCTTAGGAAAGCCCCAAAGATAAGGATCCTCCCTTGTCTGTTCCTGGGGTCTGTTGGGATATTACTTTTCAATCTTCCCTGTGGCACAGCTGATGCTATCTCTGCAGCTGGGTGAGTTACCCAAACTCTGCATTACTCTGTATTATTGGAGCATTAATGGGACACATGGGGAGTGTTTCCTCACAGCCCCGAGGCAGCACTGGGTTTATGGTGACTCTCCAAGCTGGGACTGATCCTTGTGTGTGATCACTGGGAAGGTGAGGGAGGATTTGGGGAAATTAGACTGTAATTTAGCATTTACTATCAAAGGACTGGGAGATGTGTTCCAGGAAACACATGTGCTCCTGGGGCAGTGTCACAGAATCCCAGAATGGTTGGGGTGGGAAGGGATTCATCCAGTTCCAAACCCCTGCCATGGGCAGGGACACCTTCCACTAGCCCAGGTTGCTTCAAGCCTTGTCCAACCTGGCCTTGGACACTTCCAGGGATGGGGCAGCCACAGCTTCTCTGGGCAGCCTGTGCCAGGGCCTCACCATCCTCACAGCCAAGAATTTTTCCCCAATATCCCATTTAACCCTGCCCTCTTTCAGTTTCAAACTATTGCCCCTTGTCCTGCCACTCCATACCCCTGTAAATAGTCCCTCTCCATCTTTCCTTTGCTCTCTTCAGGTGCTGAAAGGCTGCAATTAGGGCACCCTGAAGCTTCCCTTCTCCAGGCTGAAAAATCCCAACTCTCTCACCTTTCCTCCCAGCAGAGCTGCACCATCCCTCTGATCATCTTGGTGCCTCCTCTGGACTCTCTGCAGAAGCTCCATGTCCTTCTTGTGCTGGGACCCCAGAGCTGGAGGGACCCTCAGAGCTCCCACACTGTTGTAGCAGCTGCTTTGCTGCAGAAGGGACCCTCCCACCTGGACTGGCAGGAGCCCCTCCCAGTCATTCATTTTACAGCTGCTGCAGGGACTGAACTCTGGGATGTCCCCACTTCTCCACCAACTGATCTGTTCAGCTGGGACCACTCTCACTCCAAACAAGGACCAAACTGTGAAACAAAAGACATTTCCTCTGGCACAATGATCCAGTCTTTGAAATTCTTCCCCCTGTGTGAGGTGCCAGATCACCCTGCAGCCAAGGACACTCACGTGCTGACATCAAGCATAAGCCTCCTATCAGGCTCAGAGTTTTATGTACCTCCAGTGAAATCTCCATAAGACCGATGAGATATTACAGGCACTTCTGTCACAAGGCAGAAATGCAGTCATAGCCCTCCACACTCGCCTGTGCACACGAAGCCAAGCCAGCAAGGTTGGACAGAATTGCCAGGATTCATATGATGAAAAATACCACACACTGCCTTAGTTACTTCACCCACCAAAGAAACACTGGCTGGAGCCCCCATGCCAGCTGGTCAGAGCCCTAAGAAAACTCTTATGCTCCCAAAGGTATTTGAAAAATGCTTTAAGCACACAAAAAGGTATTTTCATATCTCCTAATTCACCTGAGGAGAAAAATATTTCCAGTGGGAGGGAATGACACAGCAGTCGGGCAGGAATGCACAGACAGAACACTTGCCTTTGGAAACTCCACCTTTTATTGGGGAGCAATTTAAAAATCATAAAACCACAGAGTGAAGGGACCCACAAGGATCATCGAGTCCAGCTCCTGGCCCTGCACAGGACATCTCAACAAGAGTTTAAGATATAAACTGATGTTTCCCTTCTCATGTGGCTACAGGGAGCAGAGCCAAGTGCCAAGGCTGCAGCACTGTAATGTGGAAAAAGTGTGTGAACAAAGAGTTTGCCATTCAATGGAACAAACAAACCTTTTCTTTAACCCAGAATTGGGAACACCCAGGGAAAACTACCGTGCTACTTTGAGCTGTTGTGTGAAGAGATGGGCATCAGAAGGAGAAATGTCAGACGTATTATAGATCTGAAGAAAGTCTAACACAAGCGTCCTCAAACTACGGCCCTGGGGCCAGAACCGGCCCCCGAAGCTGCCGAGCCCGGCCCGCGCCCCCCTCCCTGCCGCCATGACTTAATCCGCGCCTCGTTCTGCACCCGCCTCCAGGGGGCGCCTCTCGCCTACAATCCGGCCCCTGACGAGTTTGGGGGAAGTGAAACGGGCCCCCCATCTAAAAAGTTTGATGACCCTTGGACAGAACAGCTGAAAACAGCCATGGCAAGATCTGGAGGTCTAGAGAGGTCCCCACTCAAAGGGCTCCTTGGATCATTGGAAGAGAAAAGGAAGAACGTTGGCACTAAGAATAAAGGGAGGCAGCGTTTGGAAAGCAAAGCACTGGGAAAGATAAGGTTTGCCTTTGGAACTCATGAAGACAAGGCATATTGATGGTCAGTATTGTTTATGTTGGAGTACTCTGGTTACAGTAACATTTAGTGGCTCTTCTTGAAGCAGACAGCCCGAGAATTCACACAGGGTTTGGAGAGCTGAAAAACAAACAGAGCTGCAGCCTGGTGTTTCTACACAGGCCCTCAACAGGCTCCTGTGGGAGAGGAGCAGCAGGGAATGGTGGGCCCTGGAGAATCACAGGGGGACTGGGGCCTGGGGGGGTCCTTGAGAGGTGCAACCTGCTGCTGGAGGCCCGACCAGGGGCTTCAGGGCTGTGTCCAGCCTGGGCCTGGCAGCCAAGGAGAGGGGAGGGACTGCCCAGCTGCGTGTGTGCCTGTGCCTGCCACAGAGCAGCTCTTCCTGCTTCTGAGAGCTGTAATTATGGGAAGGATGGCTGGAGTTCCCCTGAAAACAAGGCCATACAAATATTTAGCTGGACAACACCCAAG
>JAWWLV010000046.1:10156076-10178227 GCA_035041135.1 Platyrinchus mystaceus
CTTGGGTGTTGTCCAGCTAAATATTTGTATGGCCTTGTTTTCAGGGGAACTCCAGCCATCCTTCCCATAATTACAGCGCTCAAAAATGGGGAGAGCATCACTTTTGAAGGCAGAGAGGTAAGATGTGTCTGTGCTTCTGCTGTGGCTTTTCCTCCCTCTCTCCTTCACTGGGCTCTCAGTGAGGAGCTTTTGTGCAGAATGGTTTGCATACCAGTAGGTACTGGGATTGTTCCAGCTTCAGATTATTGCTGAATGTGCATGTTTGGGGCTCCAAAACAAATACCTGTGTGGGTATGGCTGGATGTTTGCTGTTTGGCAGAGCTTCTTCCTCTCCCCTTCCCAAAGCTGATGCAGATCTAGGAGCAAGCTAGTGGAGTTAATCTCTGCGTTTTTTAAATCTGGGGATTGAATGTCTGTGTAGCCATAACACCCTCCTTACTGTATTTGCACTTCTTATATCAAAAGTAGTTCAGTGGTTCCTGGGTGCAGGGTCTGAATCTCTCAAACACTGAAGTGAGAGGCAGAGCCACCTCTGGCCATGGCCCAGGTGATTTTCAAGTGAAGATCCTGATCAGGGAGACAGGACTGACATATCTTAGTGTTACAAGAATTTCACAGAGCCTTTTTTTTTCTTAAATATGCTTCTTCTACCTCTGAATCTGCTGTGGGTACCTAAAAGCTGCTAAAATTCCTTTCTTTAAGTTTGATTATGGTTTGCCCTGGGGCCCATGTGGGTATTTGTTGTTCCACAGTGTGTAATGAAAGCAGAAGGGGAACAAGAACTGCCCTGGCTGGGTTTGCTGAGCTTTAGAGGGGCTGCTGGGGGGCTGCCTGGTGGAACAGCTGCTGACAGAGCAGTGCAGGAAGGGCTGTGTGCACACACTGTTTGTGATGTGACCATTGCGTATCTCCTGCAGCTGTTCCCTGAGGAGCTGTGCACCCCCACAGATCCTGGCCCCGTGTTCCTGGTGCTGGAGTGTCCTCACGATGGCTTTGTGGATGCTGTGTGTGAGAATGAGACCTTCTGCAGGTAGGGGGGTCACCTTGAGGGTTTGGGGAAGGAGCCCTGTGCTGAGCTCTGCCAAAGAGGAGCTCTTGTCCTACTCTGGATGTGCTGGTTCTCGTGGCTGATGGCTGAGCTCTTTGGCACTGTTAAGGAGCTCAAGGTTCAAGAAAGGACTGGTGGTACATTTTGAGGCTTTTAGGAAAGGCAGGACCTGTGGGAATCTCTGACTGTCATAGGCCTGTCTTCCCTCAGGGGCCCCCAGAGCAGGAATGTGCACTGGTGCCTGGCTGGGGAGCAGTGGAGGTTGTTGCTTCCCTGGGTGCTCGAAGCCTGGACTGCACATAACAAGTCTGTAGGGCTGGTACTGAGGCATATTGGGCTCATGGAGGCCTTGCAGATGTTGCTGCTGATGGAGGAGAGGAATTGGCCTGTGGGGGACAGTGGAGGTGTCAGCAGATGATAGGTCTGAGCCTTGTGCTTTGGTGCTGTGGAGCCTGGAACTCCTGGGCCATGCTCTGAAGGAGTGTGCTCTGTCTGCCTGAGGGGCACCTCTAGGAGCACCAGGATGGGAGAGGGGTGGGTATGCCAAGGGATGGACTGAAGCACAGGTATTTTTTCTGTGTTTGAATGTGCCCAGGTACCAGGAGGGACTTCCTGAGAACCAGGTGGCCTTGGTTATTCACATGACTCCTGAGTCAGTGCTCCGAGACAGCCGCTACCAGCAGTGGATGGAGAGGTACGTGGTCCTCTAGTTCCTGGGTTTGTGACTCTGTGGGCAGCAGCCTGTTCTTGTTTTTCCCAAAGTACAAGGAGCTGTTGGCTGGCAGCAGGGCTCTGCTGGCTCAGGTGAGATCTTTAGCTCAAGTGTGCACATGTGCACAACTCCAGTGTGGGTCTGAAACTGTTGTGCGTGTTCTTGTCCTCTGACAGATTTGGCCCCAGGACTCAGCATCTGGTGCTCAATGAAAACTCCTCGGCTGTGCACAACCCGCGCAGCTACAAGATTCAAACTCAGTTGAACCTCATCCACCCCGAGATCTTCCCTCTGCTCACCACCTACCAGAGCAAGGTAGGCCAGGCCCTGCCCGTGTGCCCCGTGCCCTGAACAAAACCCGTGTTCCATGTGCCCTTCCATGTCCCCTTCTCCCCACAGGAAGCAGAGGCCGAGTGCTGCGTGCCCATCGTGCGAGGGGAGTGCCTCCTCAAGTACCACTTCAGGCCACAGCAGGAATGGCAGAGGTCAGTGGCAATCTCTGATTTCCCAGGTTTGGGGTTTTGGCTTGAAGCAGCTTTTCAGTGAGGGAGGACACTGTGTCAGCATCCTTTGCAGGTCCTTTCTGCCAGGCTGCCAACTGTGTCTGAGGGCTGTGTCCCAGTCTCTGAAAGTCTTGGACAAGGTGTAGGACATGGATGAGTGAACTACTGAAAACAACACCTGACCAGTGGTTTGGAGTGTTGTTTCTGTCCCTCACTCTTGTAGCCTCGTGGTCCTCTGTCCTTTGCTTTGACTCCTGCTGTGCACCCAGCCGTGGCGGTGGCAGAGCAGATGGGGGCAGGGAAAGAGTTTTTGGGGAACCTAGTGAAAGACTTAATGTCTGAAGACCCAGAAAGCCTGATATTAGAGCTGAAAGCACCAGGTTGTTAACCAGTTGTCAGCTTTGCTTATGCTGGCCTTGTGGGCAAGTGGGTGAAGCTGCTCAGTGAGAACCTTAAGGGCCGGGGACCACATGTGCAAGAGGATTCCAGCTGCCAGTCTCAGATTTCTGGCTCTGTTGGGCAGAATAGGAGGGCCCAGGTGCCAAGAAAAGTTTAGGTTTCTCTGTTCAAGGTGTCTGAAGGCCTGTAGTACTGCACATGCTCTGATGCAGGCCCAGGGCACACGTCCCTTATGCTTTTCTTTGGAGCCTGGAGCCCTTTTGAGTGGCTGCTCCTCTTCCAGGACCCTCCGTGCTGCCTTGCAGTGCCCTCTAGTGCCTGGCAGCTCTGAACCAGGACATGATTCTATTCCATGAGCTTCTCCAGTTTGGTGAAATGATGGTTTCTGTGGTTGGCTTAGCCCAACTAGGGCTTTTTGGCACACACCACACTTGTGGACATGTCTTCTCCTTGGAACATGGAAAGAGCATTTGCCCCCTTGTTGTAAGGCTGTTGTGGCACAGGAAGGGCTATTTCAGTGCCTGCCCTGCCCCATCCTGACATGTGGCCTCTTCTTGCAGAGATGCTGTGACTGTCTGTGATCACAACACCTTTGTTAGTGAAGCCTTGGACCTCCCTGACTTCCAGACCCGTGTGAAGGAGTGCAAAGAGAGCCTGTCTGCTGTACCAGGTATGGATCAGGAACCTGGCTTGGATCAGTGCAATGGGAAGCAGGAGCTCTTGGTGCCCCACTGCTTCAGAGCTCAGACAAAGCTGTGAAGTGGTGGGGCTTGTTTTGCCTTCCCTTGTAAACCTGCTGCTGAAGGAGGCAAAACTGACTGTGCTGGGCATGTTGGCTCTGGAGCTACTGGGCTGGTGAACTGAATGGTGTGACTGGGCAGTATGTGGAGAACACTTACTTACAGATTCTTGTTGTCTGTTTTCTCTAGGAAATGTGGGTGCTTATCCTGAAATTGTGTTCCTGGGAACAGGATCTGCAATTCCAATGAAGATCCGAAATGTCAGTTCCACACTGGTGAATACCAGGTAAATCCCAGTGCCCTGCATTCTGCCTGGGGAGGCTCAGGGTCTCGGGGGTGCTGCCCAAGGGCTGATCTAAACAGTGCTGGTGACACAGGGTGAGTGCCCCATCCTGGAGTCTGCATTTTCAGGCACCAGTCTCTCTGTAGGTGGGGAAGAGTCAAGAGCCACCTGCAAAACCAAGCATTTAATGTCTCCATTTTACCACCTGCCCCGAGAGTGTGTGCGGCATCAGCACACGACCAGAGTGAGGTGTGCAGACAGAACAGTCTCTAACTAAAGCCTTGGCTTGTAGTGCTGGAGCAGCACTGAGGGGTGTAGGGCACTCAGATCTCTGCCTTCCAACCCAAAAGATCCCCCTCCCAGCATGGCCCCGCTCAGAGCTCCTACAGTGGCTGCCAAATGTCTCTGTCACTTGTCTCCCCAGCGCTACCCGATCCCTCCTCCTGGACTGTGGAGAAGGAACCTTTGGGCAGCTGTGCCGTCACTACGGAGAGCAGGTTGACCAAGTGCTGTGTAACCTTGTGGCTGTGTTTGTGTCCCACATGCACACGGACCATCACTCGGTGGGTTCAGTGTGGGAAGGGGCTCTGTGCACGTGTGCTCTGCTCTTTGAGGTCAGCTGGAGCTCCAGCTGATGAGTGTGGGCTGCCCTGCTCTGCATTCCTCTCTGCATTCCTTCCCCAGGCACTGCTCAATCTGCCTGTGTTTCTAATTCCCTCTCCCTCCCCGTTTGGGATCCCTGGAATCATCCAGAGTTGTAATTTTTTTGGCAGCGTCCAACCTGGCCCCCTCTACTGTTTGCAGTAAAGAGTCACAGAAGGACCAGCTGGTCTGTTCTAGACTGGGCCTGAGCAGGACATGGTGTGTGCTGCTCTGTTCTCTGGCCATCACACTGGGTCTGAGGAGCTGGATAGGGACTTATTGCTCTCCACCCTTCTGGGAAAGGGTTGAGGGCCTTGGGGGCTTCTGGCCACCAGCTTGGGGCATAAGCAGTGTCAGTGTTACAGCAGCTCAGCAAATTGCAGTTATTGAAAAGCAGTAATCAAGGATTTCTGACTGCAGGTTTGTTCTGACTCCAGGCTTGCTGAGCTGTGGTAGCACTGTTGCCACTCCCTCCCCAGACATTTCTGACTGCAGCCCGTGTCCTGCTTGTTTCCTTTGCAGGGGCTGGTGAACATCCTGATGGAGCGAAGGAGAGCTTTTGTGAGTAGCCCTGGTGTTCCACTGCTCCTGAACTTGGCTTGGGGTGAGGGGAGAGGAACTTCTGAGTAGTGGAGAAGCACCAGCACTTCCCTAGATATTTCTTCTCTCTGATTTGGTGTACACCTAGTACTGATATTTTCCCCCACTTTTGCTTTTCCAGGCAGCCCTTGGTCAGGCTTTCAGCCCTCTGTTTCTGGTAGCACCTGAGCAGATCATGCCTTGGCTACACGAGTACCACAACCACTGTGAAGAGATTCTCGGAGACATCAGGTGAGTGTTCTGTGTGGTGGTGGAGAAAAGGCCTTGCTGGGTCCTTATTTAAGGCAAAACCTGTCATCCATTCCCCAGCCCCTTCACTGGAGGTGACTCTGAGTCCTTCGACTGCCTGTAGAATGAGGATGTGCAGTTTGCAGAGGGCAGGATAGGGTTTGTTACTCAGCTGCGCTGCTTAATAGGCAGGCTTTCGCTTTTCTGTGGGAAAAGGGAGCTGGGCACGTGGGAGAGAGAGTATTTGACAGTGGGGAAGAGGTGGCTGGAAGAGTTACTGGGGCACCAGTGAAAATGGGAATAACAGACAGGTGCACCAAAGCACACCTTACACTTGTTTGTAAGATGCTGAACTGAGGAGGAGAAACAGGAGAAATCAGCCACCGTAAAGATTAGATCGGTTTTTACTTTGTGCCTGTCCTTAGTTCTCTCTTCTTCCCTCCATCACAGAATGATTCCTTCTCAATCCCTTGTGAAAGGCTGTGAGAACATCAGACCTAAAGCCAAGGGGTTTGTGAGCTCTCTGTTAGAGAGCTACGACCTGGCTGAGGTAAGTTCCTGAGCTGGGGGCTCTGTGGCTGCGAGGGGCAGGAGAGAGGACCTGGTTTCTAACACTTGTATCTGTGTTCAGTTTCAGACCTGTGAAGTCCAGCACTGTAAAAATGCTTTTGCATGTTCATTGATCCACAAATCTGGCTGGAAAGTAGTCTACTCTGGGGACACAATGCCCTGCATGGCCTTAGTGCAAATGGGTAGGTGACAAAACCTTCTGCTTGAAGAATCTCTTGGAGAAGTATCTGACATGGCACCCCCAAACCCTTGGTGCTGTGCCTGCCACGCAGTGAGGGGCTGAGGGGGGAAAAGGAGAGCTCATGTAGGCAGTTGGACTAGTCAGTCTTCAACTGAAAATTGAATATATTATGGTTTGCACAGGTAAAGATGCCACCCTGCTGATCCACGAAGCCACACTGGAAGATGGCCTGGAAAAAGAAGCTATAGAGAAGACCCACAGGTGGGGTGTGTTCTGCTGTCTGTCCCTGTTAGGAAGGGAAATGTGCTGAGCTGATGTTGTTCTTGGAGCTGGGGGTGAAGGGCCCAAGTCCTGTAGAAGGTTCTGGTGCGTGTAGAGCTTTTCCACACTGAAAATGGTGTGTTGCTCATTGCAGCAGCTCTGGAACCATCGCAACTCGTCTCAACATCCCCCAAAATAGATGGGGAAAGCTGTCAAGTAGATAGTAGTAACTCTACAGATAGAGTACCCCCTGCTTGATTACATCTTGGGCCTAAGCTCAGTGGGTAGATGGGTCATCCTGCCCTTGCAACTAAACTTGCAATTCCAGTGAGTTCTGCATCCAGGGATTCCTCACACTGCCCCCAGAAAACAGGGAGACCTGAGAGCATCTGCATGGAATTACCTGCAAATCACAGTGCAAGAGAGCTGGGTGTGCTGGCACCTCTGGGACAAGTGTTTGAAAAAGTCCCTGTCCCCAGGGACTTATGGAGCTTTTAAAGACAGACCTCGAAGTAATTACAGCTGCTTTTCTGCCCTTTGGAAGTCAGAGACTTGCCCCTAGTGCAGGCTGCCCGAGGGAGAGGAACAGGGTGTGCCTGTGGGGACCCTTGGGCTCAGCAGGGGTGATGTCAGTTGGTGTGAGGTGATCTGTGCAGAGCAGCCTGTCCTGCCTGTGTGTGACCAGCATGTGCTCCTGCTTCCTTTGCAGCACAACCTCCCAGGCAATCCAGACTGGGATGAAGATGAATGCAAAGTTCATCATGCTCAACCACTTCAGCCAGAGGTACGCCAAGATCCCGCTCTTCAGCGAGGATTTCAGCAACAAGGTTGGAATTGCCTTCGACCATATGAGGGTGAGTTGGGAGCTTGGGGCCAGGCCATGGGAAAGGCTGCAGTGTTACTTTAGGATGGCTGCTCATGATTTAAATTTTCCAGTTGTCTCCTCTGAAACAGCTCCTTTAACTGCTGACAGCAGACATCACCAGTGTGGGGAAAGGGTGGCACAGGGTGAGGCAGGTGCTGATGGCTCTTGAATCTGACTCTTAACACACTGACTGAGTACTTCCCTCATGCACCTCAAGTCTGTGCTTGCTACTCCCAGCTGAAAACCTAATTTTGCTTCCATCCCCATTCCCTTCTCAATGTGTGTGCTGCTTCAATGGCTTTCTGCAGCAGACATCTGGGAGGCAAAAGCTGCTACCGTTGGGCTGCAGGCAGTTATGGCAGTGAGAGCAGCTCCCTGTCAATCAGAACTTGTACTAGTTCACAGCATTTCTGTGAAGAAAATGTGAATAACTTGTCAAGCCAGGGCTGCTGGGTGTGGGTGTGCACACAGGGAGGGGCAGTGCCCTGCCATCTGCACAGGTGACAGGCAAGGGGGAGGAAGGGAAACAAAAAGCAATTCTCATGCAGGTGCTCTTGTGCTTGTGTTTTAGGTACGTTTCGGTGACTTTCCAAGCATTCCGAAGCTGATCCCACCACTGAAGGCTCTGTTTGCAGATGACATCGTGGAAATGGAGGAGCGCAAGGAGAAGCGGGAGATGCGGCTCCTGAAGGAGACAGCCCTGATCCTGGACAGACTGACTCGGGGGGAGAACACGGGGGCAGCGTGCCAGAAACGGAAACAGGCCAAGAACCACCAGGAAGTACCAGACAAGAAACTTAAAACAGTAAACTGAGAGAGACACGGCTGGGAATGCTCTGCTCTTAGAGAGATCCCCTGCTCTCCGCAGGGCTCGGGGGCGCGCAGTGCTGCTGGCACAGCAGGAAAGGGGCTGGTCTTGGTTCTGGGCTTGCTTGGTCATCATGGACCTCCCTGGACTGCAGCTCCAGCGTCTGCCAGCAGTGCCAGTCCTTGTGGAGACAGGATCTGCTCACACAGCTCTCGTTCCAGGAGCTCACCAGACCATGTGGCTTTTTTTTTTTTTAGCCTAACGTTCTTCTCTGAGCTGTTTTGATTTTGAGGTTTATGCTAAAAGCTATTGATAATGTAACCAGCAGCAGGTGTGACCTTTGCAAGAAATCAGGTGTAAGAGGCCCTGAGGGGCCACGGATTTGCCAGAAGAAAATGGGCAGGTCTCAGTGATAGGGGATGTAACCAGGTATCAGAACCCAGGTGACAGGAGGAAAATTAATAGTAAAATGGGACCCAGTTACTTTTTAGGTTAAATTAAGTGTGATGATACATCTGTACATCTGTGTTCCCATTTTATTTTGGTTTTCTCCACTGATTTTTTTTTCAAAAGATCAGTTTTCCAAACCCTTTATTTAGAATCTGAATGAAGCACTCACCGTCCTCCAGGAAGCTGTGTTGTAGCTGGATCACTAACGAGGAACCAGCACCTGGGTTACTTCAGAGAGTGACCTTGGCTGGCTGATTCTGCATTACAGCATTGGAATAAAGACTTGCCCATCAGGTCTGCATCATGCTGGAGCTTCATGCCTGTGTTTTGTGCCAGAACAATCCTCGCTGCCTCTTTTACCCTCTAGTCAGGAGCTTTGCTTGTCAGCCCAAGCTGGTCCCAATGGGTTTTGAATGGCTGGATCAGACTGGAAGTTTCCTCGAACAGATTACAGTTTTGGGTGCATGGAACAGGAAAGCTGGCAAAGCAAGCAGAGAGGAGGGAGGTCTGTGGTTAAGAGGGGTTTTCCGAGGCTTTCTGTGGGTCAACTCTCCTTCCCTTTGCACTGCTGTAACTGCCTGTGGAAGCAGGAGAGGAGGTCTGTGCTGCTTGAATTAAGAAGTTCATTTTTGGAGACAACTTGAAGACACACACAGCCCCCAGACCCTGCTCAGCAAATGATGCCAGCACATAGTAAAGACTTAAGACTTCATTTTAAGGTGATGGGAAGTTAGGAAACAAACTGGAAGCAAAATGTATTTTTTTGATGAGCTGAGCTTTAATATTGTTTGTCTAAAGCAGAGACAGCAACTGACAGCTGGGTCCTGCAGAAAAGCTCTGCTGGGCTTTTAGGAATACCCTCAGGGATTGGAGTAAGACTGAGCAGGGACCTGTTACTGGGCAGGTGTTTGTAGGAGCGGATTGGATGCTCAGGAGAGGGTCTGGTTACTGCTGGGCTGACACAAGCAGCCCTGGGCCTGCACGGGATCCCTGTGCTGCTTTTCATGGAAGTAAAGAAAGGTCTTTTATTTGGAAAATAATGAAACACTTGTCACATTGGGTATTAATAAAATGCAAATCCAGCAGTGGCAAGAGCCAACAGCACGTGGGTTCCGGCTCCAGATGGTTGATGTTTGTCCAGTGGCGGGTGATGGACGGGGACCTGTCTGTGCCCGGTGTGAAAAATTTCCGGGGCTGTGCTCTGACCTGCCCGCGGAGCGAGCCCGGCTGAGGAACTGCTCTGAGGCTGCAGAGGGGATACTGTGAGGGAAACGGGCCAGAGGAGGAGGAGGGAGGAGGCTGGGACCGCCCTCGCTTCCCGGCGGGACACGGGAGCGGATCCCGGGAGTCGCCCGGGCAACGGTGGCAACTCCTGCAAACAGTCGGCGGTGCGGGCGGGATGGAGGCGGCGGAGCCCGGCGGGGAGCGCGGGGCCGTGGGGCCGGAGCCCTCGGAACTCTCGGAGGATCCCGGTGCGAGGGGGCCGGAGGCCTTGGACGCCGTGTCCGAGCGGCTGTGTCGGGGCGCGGCGCGGGCTCTGGCGGTGCCGGCCGAGCGCTGCGTGGGGGCTGCGCGGGCGCTGCGCGGGTTCGTGCGAGGCGCGGCGGGGCCGGCGCTGCTCGCCTGGCGCGGCCCTGGAGGGGAGCTGGGGCTGCGCCCCGGGCCGCCCCCGCCGCCCCCCGCCGCCAGCAAGGCCATCTTCTTCCTCCGCCCGCTCGGCGCCGGCCCCGCGGAGCTGCTTTGCGGGGATCTCCCCGCGGACCCCCTGGCGCACTTCGCCGCCCTGCTGGAGGAGGTAAGGGAGAGTGAGGCAGCGCCGGCGGCTGTAGAGCCCCCTAAAAGAAACCCCTAAATCCTGACCCGCGGCGGCTCCGGGCTGTCTCACGGGGGTGTCCTTGTGGGACTGACCCACTATACAGAATCACGGAATGGATTCCTGAGAATCAGAGAAGCTGTGGCTGCCCCATCCCTGCAAGTGTCCAAGGCCAGGTTGGACGGGGCTTGGAGCAACCTGAGCTAGTGGAAGGTGTCTCTGCCCGTGGTGGGGGTGGAACAAGATGATCTTTAAGGTCCCTTCCAACACAAACCATTCTGTGATTCTGTGACAGTCGGTGCTGGAAGGGAGATCTCAGAGCCATCTGGTCCAAGCCCCACCTCAAGCCAGGCCACCCAGAACCAGAACCAGTTGCCCAGGACCACAACCAGGTGGCTTTTGAGTATCTACAGATGGAGACTTCACAGTTTCTGGGCAGCCTCTGCCAGCATTTGGTCACCCTCACCACGAAAAAGTGTTCCCTGATGTTCAAAAGAGCCTTTGGCAGTTCAGTGCACAGTTACCTCAGGTGAGCTGATGTTTCTCCAAAGGGATCTTCAAGAGGCTCAAGAACTTTCTCCTTCCTGTGTTATTAGCCTGACCCAGACAGCACTGTCTGAATTTATTCCTGATGGCCCCTGGCCTGGAGAAGTCCCAGCAGGAGGCTGAATGGGAAAGCAGAGGAACTGCTTGCTTTGCAAAGCTCAGATGATGCTCTTGGTGTATTAGGATGGTGACTGATACTGGATTCCCAAGAGCAGGCTGCCAGGCTGGCTCTCAGGGTTTGGTAGGTTAACACATTATGTATATGGGAAGGCCTTCTCCCAAGGTGTTGGATGAGCGCTGAGGTTTGGAAAGCTGGCTCAAGCTGCAGTTTCTGCTCTGTCTGTGGGTGCTGCTGGGAGACACACTGGGCATTGCGAACACCATCTGCTCCAGGGAGGTGCTGGGGTAGGAACACTCCCCAGGTCCTTTTAGATGCTGCTTTCTGGCTGCCCTCAGCACCTGGTTTTGTGCATCCCAGCTGCAGTTGCAGACTTTGGTCCCTCCCCTGTGCAGGGCAGATGTGGTATTTCCATAGGGAGCAGGTTGTGCCTGGATTTGGTCTCCCTTTTCATGGTTAAAAGAATGATGGTGCGAGGCCAGGGGCTGGGGTGGGTCTGCATGAAAGTGGAAAAGGCATTGAATTTCCTGAGGCTGGGTCAGGTGTGGCTGTGCCTGCAGCACGAGCACTTCTCCCAGAAGCTTTTGTCACAAGTTTTTAGGACAATCTTAGAAGAATTTTTCAATGAAATAAACATTCTGTGTCAGACCTTCTGTGGTTTGTTTGGGGCACCAAGAACTGACCCATCAAACCATGTCTGTGCTGTGTGTCACAGCTTGGGCCGCCTCATCTGCTTGTGACACCTACCCCTTGTGATGGCTGCAGGGGACACACCTCAGTGCTGTGGGGCTGAGGGTTCATTGGGGGCCCAGTTGTCATTTTAACAATCCAAAAGAAAATGAAGTTTATTTGACTGGTTATGACATTACTCTCATTGGCAGTCCATGTAATTTGAGTAATAGAGACAAATCCTGCTAGAAGTGCAGCTGAAGCAGTTGAAGGGGAGCTCTCTGGGTCTGCCTGTGTGCCCTGGGGTTGTGCCCTCCCTTCCTAAGGCCCCTTGGGCACTGTGGTTGCTGCTCCTGGTCTTCCTCAGGCAAGAGGCAAAGAATCTTCAGGATGGCCCCATGGTGGTGCTGGGCTGCTTTGTTCCTTTTTGGTTCTACGTCCATTTGTATCTGGTTTTATACCTTTAGCCTTCCCGAAGCCTGGTCACACAAAGGCTGTTTGTCAGCAGGGACAACCTGGCTCCAGTCCAGGAGCCAGCCCAGGGTGGATGACAGGCACTGTTGCTGTCACAAACAAGCCAGAAGCAGCTCAGGTCCAGGCAAGCCCAGCCCAGCCATGAGTCTGCATGGTGCTGGGTCAGTGCAGACCCTGCAACTTCACTGATAGAGACAGAAATTGTATTTAGTGGGCTGCAACCTCAGAAAATAACCTAAAGAGTGGCTGTGCTCAAGGCTGACAGTGTGGTTGGGGTGGGGATGGAGGAACCCTCAGCAGCAGTAGATCCCAGGAGGTACTAGAAGACCTTCCATCTCTGCACACAGGGGGGTTCTGTGCAGGGACAGCCCTTGGACGGGGGGGTCAGCACTGGGAGATGTGGGAAGAGCAAAGGACAAGACTCCACAGAGCTGTCTGTGGTTTGAGAGGCTGGGAGAGCCCGAGGATGGGTCAGCTCACTTTGTCTGCTGGTTTTCACCCTTCTCAGCTGCCTGGATTCAGGGGAGAGGGTTCACCAGGAACAGCGTTGGCTGGAAGGAGGCCCTACATTGTCACCTGTCCTTGTTTCATATACGCAGGGAACTGTTTGGGACAGTGATGAATATGGATCTCCAGGCTTGGCCAAGTCAGGACTGTGGAGCCTGGTGGCCTGTCTGTCTCCTGCAGCACTTTTTCTCAAAGAATCATCCAATCACAGCATGGTTTGAGTGGGAAGGGACCTTAAAGATCATCCAGTTCTGACACCCTGCCATGGGCAGGGACACCTTCCACTAGCCCAGGTTGCTCCAAGCCCTGTCCAACCTGGCCTTGGACACTTGCAGGGATGGGGCAGCCACAGCTTCTCTGGGTAACCTGTGCCAGGGCCTCACCACCCTCAGAGGGAAGAATTTCTTCCTAATATCCAATCTAACCCTGCCCTTCTTCAGCTCCTCTCCATTGCTCTTCCATGACTCCTGCTGTAGGTGATTGTGCCCATCCTGACCAACCAGAAGAACCACCAGGGCTGGCCACGAGTGGTGTCACAGGACATCATCCGTCATGTCCACAGCCTGAAAAAAACTGTTTTCATGGTTGTTGGCCAAGTAAAGGGCAGGACCTTGCTGCCTCTTCCAGCTGGCTCGGAGGGAATCGAGGACATTGATCCGGAAAATGAGAGATTGTGAGTGTGACCCTCTGTGGTTTTATCTCTTGAGTGGGACAGGATGGGGAGTTACTGCTTCTAAGGCAGAGAGGTGACCTAACCTCACCCACTCTGTGTCCTTTCTCTCTGAATTAAGCAGGTGAAGGTCTGTGGGAAGGTAGAATAAATTCAGGGAGAACAGAATGGGTAGAGAGAGACTTTCTAGGGGTACAGCTCTGCAGGTCAGACACTGAATCCAAAAGGATCTGGTGTGACAGTGACTGGCTGTGCAGGGGTGGCAGCTGGCTCTTTGTGGGGATTCACTTCATGACCAATGTGTTGCTGCCCACTCTGCTGTGGAGCTTCATCCATTTCCTTCAGGCTGTAATCCCCGTTTAAAACAAAGACAAAATCTGATGGGTTTGATTGTTTTGTGGTTTTGAAATATGAATCTAGACTGTAACTGCAAAACACAGCTGCCCAAGGGGTTGTTTGGGCTGGATCCACATGGATGAGTGGAAAGCCAAGTGATCCATGAGGTCTGTTTTGTGCAGCCTGCAGCTGATTGATAAATCCCTCATCCATGCCACCGAGTCAGCCATCATTGACTGGAGCCACCAGATCCAGAGAGCCCTGAAGAAAGAGTCCTCAGAGCCTCTTCTGCAAGGCAGCAACCCCAACCCGAAGGTGGAACTAGAATTCTGGAAGAACAGGTACTCTGGGGGCCCTGCCCAGGGCACAGTGGGCACTGCTGCCGGGTTGGGTGGAGGGAACTGCTAGTGCAGACAGAGCTGCTGCTGCTGTGAGCCAAGAAGAGCAGCTGCTCGGGGTCATACAGAGACCTGAGCTGAGGAAAATTGCTCCCACACATGAAATAATGATGATCTCAAGGTGCCTGGGAGCTGCTGGGCAGCTGACTGGGTTTAAGTGGGTCCCAGCACAGCTCAGAGCTAAACCATGAGGGAAGCTTTCTGGAAATGCTCTTTCCATCACTGTTCACTGGGAGCCAGCCCCAGAGTGGAGCTGATGGACACCTTTTGTGCCCTCAGCTGGCTGCTGCTGGGCTGTCAGTGCCAGAGTGGGGTTAGATGAGCCAGGGAGTGGAATTTGGTCCTGCTCTTTGGAAACCTTTGTGCCGTGTTGGCTCAGGCTGACCCAGGACAAAGCCCTGCCTGCTGCAGAGCTGTCACTGGTGCCTGCAGAAACACCACATGGCTCTTTTCAGCAGAGTCCTGCCCCCAGCAGAGCTGCTCTCATGCTCACTTTCATGCCTGGCTGTCCTGCAGGGTCCGTCCTGCTCCCTTTCACCGCTGGGACTCAGTCCATGTGTAACTGGAGGAGATCCTGGATCAGGCCCAGGGGAAATGGGTGGTGTGGAGGGACGGCTGGTGCTGCCCCAGCATGGGCTGGTGACCTGTCTTGGCTGCTGCAGGTGTGATGAGCTGAAATGCATTTATGACCAGCTGAGATCAAGGAAGGTGAGGAACATGATGGAGGTGCTGAAGAGAGTGAAGAGTATCTATGTCCCAGCCTTCAAAACCATGCTCAGGGATATTGAGGCAGGTGAGATGCTGGGACAGCTTCACCATGGTGCTGACTGCTGACCCCACAGCTCAGCAGCTCTCACCACTTCTCCCATCTCTTCCCACAGCTCTGGCTGAAGCTCAGGACATCCACCTGCACCTGACACCCCTCCAGCGGCCCCTGGAGGACATAGAGGCTGTTGAGTTCAGCAACGTGAAGCCTTTCCTGGTCCCTCTGCTCCACGTGGTGTGCTGGATCTGGGTCACCTCCAAGCACTACAGCATGGCCGTGAGGATCATAGTTCTGCTCCAGGAAATCTGCAACCTGTTCATCCAGCAGGTGTGTGTCTGTGGCACCTGTGTTTGTCACGGGAAGTTTTTTATGAAAGTCTCTTCTCTCCTCCTATCCTCCATCCTTCCCTGGCAGAATGATTCTGAATTTCAGAGGCAGGGTCAGATATGTTCACTGCAAGAATCCACTGTTTGCTGTGCTGGCAGAACTGACCTCTCAGGTGTGATTTTGCTCTTCCAGGCAGTGGTGTACCTGTCTCCAGAAGACCTTCTGAAAGGAGAGATGGAAGAGAGCCTGGGCAAGGTGCAAACAGTGCTTGACATCCTGAATGGATTCAAAGGGGTGTTTGAGGAGAGACGGGAAAATCTGCACATGTATTATGAGCCAGGCCAGGAAGTGAGGAAGTGGGACTTCCACTCCAGGATGGTGTTTGCAAGGCTGGACAGCTTCCTGAAGAGGCTGGAGATGGTGAAGGTGAGACTCTGGTCTTGAAGAGTATTGCAAGCCATCAGGAGAGCTCTGTAGCCATAAACTCGTTCGCTGGTATCTTCCCTCCCTGTGGCCTCCCCTGATGGCAGGGAATGACCAGATCTTTCTCAGTGCATTTTTCAGATAAACTGCTGTGTCCTTCTGCTCAGGTTGGTCAGTGCTCCCAAGAGTCCTCTTGGACTCCATGCTCCTGTTGTAGCAGGGGATGGGAACTTTGGGGCTGTAAATAAGCCAGTACAAATTCCTGGGCCTCTTGTGGCCTTCAGAGACACTCTAGGGCTGGGTCTTGCCTGACTTGGAGAGGCCACATGCTCCCCTTGAGCCTGGGCACCACTTGGGCTCTAAGGTCTCCTCAGAGCCTTCTTTTCTTGAGGCTGAACAATCCCAACTCTCTGGAAATGATGGTTTCCAATAGGATTTGGTGTGCAGGTAACCAGACTGTGCTGGCTGGTGCAGAGTAGTATCAGTGGACACGGGGGCAGCTGTGTCCTGGGCTGGGATCCCGTTGGCAGCTCCTGTCTGGGAGGTGCTGGCCAAGTGTTGCCTACCTGGGGGTGAAGCTCCATACCTGCTCAGCTCAGTTTTCGGGGTTGTCCCCGAGCTCACAGCAAGATGGACAGCCAGCAGGACATTCCTGTGCTGGAGAACAGAGCATTTCTCCTGGTCCTCTGGGAAAACAGACCTTGTTTAACCTGAGCAAAAGGAATGGATAGAGTGTGGGGGGACAGAGCTGCCACAGCTGGGTCTGTGGGGTGCCTCCTGAGAGCTGGCCTTGCCCTGCTCCCCCGCCATCTGAGTTTGGGAAGGAAGGACCTGTGTCCTCCTTTCAGTAGACAAGGCCATCTAGGCAGGGGCAGTGACCCTCTGGAGAGGGATGTGCTGTGAGCAGGGCTTGGCCCAGGACAGGTAGGATCTGGCTCCCCACTTCCCAGTTGTGTCACTCCCCCGTGGTGTGCCTGGGGAGGTCCTTCAGCAGGGCAGCAGACACAGCACAGTGTTGTGACAACTGTTGTCATCTTTGTCACCATGTGACTCTGTGTGTGCCCCCACTGGCTCTGCAGGGTCTCCTGACCACGGCCTTGCACCTGACAAAGCTGGAGAAGATGGAGTTCAGCGGGATTAGAGGGAGAGCCCTGGGACAGCAGGTGCTGGACATGTATGAGGAGTTCCAGGAGGCCTACAAGGTGTTTGCAGAGCGAAGCTACGACTGCCTCAACCTGGCCAACACGGTAGGTGGGACCAGCCTGCTGGAGCACCAGCAGGACATCTGTGTTCCCAGAGCAGCAGCTCCCTCTGTGATGGAGCCCTGGCTCCTGCTGGCTCCTTCCCAGTTCCTTCTGTGTGATGTGATTTGTCACTGAAGGGAACAGGGAGCTGCTGGCCTTTCCTGCAGAGATTTGGGAGTTCTTGCAGCTCCATATCTAGTATACCTTGCTGGTTCAGGACCTTAGACCAGTGCAGATGGGAAGCCTGAATTCCCCTGCCTTTCCCAAGCTTTCCCTGCTGGTGTGTCTGACCTGTGCCAGCATCCCCATCCCTTTGCTTTCCTGCTTTGGTGCCTGGTTTTGTGATGAGGGCCAGCTCCACAGTCCCTGGGGATGTGTTTGCTCCTGTCTGGATAAACACGTGGCATCTCACCTCTCAGAATTCAAGGACTCCGTGTTTGATTACCAGTAGTGCTTTAATTAAAGGAATATTCCCAGCCCTGTGGGTCAGGGCTCCATGGCCATGGGGGTCAGATACTTGTGTGGCACACACAGGGCAAAGCCAATGTGCCATGGACAGCCTGACTGCTCAGAGCTCCTGTCTCAGGCTGTGACACCGGCAGGGAGCTGTACAGGAAGAATGGGAATGGCATTTCCCAAGGGATCCATGTCCCACAGTAGTGTGGAATCTCAGAGGGTCTCTGATTTCCTCTGCTTCTTCCCTGTTTGCCCTGGGGTCAATTTGCTGTGGCTGCTGAGCGGGACAGCTGGAGGAGGGAGGGGTAGAGCTGGGGTGGCCTGAGGGCAGCTCTGTGGTGAGGGGCTCCAGGGTTACACTGGAGCAGCTGTGTGAGGGGTGGCTGGGCTGGGGATGGGACCTGGCTTTGGGAGCCTTTCCTTTGGTGGTGGGACCTGTCTGCTGTGGGGATGGCTGGCTTGTGCTTTGCTCCCTGTAGCTCCTGGTCCACCTCTGCAGTGGGTGGCACATCCCTGGTGCTGCCTGGGACAATCCTGCTGGAAAGCCGCTTGTTCCACGTTCCCTCTCCTTCAGGAAGGAGGGCTCTGAAGGAGGGTGACAGTGGCTCTGCAGGAGCTGGTTTGGTTCCAGTGACCCCATGGTGTGTTATGTGACTCTGAGCTGTGCTTGTTCTCTCAGTGGTTGAGTGTTGTACCCTCTGTTACTCTCTAGAGCCTCTTTTTTAGCTCAAACATGGCATCTGTTGGTGCTGGAGCTGAGCAGTGATACCAGCAGAAGCTGTTGCCTTACGCTCTCTCCTTCCAGAAAAAAGACACATGGCCTCATTTTTGGTGGCTTTGGCCAAGCCAGGGCAGAAGCCCTGAAGTCTCCCCATTTGTCAGGTTCAGACTTTGATTTGGACTCTTCTACCTGTAGGAAAACAAACCTAGATTTTACATTTGAACTTCAAAGGATTTAGTCCAACTGGGGCAAGAAGAGCAGTGCCAGAAGCTGATGGGAATTACAGAAACACAGAACTGTTGGGGTTGGAGAGGACCTCTGGAGATCACCCAGGCCACCTCCCTGCTCAAAAGAGGCACAGTTGGAGCAGGGCTGTAGCCAGATGAATACCTCCGAGGCTGAAAGTGTCCAAGAGAACTCCACAGCCCTCTTGGGTAGCCCATGCCAAGTGTTTTGGAACTGCCTTTGTTTTTGCCCCACTTGGAGTCACCTGATAAACAGAACCATGGGGATGTTTTGGCTTGAAAGTAGATGGGATTTGGAACTCAGCAAGTGCATCTCTGGGTTTTTTGGATGATGATGTGGTCTTCAGATCAAGTGCAGGGTAAGAGAGTGTGGAAAAAGGTCTATCTTGTGTCTAGGTTGAAGTTAGTACCCACTGGACTGTGGACCCATCCTGGAGGGCCCTGATCCAACCATGGGACAGGTGTGTCTCGACTCTGTGGGACTTGGCTGGAGGTTGGCCAGAGGAGTGGTTTAATTCCTGATGAATGAGAAGAGGAAATATCTCCCTGGTGCTGTTTCACAGCTCATTGTCCCCCTTCCCCCAGGAGTTTGAGCAGGATGCCTTGGGTTTCCAGCAGAAAGTAGAGGACATCGACCATCGGCTGGGCACTGTGTTCACCCAGGCCTTTGATGACACCCTGGACTTGGAGCACGTCTTCAAGGTTGGTATGTCCCCTCCCTTGTCCCAGTTTGCCTTGGGGAGTGACAATTGGCCTGTCCCAGGCAGTGCTGGAGGCACGTGGGGCTGGTGTTTGCCCATGGGATGGACAGGGGGACAGTGACACTTGGAGCTGCTGGGCTGGATGCAGTGAGTGATGCTCAGGCCTGTGGGTACCTCCTGAGCTGTGCAGCCATGGTGGCTGTGGAAACCTTGGGAGTGTTCCTGCTTTTCCCATTAAGACACAAACAGAACAGACCTTTACTCAGTTTGAGTAAGAGTAGCCAAAGAAATGACTCAGATCAGGCTTATTGGTCTCTCTGTGAGCTGGAGGAAATGATCCTTTTTCCAGGATATTCAAGGCCTTGTTGGACAGGGCTTGGATTAACCTGGTCTGGTGGAAGGTGTCCCTGCCCATGTAAGTGGGGTGGAATGAAATGATCCTTAAAATCCCTTCCAACCCAAACCATCTGTGATTCTCTGATTTCCTGGTGAGAACTGCTGTTAAACCCAGAGGATCACTGTTAATATCAATTTGTTGTTTTAGTTAACACATGGATGCATTTTGACTTTGAAAAATGAGGGTTTTTTAGAAACGAGGCTGGTTTGTTTATCAATGAATCCATCCTGCAGAGAAAGTAAATGTATTTTCTGAAAAATTTCAATATAATTGTAGAAAAGACTATAGAAAGTGATAGAAGTGATAGTATTTATCTGAGGTTTTGTTTTTGTTTTTTTTTTTTAAATAACAAATTTTGAAGCATTTGAAGAGTGACAGTGGGAATGTGGTTCACCCCCAGAGAAAGTCTGAGCATCTCTCATACAGATATTCTCCATGATGTGGTTTAGTGGGCACGGTGGGATTTGGTCAAAGGTTGGACCTAATCTTAGAGGTCTTTTCCCACCTTAATGATTCTATGAAAGGGAGAAAATACTTGGAAAAGCAAGGGGGAAAAAAATTCCCTTTGCCGAAGTGCCCATCAGTGCAGACTTTTGGGCTACTGAGAAAGATGAAGCATCTGGGTCAGTGAGGAAAATCCCAGTGGGTCTCTTTGCAGAAGTGTGAATTTTTCCCCATTTCTTTCCTTGCTTCTCCCTCTCCTCAGTTGCTGACCATGTTCCAGAGCCTTTTGGAGCGTCCAGTGATCGCTGCAGTTGCTGCTGACAAATGGCCTGTTCTCATCAGCATGTTCAGCACTGCCCTGGGCCAGACCAGGCTCATCTACTGCAGGCACACCCAGGCAGGGCTCGAGCTTGGTGGGTGCCCTGTGTGCTGAGGAAAACTGACTTTACAGAAAATTGAATTTACATTAATTGGGGGGGGGGGGATAATTTGCTTTTGCTAAGGAAATCAGGACTTCCCAGATTGCAAAGGCTTTCAGCCTCTATAGCTCCCTGTGGAAATGGAAATGCCTGGGAATTCTCTGTTCTTGGCACTGAAGCAAATAATCAGTTGAAATATCCTTTTTTAAAGGTGTATGTGTGAGTGGGAATGAGGGCACATGCTGAGCTTCTCCCTTGTACTGCTGAGTATGGAAGGGGGACTTGGTAATTAAGGGTTTTGTCAGCCTTTTCCAGGTTTATTATTTCCCTTGAATGTTGGCACAGGAGGGAATGGGGAGACTCCTGTCAGATTATGAGGATTAGTGTTTTTTGGACAGCAGCCCTTTTCCTTGCCTCAGGAAGACTGTTCTGGAACCCGGCAAGTCCTGGAGGGGCAGCACTGCTGGAAGCAGTGCAGAGTTGAGAGTCCAGAGAGAATGAGTCCAGAATTTGCTGTGGATTTGGGGAGTGTTGTTCTGTGGGTGTTAGATGGGATGGTTACAACGAGCTCCTGGGCAGAAATCACTCCCCTTGTGTTTGTGGGAAGCAGGGAGTGCACCCCAGGCACAGGATGCCTCAATCAGCTCTGGTTCTACCACATGCTGGGCTTCTCCTGTGATCCCTCATTTAGGGTCCAGGGGCACAGGGGAATTTGCCCCAGGCCTACATCATGTAGCAGACATTGGATTTCAGGTAAGAAGCTGGGAAACCAGGGCAGTTTGTGCAGATGGATTCCTATTGGTGTCTCTTTGGGATTACAGTGCCTGTTGGTGTATCTTAGGGGTTCCAGAGCCTGTTAGTTTATCTGTGGGGTTACAATGCTGTGTTCAGTGAAATGTTGTCTCCATGTTCCCCCCCAGGGTCTCCCCCCCTGCACAAGAACATGCCCCCCGTGGCTGGAGCACTGGGCTGGGCTCGGGAGCTGCGAGCGCGGATCCAGAGGCCTTTTGATCACCTCAGGCACATCCCACACCTGTGAGTGTCTGCTCCACAGAGGTTGCTTTATGACCATCTTGAAATCTTGTCTCTAATCAATCCAATATTCTTTCTGAGTTGAATGTTATCCAGTGGTTACAGCTCAGACAATCCTCGGTGGAAGAGGTGTGAAGTGAGTGCACTGGTGCTGTTTGCTTCCCTGCCATCTTGTCTTTTTAAAGAAACTCATTAACTGGGTTTGTTTTGAAGTGGGTAAGAGGCACAGTGGGGTAGTAAATGGGCACTTCAGCTTTCAGACACAGTGCTAGGTTGCAACTGAAAGGAGTATTGGAGTGAGAATGTGGTGCTGATAACACCAAGGTCATGGGTTTGATGCCATTCATCTTAGAGTTGGACTTGATGATCCCTGTGGGTGCCTTCCAACTCAGAATATTCTGTGATTTTGTGAGAGTCTTTCTCACTGCAGTCCCACTCACTCTGGTCTCCAGGACCTCCTTGGGAGCAGCCCAACCCTCGGGTACTGACAGAAGTCAACTTTCTCAGCATCAAACAGTCTCCCAAGATCAAGAAAATGAACCAGTGCTGGAATTCTCATCACCCAACAGTCATTCACCCAGCAGTGACCTGCCTGCAGTCTGGTGGGGGTTCTTGGGAAGGGGTAAATACAGCTTGCAGCCCATCAGGACTAAACATAGTACTGAGCTGGTCTGTTGTGCCTCCAGGTGCTTGGACTCTGCCCAAGGAAGGAGGGTGGTACAGAAGTATGAGGAAATGATCCAGCTGCTCGACAGGTAAGTGGGGCTCAGGCCCTGTGTGAGAAAACCTTCTCCTCCTCTAAGCTACCTTCCAGCACATCTGCCAGCCCCTTCCTAAGCCAGGGGGAGTTTTCTGCTGGGAGAGGAGGAGGGATCCTGTCACTGTACACCACAGGCTTCCTGGGATGGCTTGAAAGGAGAATTCGGCATGGGAGTGTTATAAATTAATAAATGCTGGGCTGCAAAGCTGCAATAAAGAAATGGTTTATTATAAAAGCAATAAAACAGACAAGAAAGAACAGCGCGCTGGGCTGCTTTGCACCGGGGCAAAGCGAGCAATGAACCTTCGTTTTTCCTCGTCTTTTGTACTGTTCAGCTCCCGTATTTCGCAATTCTCAGGGTCCTGCTTAATTCGTTTGTGTTTCCTGAGATGTCG
>JAWWLV010000046.1:10188559-10199307 GCA_035041135.1 Platyrinchus mystaceus
GGCAGTGAGGTCCTCAGGACGTAGGTTTGTTTAGAGTGACCTTCTCTTAGATGGATGGCCTTAGGGGCTGACGAGCTGATGAGGTTAAGAACAGGGTAAACAGGTATGGAAACATCCTCTAAACACTCTCCTTGTCTCTGATGATTTATGGCTCAAGGACTTTGAGAGACAGGGATCATCCCTTTGTTTTTAAAGACCTGGATGGATTTTTTCCCTCTCACAAATGTCTGGTTGCTTTTCTAAATTGCTGTGAATTTGTATCACCTGCACCCTCCACCTGAAGGGAGGGAGTTGCCTTGTGAAGTGAGGCAGTGTATGAAAGAGAATCCCTGTTTGTTGAAGCTTTGCAGCCTGCCAGGTTCACCTGGGAAGATTGGATTCTTCTATTGGAAGAGATGGGGTGAAAACTGTCACAGAATCATAGAATGATTTGGTTTGGAAGAGATCTTAGAGATCATCCAGTCCCACCCCCTGCCATGGGCTGGGACACCTTCCACTAGCCCAGGTTGCTCCAAGCCCCGTCCAGCCTGTCCTTGGACACTTCCAGGGATGGGGCAGCCACAGCTTCTCTGGGCAACCTGTGCCAGGGCTCTCCACCCTCACAGGACAGACTGTCCTCTCAAAGGCACCTCTCCAGAGCCCCCCTGAGCTCAATGTCTCTGTCACACTCCTGCTCAGCTCCCCTGTCCCCAACCTGAGAAGTCACAACCTGTCTTTCTGTTCCTTGCAGGAAGCTGTACCACATCCAGGGATCCTTTTGAGCATGAATTGCAGTTCTGCTGCCCTTAGCGTGCAATGGGCAAGGATAACCAGGCTGTCCCTGTCCCTGCCAGCCCAGCTGCCTGTGGAAGGCTGGATATTAATTCCACAGGAACTGCTCTCATTCTATGCCTCCCTGCTTTGTGCTCCACAGCTTGGTTGACCTTGAGGAGTTCATCCAAACTGCTGAGAAAGGGCTGAGCAGGAAGGTTGAGAAGGGGGATTATGACGGCCTGGTGGAGGTCATGGGGCACCTCCTGGCTGTGAAGGAGCGACACGGTGCCACCGATGCCATGTTTGAGCCCCTGAGGGAAGCCATTGACCTGCTGAGAGCCTACGAGCAGCAGGTGCCAGAGGAACTCCACCAGCTACTGGAGGTGGGTGAGAACTTGTGGTGGACACACAGTTTGCCAAGGAGCAGATAGCAAAGAGAGCAGGAACTGAAGAGCATCGCAGGAATATTTAAGGCCTTGCTCCCTGTCATTAGAGGGCCTCAGTGGATAGTATTTTGCTGCTGCAGGATGTGCCTTAATAGCTCTAAATTTTGGAGTTACATTGAGATTTTTCTTTTAAAGCAGAGATTAAGCCTTTTGTTATGTATGAAAAACATAGAATTGTCTGCTCCAACTCCCAGCGATTACTCTTGAACAAAATTAATGCATTTTCAAATACATCTGTTAATTAGGTTCAATTATAATTGTTTTTAAATAAGCTGGTTCTTGGCAACAATGGAGATGGGAAGGATAATGTTGGCAGAGGAGTTGCCTTCTCACAGGACGTCAGGCCTCTACTGTGTCTGAACCACCAGATCTGCTTGACCCAGAGGGCATCACTGGGAGCAGGTTACGAAAGTATTTTGGCAGCTTTTCACATGTGGCTATGATGAGTCGGTTTTCTTTTAGGAATTCCTTTCATTTCTGGAAAGGGGACTGTGAGATGAAGGTTAGTAATGATGGTGAGGTGTCCAACCAGCCTTGGGGACAGAGACAAGCAGCCAAGGGGATGCAATGGAGAAGTGTGTGGCTGCCTGCTGATGGGTGCCCTGTGGACCCCTGTGGGCAGGAGGTCTGTGCAGGGCATAGGGTTAAAGCAGGAGCTGCTGGGGAGGAGTTCCTGCCTTGCAAAGGCTCCTGTTCCCTGCTGCAGGCTCAGATGGAGCCAAAGGGTGTTTAGCAATCCCTGGATTTTCTGCTTGTGCAGCCGTGATCTGTGGGGGGTCAGTCACCAGGTCTGGAAGAGTTAAGAGTCCTAAAGATACCCAGGGTCCTACAGACCCCAGAACACCAGCAGGGCTTCATTGCATGGGTGTTCTGACTGCTGCAGCATCTTTGGTCCAGCATGAAGTTGGAACCTGGCTCTGCTTATCCCTCTGCCCAGGAGCTGCTGCTGTGGTGTCTGTTTGTCCAAGTACATTCAAACAACTGATTTATTTTCCTCATAGAAGAAATGAGGATGTGGGACAGCCCTGCAGATGCAGGAGATAACAAAAAACACTCATCCTGTCTGGCAAGTGGCAGCAACACGTGTGTGAATGATTCATTTGTTCCTGCATAGGGAGGGAAAACCAGTAGTTCCTGTAGGTACTGCTCCTTCCGTAGCTGTGGAGATGGATGGGCCTGGAGCTGGTAGTCAGTAGGAGAAAAGAAAGCAGCTCCATGTGTGCCCTGCTGTGGTCATGGATAGTGATTTCTGTTTGGAATTAGATGTGCCAGGAAGAGACCCTTCAGACTCTGGCCACCTCTGCTGCCTCAGAGCTGTCTTCAGTTATTTCCCTTCTTTTTGTAGTATTGGTGGGTCTCCATTAATCTCCCCAAGTATGTGAACTGGGCTGAAAAGAAACCCAAGATCTTTTCTGTAGGCTTGGACAGTACATGGGGAAGTGGGGAGAGCACAGCACTGGGGCTTGGGGACAGCAGAGCCCTTGGTGTCAGTGCCTGGGGTGAAGGTATGGCTGGAGAGGCCCAGTGAGGAGAAATAAAATCCCTTTCTGAAGAAAATACCAGATCTGGAGGGGGGATTGACAACAGTGCTGTGCACTCAGAGTTGGATGCAGAGCTGAGAAAGAAACCAGTCTTATTTGGTACTAATGTTGTATACAAAGGCTGGAGGGATTTGCCCTGTAGGCTTTCTGGAGTCCTCCTGGTGTAACATCTTCTGGCAGGAAATGTCCCAGGCTCTGTTCCTTTAGCTCTGGGAAGCCAGAAGAGTTTGCATCCACATCCATTCTCCTGCCTTTAGCTGCTCCCAGCAGGTTCCAGGCCCTGATGGGCTTGATGTCAGAATCACTGTTCTCTCTTAAGCACTGAACCATCCCATGAGCCCAGGATTGAGTCTGGGATCTTCTTTGGTAGTTATGAACATGTTTTTACAATCAGAACAGTCAGTTGAAGGGTCTTGGTCTTCATTAGTGTTCAAAATTTTGAATAAGTGGGAATATTTATCCCAAATTGTGTCTTTAGCCTTTCATAGAATCACTGAATTGTTAAAGTTGGAAAAGACCTTTATGATCTCACCCCAGCACAACCATCATGTTCACCACTAAAACATGTCCTCAAGTGCCACATCCACACATTTTTTGCTCAATTCCAGCGATGGTGACTCCACCACTGCCCTGGGCAGCCTGTGCCAATGCTTTGCAACCATTCCTGTGAGTTTTTTTCCTAATATCCAATCTAACTCTCCCCAGGCACAACTTGAGGCATCCCAACAAAACTTTCTTACAGTCTTAGACACAGAATCTGTTGCTTTTCTCATTCTGTGGTTACCCATGAACAGGTCAGGCACATCTTACACTGAACAGCAAGTCCTGCCTCCCAGCAGTTCTGTTTTGCCCACAGGAGCTGCCAGAGAAGTGGAACCATGTGAAGAAGCTGGCCCTGGCTGTGAGGCAGCACGTGGCTCCTCTCCAGGCCAACGAGATGACGGCCCTGCGCCAGAGCTGCGCTGCCTTCGATGCCCAACAGCTCCACTTCAGGGAGAGGTTTGGGAGAGAAGCTCCCTTCAGGTATGGACAGGTTATACTATCAGAGCAGCCCTGAGGGAAAAAAAGCTCTATGTGCTCATTTCTGTTTGTCCTGAGGATGCAGAGCCCTTCCTTACCTGCTCCCAGAGCTGTGCCTGGTGTGTTGTGTCCCTGGGAACACTGTCCAGTGTTAGAAGTTTGGATGCTGAGGGCACATTATCGCTTTAAGGTGGCATCAGTAGTGCCATGTAGTACCATCAAGGTGTACTACAGACCTTTCATCTCTCCCATGTCTCTCAGAGGCCCTGTTTGGTTTATGTTTTCTTTAGAAGTTGTTACAATATCACTTATGAATAACAAACATTTATTTCTAGGTTTGACACTGAAAATCCTTATCAACTGCTAGATACAAAGCACATGGAGATTAAACAGATGGAGTCAGCCATGACCTCGATTTCTGAATCAGCTGGTCTGTTTGAAGTCATGGTGCCAGAATATAAACAACTGAAGCAGTGCAGGAAGGAGCTGTGTCTTCTAAAAGAGCTCTGGGATATGATCTCCCTAGTGAACACCAGCCTCAGTGATTGGCAGACCACCAAATGGGTGGATATTAACGTGGAAAACATGGATCTGGAGTGTAAAAAGTTTTCAAGAGAGATTCGGAATCTGGATAAAGAAATGAGGGCATGGGATGCTTTCACTGGGCTGGACAGCAAGGTGAAAAACATGCTGATGGCCCTGAAGGCAGTGGCAGAACTTCAAAACCCTGCCATCAGAGAAAGGCACTGGAACCAGCTGATGCAGGTGACGCATGTGAGGTTTGTGATGGACTCGGACACCACACTAGCTGACCTCCTCAAGCTCAACCTGCATAAATTTGAGGGTGAGGTCCATGGAATTGTGGACAAAGCAGTGCGAGAAATGAGCATGGAGAAAGTGCTAAAGGAGCTGAGAGTGACTTGGAGCACCAGGGAGTTCCAGTATGAGCCTCACTCCTGTACCAACGTCCCCCTGCTGAAGTCAGATGAGGAGCTTATTGAAACTTTGGAAGACAACCAGGTGCAGCTGCAGAATTTGATGTCATCCAAATACATTGCTTTCTTCCTGGAGGAAGTGTCTGCCTGGCAAAGGCAGCTCTCCACCGCCGACTCTGTCCTTTCCCTCTGGTTCGAGGTGCAGCGCACGTGGTGTCACCTGGAGGGCATCTTCATAGGCTCAGAGGATATCCGGGCACAGCTGCCCCAGGTAGGAAACCTCAGATCCTGCTTCCTCTTTGGGAAGTGTTGGAGAAGAGCCTCCATTATGAAATAGGGTTATCTAGGGCCAAGTTGCCCCAAGCAGGGCTTTTCTCCTGCTGCTTCGCTCTCTGGAGGCTCCCTTAGTGCTGTGGTAGTTCCCCAGGATGTTTTTGTACCACAGGCTATGCCTGAGCCATGCTGAGGGGCTGATTTTCTCCCCTCCACTGCTGCATAGCAAATACAGAGTTGCTGGGGCTGGCCAGGAGGCTGCTGGTTCCTTCAGTGCTGCAGGTGTGTTCTCTCTTCCCTCAGAGGGGAGAGCACTGGGAGAATTACTCAGGCACTGCAAATCCCAGAGTCACAGAATGTGCTGAGTTGGAAGAGACCCACAAGGATCATCGAGTCCAACCCTTAGCCATGCACAGGCCCACCTGTCACTGCCCAGGAGTCACACCCTGTGCCTGAGAGGATTATCCAAACACTCCTTGAGCTCTGTCAGCCTTGATGCTGTGACCACTTATCAAACCAGAGGTGGCCCAGGCAGCTCTGGCAGCATCCCCTCCCTGGCCTTCAGTGCTGGTGCAGGGGGAGGCCAGCTCTTCTCCCCCTCCTGCCTTGGGAAATGGAGCAGAGTTGTCATTGGGGAACCCCTCAGGTTGGCTTTGAGTCCAGCTACCAGGGTTATTCCAGCCTGGCAGCCATGCTGAGGAGGAACGTGTCTTTCACTGCAGATGCAATGTCCCCACTGTCCTGGTGCCTGTGCAGTGTCACTGATGGGGGACTGGCCCCCAGACAGGGTGTGCACCTGACAGTGGCTCACCCTGTCCCCATCCCTTCCATCTGGGCTGCTTGGACTGTTCCCCCTCTGCTCTGGTGAGTACTGGGCATGCCTGGCTTCCCCAGGCTGTGTGTCCAGGGGCTGCTCCCAGAGCCCTGAGGGCTGTCCCATATGCCAGCACAATGTGACATCCACCAGCTCTCTGGAGGTGGGGCAGAAACCACAGCATGGTTTAACCTGCAGTCTCATAGGGCAGCGTCTGCACCTCAACACCCACCTGGCAGGTGCCACGAACCAGCAGCTAGTTCCCTTCCATAGCAGAGGATGAAGCTCAGATCCTCTGAGGCTGAACCTCCTTGGGGTGCATCCAGGGCTGGGGAGTCTGTGCTGACAGGGCCAAGAGGAACATCTGGAGCTGACTGACAGGCTGGGAGAGCTGGAGGTGTTCAGCCTGGAGAACTGAAGGCTCTGGGGAGACCTTAGAACCCCTCCCAGTGCCTAAAGGGGCTCCAGGAGAGCTGGAGTGGGACTTGGAACAAGGAACGGAGGGACAGGACAAGAGGAAATGGCTTCAAAATGACAGAGGGCGGGTTTAGTTTTGATATTAGGGAAGAAATTCTTCCCTGTGAGGGTGTTGAGGCCCTGGCACAGGTTGCCCAGAGAGGTTGTGGAATTCTCATCCCTGGAAGTGTCCAAGACCAGACTGGATGGGACTTGGAGCAACCTGGTCTAGTGAAGGCAGGGGATCTGGGTGATCTTTAAGGTCCCTTCTAACCCAAACCATCCTATTCTATGATTCCATTCATGACTTCAGCCACAGCCTTGCTTAGGGGCTTAACACAGGTTAACTTGGAAGTGTTCCCAGGAGAGCTTGGAGCACTTTTGTTCAGAGTCCTGTCTCACTCAGGAGGCTCAACTTGGGAAGAAAGAGGAGCAGGAACATTTTGAACATAACTTATCTATTTGTCACTATTTAGCTTCAGAAATTCAGGGTCTCTGTTGGGTGTCAGGGAGCTCCTCTGCTGGTGCTCTGGGGTTCCATGGCCCAACTCAAGGCAAGGAAGGGCTCTGCTCTTCCAGCCACAATGCTCACATCAGGGTGGGCAGTGTGGCAGGAGGGGACAGTGGAATACCCAAGAGATTGGTGACCTTTCCCCCTGCTGTGATCAGGGAAAATGGGTATTTCATCTGGACACGGGAGCTGAAGAGTTAGGAGGAGCTATTCAAAGGGGAATTCAATCCCGTGGAAATGGGTGGTCCTAAGGATTGGCTCCTGCATGGATCACTTTATCCCCAGCTCCTTTGGAATACAATGACAAGGCAAAGGCCTGACTGGGGACTTGTTCCCTGCACATGGGGGGGAGAGCCCTTGGGGGATGGAGGAGGGGTCCCCTCTGCACTGGCCAGAAGGCTTTCTGGAGAGGAGCTTTCCCCTCATCCCAGAGCCACACCCAGAGGATGAGATCTCTCAGCACACAGTTTCTGTGTCACTGTGACTGTGTCCTTTGTGTCCCTTTGTAGGACTCCAAGTGCTTTGAAGGGATTGATGCGGATTTTAAAGAACTGGCCTATGAAGTTCAGAAAACCCCAAATGTAGTTGAGGCCACCAATAAACCAGGTCTGTCCCAACAACTGGAGGACATTCAGAGGAGGTAGGTAGAAGGTCAGTCCCAGGAATTTGTCAGGGACAATCAGCTCCAAGAAGTTGGTTGATACTGTGCTCCAAGGCTGTTTCCAAGGCTGTGCATTATCTGCATTCACAAATCTCAACCTTTCTGATCTTTCTCAAGTCTTTTTACTTGTGACCCATCACTCTGAAGCCCCTGAGTGAAGTCTGGCTTTGTGTAGGGGCAAATTCTCATCCTGACTATTGATTTGCACATGTTCAGGGCCATCCAGGTGGTTTGAACAGCTCATGGCCTCACTGCCACCCAAATACAGTGTCTGAAACAGCTGTAGAGGGGTGTGAGGAGAGAATCTCTCGTTTGGATGCTGGGAAGAAATCCTTCCTCTGAGGGTGGGGAGGCCCTGGCACAGGTTGCCCAGAGAAGCTGTGGCTGCCCCATCCCTGGAAGTGTCCAAGGCCAGGTGGGATGGGGATTGGAGCAACCTGGGCTACTGGAAGGTGTCCCTGCCCATGGCAGGGGGTGGAACTGGATGGATTTTGAGGTTCCTTCCCACCCAAACCATTCCATGATTCTATGATATCTGCAGCAGAACTGAGCCCATGTTCTTTAATTTACAAAATTATCCCTGTGTGTGACACAAGGTGTAATAGCTCCCTGGGAAAGACCTGAGAGTCCTGAGATGGAGTCACTGCTCACTTAACATACGAATGCACCTGAAACACACTTCAAAGTTCCCGTGGAGCTGTTCTGGCAGTAACAGCTCTCCATTTCAGATAAAGATTGGATTTTATTTTCAATTGGATAAGGCAAATGTTCCTCACAGAGAATGTTATTTAGGAACTTTGTAAGCTCAGCAGCAGTTTAGCATGTGAACACTGCAAGATTCATTTTAGATCGGAGCAAACTAGTTTCCTTTCATGCTTTGCAAACACAAAAAGCTGAGTTGGTCGGAATCAGACTTTAAAATGTGGCTCATTAGAATAAAAGCTGTTCTGGAGATGTTCATCCCAGTGTGAAACCACCTGTGGCAGTTTAGAGCTTGTCTAAAACAGTAGGTCAGACTGCAAATCTTTCCATCCTCTTCTTCCACCTGTGTTTCTGCTTTTTTATGAGGCTGCCCTGGCTCTTGAGTGTTTGACCCTGGAGTAGAGAGTGAGCTGTGTGTTACTTTGTGCTGTGTTGATCTATTCAAGGAATGCTGGAAGGCAGCTGCAGGCTCAGCTTGTGTCTTGGATTTCCCCATGGTGGGGAGAAGCTGCTTGATAACCCAAAGGGCAGCATGAAGCATGGAAAGATATGTACCCCCCTGTCCTGGACTCTGTTCATCTGCTTTGTCTCCGTAGGTTGTCTCTGTGTGAGAAGGCTTTGGCTGAATATTTGGACAGGAAGAGGTTGGCCTTTCCCAGATTTTACTTCATTTCTTCTGCAGATTTATTGGATATTCTTTCCAATGGCACTAACCCACACTTGGTAAGTCTTGGAGTGCATCAGCTTTGCATTTTGCAGCTATCAGTAGTGTCACTGTGGAAGATGCAGTCTTGGGCCTCTGCAGTGTCCTTTCTGGAGGACTTTTTCTCCCACCCTGATTAATAACTCTTTCACAGCTGATCTTCATCTGTTCTGGATAGGCAGCACATGCCCTGGGTGTTTTCTGATCTAACTCTGGTGCTGCTTGTGGAAAGTTCTGGGAACTCTGCACTGAGCAGAGCTGTGGTTTTGGTGCCATAAAAACCAGGGGTTTGTTTCTGCTGGGACACAGCGAGGTTGAAGGAAACCACCTTGAAGATCTCATCTAAAACTTGTTGCTGACCTTGGATCCCAACCTGGGATGCCACTAGACAGCATCTGCTGTTGGAGGGGCCACAGACTGGCCATTCCAGTGTGGAAGTGTTGATCACTGGTGGCTTGGAGAGGTCCCTTTTTTAGGGCAGAAAAGGCATTTGCTTGTAACTGCTTCTTCCTTCCCCCTTGCAAAGCGCTTTGGGGTGACCTGATTGTAGGGGGAGGGAAGCACAGCACCTGGAAGGGGTGAGGCAGGTGCTGGTCAGACGGTGGCCATGGCTCAGGGCCAGGCTGTGTGTCTGACCCTCTGCACCACTGAGCGAGGAGGCTCCTCTGGTCCAGGCTGGGCTCCTGGGATGGTGCCTGAATGCCGGCTATGGGGAGTCACTCCAAATACACCATTCCAGCTGCTGGCTCGGGAGGATTGCTGGGCCATCCTGGGGAGGGACTGGTAGGAAACGGCTTCCTGCTGTTCCCAAGGATCAGGCACCTCTATCCCCCATGGGCAGAGCTCAGAGGATTCAGTCCTGTGGGTGCTTTTCCATATGGAGCACAGCAGTGTTGGGGTTGGTTATTGGTGCTGCTGGAGCTGTGCCAGGAATCCTCAGCTGCTTTGCCTGGCAATGCTGTTGCCTGGTTTGGGAAGCATCATTGGTGTGTAAACCCAATCAACAATTCCTTATCCCACCTTTCAGTAGTGAGTAATCTCCCCTTCTTTAAGCTTTTCCTCCTTTTCTGTGTTCATATAAGCACGTGAATGAGGCAGGTTTAAAAATGCTGTTGTTGCCACTAAACTCTAACTCTGCTTGGATCTGTTTTCTGCTGCTGGCTGATTTCACACCACAGAGTGTCATAAATACACAGCTGATTGATACTTAAAATGGAGAGAAAGAAAACACAGGAAGCAGAGGAAAGCTACTGTGCTGAAATGCTCTGTGGAGTAAGAAGAAATTCCTGGTGCTTTCTGTTATTCAAAACTATTTGCAGTAAAATCAAAGCAAATGTCAAGTGGGATCATACCTGGATACACTCTCAGCCTTTCCACTGTAGTTTCAAAGCCTGATAATTCCTAAAGGAGGATTAAATACACAGTGATATTTATCCACTTTAACTGGATATTGAGCTGGGGCAGTCAGGTGTATTCCAGGCTCCAGTGGAAGGAATGCTCCAAGTTCTGGAGCACAGTCAAAGCCCTGAGACTGGCCAGGGGCTGGTAATGGACACTGGGGATTGCTGAGCAGAAACTTCCAGGTATAAGAAAAGGTTTCTATGGTTTATGTGAGATTTGAAATGAGCTGTGAGGAGGCTGAGTGCCTTTTGCTTCTTTATCATTTCTGCATCTTCCAGGATTGGGCCCTGCTTGATCACAGGTAAGAAGATTGATGAGCTGTGTCCTCCACTGGGACCTCATGAGGAAGGTTGGAATCCTCTGGGGCTCAGTGAGTGAGAATTGAACAAATAAGTCACAGAATCATAAAACAACCTGAGCTGGAAGGGATCTACAGGGATCACCGAGTCCAACTACTGGCCCTGCACAGGCCCATCCCCAAGAGTCACACCCTGTGCCCCAGAGGATCATCCAAACCCTCCTGGAGCTCTGG
>JAWWLV010000046.1:10207788-10224103 GCA_035041135.1 Platyrinchus mystaceus
AAAGAACTATGGGAGAAGACTCCCCTGTCCAGGAAATGAGGAGGGGGCACCAAAGAAAGCCCCGTGGGTGTGAGTTGCTCCTGCCAGGGGCTGAAATCTGGGCAGCCCAGGTATGACCACAGGGCAGCAGGATGAGAGAAGGCCCTGCTGCAGCTTCTGGCCCATGCTTTGAAGGAGAGCTGAATCTTGGATTTGTCCAGATCCCAAATCTCATGGGAATCTGCTGAAAATGCCTGGTAAATCAGCTGCCAGAGGAGTTGGAATGGCAACTGCACTGTCCAGACCCAGACAGTTCCCACTTAGGCAGAACCGAAGGTTTTGAGTCTTGGGGGACTTCAGTGCTGAAAATTGAGGTGTGACATATCCGAGTTCTTCTGGACCCAAGTGTCAGCTGAATGCAGGTTTTGGGTTATGAATTTTTCCTAGACCCCATCTCATTACAGAGAGAAAGATTTAGAGCCCAGAAGTTTCTACACTTCTCTAAGTGTTTTGGTCAAAGAAGTTGTTCTGAACCCCTCCATGAACTCCGCACTCCTCTCATCTCTTTCTCTCATCATTGTACCCCACGTGATATCCCAGAGAAGTCCCTGGCGGGTACATGAGTTTGTGTGTCATTCCCCCTCCATTTCCCTTCCATCAGGTTCTAGTTTAAAGTTGTCATTGAAAAACGTCTTTGAGGATCTTAAAATAAAAAGGGAAGCTGAACAAAAGAAGCCCAGATATGACTCAACTGCTAATGATGCCCTGGCTCCTGGCTGGAGCTGTGTCACAGGCACGGCTGTCATTCCATCATTCCTCTCCTGCCTGCTCTTAGGAGGGTAACCATGGAGATGGTTAATTGGCTGTCTTAGTCATGCAGCTTAATGTCCATGTGGGGCCTTACAGAGAGACTCCATTAATTGCTTAACTGTAAGATGGCAAACAGAAGTGAAGTGAGAACAGTGAACAGAAAGAGTCCTCCCTTGCTCAAGTGCTGTTTGCAAGGAGGTGATCTGGCTGTGATGGACTCAGTCCTGTTGGAAGGTGGGGAATGAGGTGATCTGGCTGTGATGGACTTGTTCCCATTGGAATGGAAGGTGAGGAATGAGATGGTCTGGCTGTAGTGAATTTGCTCCCTTGGAAAGTGGGGAGTGAGAAGAACAAAGTTGCCATCAGGCAAATAGAACAGACCAGCCAATATTAGTGAGCGAAGGTGTCAGGGGAGGTCTTTGAGCTTCTGTTTTGTGGATTTAGTTTTAAATTAGGCATCTGATGTCCCAAAGCTTTTAAAAGCAATATCAAGTGATCTGTTTGCAATTGAGCTGAGGCCAAGTTTTGTGGGAAATGCAGCTCCTTTCCTGGGCCTGCTCAAGGAACAGAGCAGGCATTGGAGGGTTTGGGCTGTCATGAGCAGCGTGGGGAGGGGTGAAGGTGGGTGAGGGAATCAGGGACTGTGTTGTGTGAGACTCTTGGGGTGGCATTTGGAGCTGGCTGTGCTGTGGGTGCCTGCACAGCCCTGCATCTCCTCTCCTGCTCTGGCCTCCTGCTACATTGGGGAATTGGAAGAGCTGGTTTATCTTCTGGTGGTGTTTTTGCTGTGAGATGTGCTGATGGAGATGATGGTGATGGGAGACTGATATTGCCACACAAATTTGCTCTGAACAGTGTATAAAGCTTTATTTGGTCAGTAAAAAATCAAACCAGAGCACTGATAATCTCCAGTTGTCATGGGCCAAGTGTAGGGACAACAGTCTGGGGGTGTTTCATAACCGAACAGCAGCACTAAGCACTGCCTTGGTTCCCAGGTGAAGAGTGTGCAGGATGCCATACGGGAGAAGAAGAAATCCTTCAGTTTTCTTGGAGAAGACATTAACTTGGTCCCCTCAGTAGGCATTTTCATAACCATGAACCCTGGTTATGCAGGACGAACAGAATTACCTGAGAATTTGAAAGCTCTATTTAGGTGAGTCAAGGTCAGGTTTGTTACCTGTGTTATAAGAGTGGCAGAAATTATTCTTTGGAACATATAAGTTTGGCTTTGTTTTCTTGGGACATTCACTTGCATTGGGGATTCACAGATAGTTTCAGCCTTGTGCACCAAGCCTGGCTCTTGGAACACACAGGGAGGGCAAAGGAGCTCTGTGCCTGTAAAAGGCAGTGTGTGACCTGCCTCCCTGGAGAAGACCTGGAAGATAAAGCTCCAGACCCACTGCCTTTAAGATGTGTTGTCAGTACTTCTCTGCAGTCTCTTGTTGCGTGTCTCCCCAGGCCCTGTGCCATGGTTGTGCCAGACTTTGAGCTGATCTGTGAGATTATGTTGGTGGCCGAGGGGTTCATCGAGGCCCGGGTGTTGGCCAGGAAGTTCATCACTCTCTACCAGCTCTGCAAAGAGCTCCTGTCCAAGCAGGTGAGCCCACTGCTGTGCCTGGGCCTGTGCATTCCCAAAATCGGGAATTTGGCACTCTGCCACACACCTCCATGACTGAAGCTTCTCAGCTTTGATTTACTGACTGCACTGGTGGCAGCTGCTGGGAGAAGGGAAGGTTTGTGACCATCAGATCATCAAGCTGCTTTCCTGAAGGATCTGCAGGGACAAAAGCACTTGACCAACTGCATTAGTGGGAGAGATTTCTCAAAGGGCCCAAGTGGCACCATGGTTGGGGTGGTATTCAGTGCTTTCCAGGCTCTTGGCTCCTACTGATTTTCCTGCTGCAAGGGGTTTATGGTGACTGTCCCTCTCTGAGTCCAACCTAACAGTTCCCTGTCATGCCAGGTATTGATAACAGGGTCACTTGCAGTGCAAAATTCTAGTTAATCAGATTTTTTTTTTGCATAGATCAAATCTGGGTCCAGTAATGAGTTGAATCGGGACTCCAGATGGAAAAGCTGATCTGGGCTGTACCAGCATGAGCTTGGGTGGGGGATGCCTTGTCACAGAAACTTTGTGCTGTGCCCTGGAGGCCTTGATGGGAGCCATGGCCTCCTACACAAAGCTTTCAGTTGTCAGGCAGGGCTCTGCAGGTCTTAACAGAGCAGAAATAAAAAGGGTTGCTTGTTGGCCTGAGCTCCTCTCAGGCCTCTTTGTGATTCCTTTTGAGCAGTATCTGCTTGGTGGACTTTCCCGAGGACCAAATGTGCCTCATAGCCCAGTGATGGGCAGGTTGGAGAACCTTGGGTATCTGGGGCCTCAGAATGGACTAACAAGCCTTTCAGCTAAGTAGCTCCTGCTGATCCAGAGCTCTGGCTGGCCTTGCCTGAGCTGCATAAAGGCCAAGCAAACTGCTTTGTGATTTAGGGGTTAAAAATTGCTTAGGTCTCTGGAGTGCCAATCCTACTGCTGACTTAGTGCCAGCTCTGAGCCCATGGCATGGCATGAACAGCTGAATTATATGACTCTTTAAGACTTTCCATGATGGGAAAGCTCACCTGCTTAAATGGAGATCAGGTAACTCAGGGTGGTGGAGGTCTCTGGCCACAACACAGATATAACCCTGAGATGAACTCAGTTCGTTAGAGCCTGGTGCTAATAATGCGAAGGTTGTGGGTTCAAATCTCTGGGGGGACCATTCAATGAAAAGTTGGACTTGAAGATCCTTGTGAGTCCCTTCCAACTTGGAATATCCTGTGGTTGCGTGTTTGACTTTCAGTGTTTCTGTTGCTGAGTGGTCTGGCAGCTGGGAGGTGCTGGTTCCTCCCCTGCGTGGTGGTCATAAACTCTTTTTAATTGATTTCTCCCTTCCTCCCTGCAGGATCACTATGACTGGGGTCTCCGTGCCATCAAGTCCGTGCTGGTTGTTGCTGGGTCCCTCAAACGCGCCGACCCCGAGCGCCCCGAGGAGCAGGTTCTGATGCGCTCCCTGCGTGACTTCAACATCCCCAAGATCGTGACAGATGATGTGCCCGTGTTCATGGGGCTCATTGGGGATCTGTTCCCTGCCCTGGGTGTGCCTCGGAAGCGTGACCTGGATTTTGAGGCGTTGGTGAGACAAGCTGTGCTGGAGCTGCGGCTGCAGCCTGAGGACAACTTTGTGCTCAAAGTGAGACCAAGTGATATTTTCTGCCTACACCAGCATCAAATCAGTTCGGTTTTCTCAACACTCTTTGCTTCTACAAAGAGGGCTCTGCACAGTCACAGAATCCCAGAATGGTTTGGGTTGGAAGGGACGTTAAAGATCATCCAGTCCCACCCCCCTGCCATGAGCAGGGACACCTTCCAGTAGAGCAGGTTGCTCCAAGCCCTGTCCAACCTGGCCTTGAACACTTCCAGGGTTGGAGCAGCCACAATATTCCCCTTGCAGACAGACCCTGATGGAGGACAGAGTCAGCTGTGCTGGGTCTGATGCAGTTGCAGCTGCCCCTAAAACCAGCACTGCCTCGTCCCTGAGTTGGCCAAGGAACTGACTCTTGTAGGCTCATGCATATATGGGCCCTGGAGAGCAGAGGCTCCTCATCTGATGGCTGTCAGATGGTATTTCCAGGAGGTTTGTCTGCCCACTGAGGATTTCACATATTATGGTTAGAGTGCTCAGAGCAAAACAAACTCAGTATCATGTCCATTTGTGTCTCTGGGTCACATCTTTCTAAAGCAGAGGCCCAAGGAGAGCTCACTTCATAGAATCGCAGAACCACAAAATACTTTAGGCTGGCAGGGACCTTCAAGGATATCTCATTCCAATCCCCTGCCATGGGCAGGGACACCTTCCACTAGACCAGGTTTTGTAGATCTGAACTTCACTTTGGCAGCTTTGTCTAAGCTGTGGGAGTGTGTTTTCCCAGGTGGTGCAGCTGGAGGAGCTGCTGACGGTCCGACACTCTGTGTTCGTGGTGGGAAACGCGGGCACAGGCAAGTCCCAGGTGATGAGATCCCTGCACAGGACCCATCAGATAATGAAGAGACGTCCTGTGTGGACAGACCTCAACCCCAAGGCAGTCACCAATGATGAGCTTTTTGGCATCATTAATCCAGCAACAAGAGAGTGGAAAGATGGTAAATGTCTTTTCATGCTGAATCTGGAAATAAAAAGGATGTTTTTAATGGACCTCCTGAGTGGCAGCAGGATGGCCAGTCCTCTGTACTCAGGTCTGACAGCTCAGGGGCCTGTGTGCTGCTCCAGCCATGGTAAGGGGTTGCTGTTGAAAGGACATGTAGGGTGTTTTAGCTTATTGGTTATCAAATGGGAATTTATCCTTTTGCCATAAGGATAATTATCCTGTCCATTAACACCAACACTTCCCAGTTCCTAACTGAGGCAGGTTGGTTTTTGGGACGGGGCTGGTGATGGAAGAGAGTTCCCTCCTGCCCTATGGTGTGCACTGTGTTCCCCCAGAATGTGCCATCCCCAGGTTTCCATACCCGATAGCACACACACTGCAGCCTTTGAGTGGTGTTTTTCCACCAACTATCACTGTCTGATCTCCAGCACACAAACAACGGCGTTTGTCAGGCTGCTGATCCTGATTGCTCCTGAGGAGGACAAGTTGAACATTTAAAACCTGCTGAAAGATTATAGAGATCTGGAGTGAAAACAGTGGGTTGTGACTAATCTGGAAAGGCAGCTTTGATTCCGTGTGTGACTGGTTTGGGAGGTGGCAGGGGGAAGGGTGGGAGGACGTCACCATAAATCATCCTGGGCCAGAGCTGTGCTAGGAGATAAACTGCCCTCACCTCCCCTGGCCCTGCCACAGCCTCTCCTGCCCCCTCCTTTCTTCCAGTGCCAGGGTTAATTTCTTTTTAGTTGTTATTGGGGACCCTAAATCAAAGTGACAGAGGGAAGTGTGGGATACAGAGCCCAGCAGAAGGGCTGCAGTAGGGAATGAGGGTCAGGGACTGAGGGTGTCTCTGGACAGCAGGAGGGACATTGGCAGGAGGATGCCCAGTGGTCTCAAGCCTCTAATGTTTCAAGAGAACTCACAGGACTCCTCCACGAGGGCTTAAGGCACATACCGTCTGCATTAACCATTCCTGAAAATTTTGTTTCCTGATGTCAAAGACCAGCCAGGCCATTTTCACCACAGCCTGACAAGAGGATGTGTTCCCTTATGAATCAGCTCCCCCTTTTCCTCTTCCCCAGTTCATCCTGTCACTCGTTTCATTGCCAGCAGTTGGAGAGTTTGTACGTGGTAGGTGGGAAAAGGTCTCACAAGGGAATCCTAAAAGTGTTTTTTGCAGAACCAAACTCTCCTTTTAAATCCCAAGGCCACACTGTGGGGTGGATGCACAAGGTTGGGAGAGGGGCACTTCCCTCCCCACTGCTGTCGTGGTGTCTGTGAGGGAAGTACTGATGCTCTGAGACAGGAGCTGTTCTGACACTAATGGTGTTGGAATGTTTGCCAAGACATGTCCACCATGAGGAATGGAGTCAAGGCAGAGCCAGGGAAGTGTTACTTTTTGACCCGCTCTCAGAATCAGGTACCTGTATCTGATGAGCTGTTCTGCATTTGTTATATGCAAGCTTTGTCTCAATCATATAACACCACCGGCCATTCCTGACCTGGATCACAAGGGAATAGCTTGTCTTGGAGAAAAAAAAAAGAGTGCTTGTCACAACTCACCATCAGAGAGGCTTTTTTAGTGTTTGCCTGCTATTTCTTCATGCAGCCCAGCCTTTCCCCAGGTATTTCCTCGTGTGGAGGACAGCACTGGTTTTGTGGAGCTTTCATTTGCCCTGCAGTGCTGCTGCTCTCTATTCCCAGCTTCTTGCTCTTCTTAACATTCATTATTTACTCCCCTTGAGACACTGTATCCTCTCTGTCTCCTTGATTCCACTGACATTTTGTTCTGTCACTCAATGTCAGTCTGTGCTTGTTCTCCCCTCAATCTCACTGAAGCCATGACCTAGTGTTTAATGCATCTTGATTTCCCTGATACACTTCAAACCACAAAAAAAAAATTATTAAGAATTTCCAAGGCATATTCAGATGGTTTTCTCTGCATTGTGTAATTCATGCCTTCTTTTGCCTCTGAGTATCTGCTCTTCATTTTTCTTATCCCTTATGATTTGCAGTGGGAATGAAGCCTGCGTAGGTCTGCAGTCATTTTCAGTGATAATAACTGATAATGGCTTTTTTCTTCAAAGCAGATATCTTGATATAGTATTATTTATGTACAGATGCAAAGAGTTATGAAAGCTTAAGAGGAAGGCATAATTTTTGGTAAGTTGTTAGAAAAACTGTTAAAGGAAGTGACGACTTCAGTGTTCATCCACATATTCCTGTCACCTTCCCAGGACTGTTCTCATCAATCATGCGAGAGCTGGCCAACCTCACACATGATGGTCCCAAGTGGATGGTACTGGATGGAGATATTGATCCAATGTGGATTGAATCTCTGAATACTGTGATGGATGACAATAAGGTAATGGATACAAGGTAAAGCAGCAGGTATTCTTTGTCAGGCGTGATTCAGCCCAGGAGAAATGCAGATGCTGGAATAACGCCTCCTGGAATAATGCAATTGTGTTCCTTCAGATAGACCAAACAATATTGCATAAAGGAAATGGTGCGTGAGGGAAATAGCTCAGAGTTTGTTTTCATTGGAATTTCCCTTTTCTGGAGAGTTTCACTTGTGAGTAATAACAAATGTCCTGATCATGACTTCAGGCCCTTTAAAAATAGAGTAGGGGCATAATTCTACACCCTGAGGGAGTGCTGCGGATTCTGGGTTGAGGGAGAAGGGTCATTCTACTGCTGTTAGAAATCATGCCATAGACTCACAGAATGGTTTGAGTTGGAAGAAATCTTAAAGCTCATCTCGCTCCACCCCCTGCCATGGGCAGGGATACCTTCCACTAGCCCAGGTTGCTCCAAGCCCCATCCAACCTGGCCTTGGACACTTGCAGGGATGGGGCAGCCATAGCTTTTCTGGGCAACCTGTGCCAGGGCCTCCCCACCCTCCCAGGGACGAGTTTGTTCCTAATATCCAATGCAAACCTACTCTTTGAGTTTGAAGCTGTTCCCTCTTGTTCTGTCACTCTAGATCCTTGTCCAAAGTCCCTCTCCAGCTCTCCTGGAGCCTCTTCAGTTACTGAAAGGCCACAATTAGGTCACCCCAGAGCCTTCTCCAGGCCAAACAACTCCAATTTTCTCAGCCTTTCCCCATAGCAGAGGTGCTCTAGCACTTGGAGCATCTTGGTGCCTGCTCTGGACTTGCTCCAACAGCTCCATGTCCTTCCTGTGCTGAGCCCCCAGGGCTGGAGGCAGCTCTGCAGATGGGGTGTCACCAGAGCAGAGCAGAGCAGAGGGGCAGAATCTCCTCCCTTGATGTGCTAGACACAGTGTTGGGATTGCAGCCCTTTGCAAAACAGCTCCTCGGGAAGCTGGGCTGAGCAGCCAAGTGCTGAATGCTCTTCATTGCTGTTCCCGGGGGAGCTTCAGTCTGTCTGTCTGTCTGCCACATGCAGGTGCTGACCCTGGCCAGCAATGAAAGGATCCCTCTGAACCCGACGATGAGGTTGCTCTTTGAGATCAGCCACCTGCGCATGGCCACCCCGGCCACCGTGTCCAGGGCGGGTGAGTCCTGGCATGAGTCTCACCCTGGGATTCGGCACGGAGCAAGCAGCAATCTGGTGCTGTTAGTCAGCCATTTGTTGGCCAACTTGGTCCCTCCTGAAAGCTCCCAGCCTGGGAGCACAGCTGCCCTTGGTGTGCAGGGTTGGTTCCTGAAGCATACGGACAAACCGAGGATCCTGACCCTGGATCCACGTGGGGAACCTGTCACCATGCTGGGAATGTACCCAGAGTGCTCTGACTGCTGGTGTGTGACCATGGCTTCAGCACTGCTGAGACAGTGCTCCTGCACAGCTCTGATGGATGAGGAGAGGGCCAGTCTCTATCCCAAAATGCTCCTGATCTTTGGAGAAGTACATGGGAGAAGGGAATGAAGGTGTCCCCTCATGTCTGGGGCTCAGAGCAATAACCAGACTCAGACAAGATCACGTTCAAAATTTGGGGCAGAGTCATGAAAAGTGTCCTGGTTTCCTGAGTTCCATCTCTTCACTCCTAATGTTTCTACTCTGCAGTGGGGCAGGAGGAGGGAGCAGGTAATGGGGCACCAGGTGTGTTTGGCAGGGTTTTAGCTGTGTGAAAGTAGTTGAGAAATTCTTCTGGGAAATTGTGGTCTCTGCTATGTCCTCATTGTATGTTCTCTCTTCCCCTGGGCCTGCAGGGATCCTGTACATCAACCCATCGGACCTGGGCTGGAATACCCCAGTGAGCAGCTGGATTGACCAGCGAGAGATCGAGTCTGAGAGAACCAACCTGACCATCCTGTTTGACAAGTACCTGCCAGTCTGCCTGGACACCCTCAGGACAAGGTACCACCTGGAGGCAGGGGCTCCCTCACCGCTTTCCAGACCAGCTGTACTGGGGTTTTGCTCTGTGTAACATGTGCCCAGAGCCCTGAGTGTCATTGGCTTCAGCTCAGAGGAACATCAGGGTGAGGGAGCAGCTGACACTCCTGCCTGTCCTTGTCTGGGCACATCTGTTCCCCGTTGGATAGCAACTTGATTGTTCCTGTACTTGTATCAATTCTGTATCTCTTGGAAAGTTAATCCAGGAAGTCCTAAAGAGGAAGTCTTTCCAGTCTCCTGATGTGTCAGCCTGGACCTGAGTTCACAAGTTATTTTTCAGCAGAGCAGATTTAGACCACTGCTGAAGGGAAGTTTTCCATGTGCAGTGTGGAGAGAACAGATCCTCTTTTATCCTCTCCCCACTTCTTTTCCTGCCCCCTGGGGATGAGAAGGAAGCTGGTGTTGGTGGAAGAGAGTGGATTGCTCTCCAGGCAGTCCTCTCTTGAATTTCTTTCCTGATGCATTTGAACACAGTCAAGTCAGTCTGTGTGAGCATCCAGCTGGGCATGTTTCCTGGCTGGACACCAGACTGATGAACATGAAGATCTTGGATATTTGAAAGGGTCCTGGTGCTCCTTGGCTTGAATTACTCAAAGTGGTGCCCACACAGAGGTTGGGCAAGATCACAGTTCTTGTTTACCATGATGGGACACAGCTCTCTGACCCACACAGTGGTGAGGACTGGCCAAAGTAAAGATCCAAAAGCCCTGAGGGAGGGAGCTGGTACTTGGAGGGGGCCTGTGAGAGAGATGGGAACAAACATTTTAGCGGGGCCTGTTGCAATAGGACAAGGAGTGATGGTTTTAAACTGAAAGAAAGGATATTTAGATTAGGTATTAGGAAGAAATTCTTGGCTGTGAGGGCGGTGAGGCCCTGGCATAGGTTGCCCAGAGAAGCTGTGGCTGCCCTGTCCCTGGAAGTGTCCAAGGCCGGGTTGGATGGGGTTTGGAGCAACCTGGGCTAGTGGGAGGTGTCCCTGCCCATGGCAGAGGGGTGAACTAGATGACCTTTAAAAGGTTCCCTCCAACCCAATCCAGTCTATTATTGTATGATTCTCCCATCTTCTGCTTGTTCCCCGTAGCTGCACTTGCATAAAAAAAAAAAAAGTATAAAAAAAGAAGTTGATGTACAACTCAGTTGTCAGCCCTGACGGGGAGGGGTCAGGAGGAGCTGCTTTAGTGCAGGCAGTGCTCCTTGGGAGTGGGAGTTGGGAATCTTGCTAGGGAGCTGTTCTCTGGGTGCCCAAGCTGCTGTAGCTGTTGGCAGCAAAATCCATTGGACATTTCCCACCCTCTTTGCTGAGCATTGTGTCAGCCCGTGAAATCTCAGGATTAGCTGCAGCAGCCCTGAGCAGAGTATTTTGGTAGCTTGCTTAATTCAGAAATTGTAGAACCAACCTTTCAAATAGCTGTAATTACTTTATGGAGGACTTCAGTGCTGTTACAGTATTAGTTTGGAATTCTCTAAGTGTAGCTTAAACGAATGTAAAATGGCAAGATGAAAGGTTTGATTTTATTACTCCTCTATTTGACCGCTTTTCAACTCCTCGCGTTCCTAGGAAATCATTGCCTTCAGCAACTCTTCCATTTTACTTTTTTCAAGAGGATCAAAGTTTTAAAATGCTTGAAACTTCTGATTACTGTTATTATGTGTGTGTGTGTGCCAGTGCCAGAGAGCCCAGGGAAGGGATGCGTGTTCTCCTTAGTGCTGTTCCGGGGAATGAGACAAGGAAAAGGGAATGAGACACACACTGCTGACAAAGAAAATGCTGATGTTCTGACAAAGCATTCCTGCCTTGCCTTCCTGGGCTGGAGCAACCCTGGTGCTTCACCCAATTATATTCCCCATGCTTTCAATTTTCATTCCTTAGATTTAAGAAGATTATTCCCATTCCTGAGCAGAGTATGGTTCAGGTGCTCTGTTACCTCCTGGAATGCCTCCTGACTGAGGAGAACACACCTTCTGACTGTCCCAAGGAGCTCTATGAGCTTTACTTTGTCTTTGCTGCTGTCTGGGCCTTTGGTGGATCCATGTTTCAGGACCAGGTAAGAAGGGAGATGCCACATCAGCATCTTTCACACAGATATTTCTCTTATTTTTTTAAATTTTTTTCCTACCTTCCCAGACCCAGTGCTGTGTCAGTGATGCTGTTTGACCCAGAAACCTCAACTGAACAATCCCTTTTACTAAAGGCCTTGTTATCCAGGTGGTAACACCAAAGAATGGCTGGGGAGTCATGGGATGGAGGTGGGGACATGTGTGCTTATGAAGAAACATTTCACTATGGAGAAACATTAGGTTAATTTATAGAGGCGTGTGGATGTGCATAATGTGATCAAATTAAGATGGACTGATCAGATGAATCCATCAGTGGAGCCTTATCCAGCCACCTGACTGTGCAGGTAAATGTGCAGGTATAGCACAAACCAATTCTGACTGTTATTAGGTGGACGTTGAGAGTTGGCTGCCCCCAGTTTCTGGTAGAATTACACAAGAAAGGGGTGGTCAGCAGGGCAGGGCAAGGCAGGGCAGGGCAGGATGGGCTTTGCGCTCCCCCTGAAGTGGAACACCCTTGGCTGAGTGTGCTGCTGAGGCTGAGGTGGGTGGTTGGAGCTCTCAGGTTGCCCTTCCCTCTGGGTGAGCAGCTATTGGGGGTCTCTGCAGTGAGGAGCTGGGCTCAGTTGGGGTGTTGGTGGATGGATGCCCACAGCCCAGGAGGGCACAATCCAGATACAAAAGAGTGCTAGAGGCCACAATCCAGAGACCAAGCTCCTCTTGGGCTGTGAGGATTAATCACATCCATTCATTAGCGGTTCATTAGCGGCGCCTCTGACGTTGGAAGCACTCTCTTGTCCACGGGGCAGAGGGAGACAGGGCCCTTCTGTCCTTGCTGCTTCCCACAGCATATGAATCCCATGGATTGATTGCAGCTGTCAGCCCAGAATCCATCTGTCCTCATTAGAGGAGGTGGGTGTGATCCCTGCCAGGGAGGCAGCACTGGATACTGCACATTTCCAGCCCCGTCCCAGGTCCTGGTCCTTAAAACATGGGAGAAGCACAGGCAATCCCAGCTGGGCTGAAACACAGCTGCCTTGTGGAAGCTGGAGCATATGAACAACAGGGATCTTGGGAAAGATCTGGACTTGCCTGGGGGAGGCAGGGTTGTTTTGCTACTTCTGTCTCTGCCCCATTGCCATGTGAGCGGGAGAGGAGAAATTCTCTTTCAAGGCATTTCCTTTCACCCCTGTGCCCCATTCTGCCTTATTTTCTGGCCACGTGGCTCGGCTGGACACAGCAGGGCTGTCTCTTGATTTCTAAGCAATTGGAAAAGCTGCTGCTGTTTTATAACTTCTAGCTGTTAGCAGTGATAACAGACAAGAGGGCAGTGGGCTGTGTGCATGCCTGTGCTTGCAGGATGCCTTCCCAACCTCCCTTGGCATTGCTGTTTCCGCAGTGATGGCTGGGAAAGCTGGAGATTTGTCATGTGATTGGTTCAGGGCAAGCAGGAGAAATCTGAAGCATTTGTAGAGGGATCTAAGACCACCTGTGGTATGTGAAGACCTAGATTTGGAGTCCCAGGCTTTCAGTGGGTGGCACAGGGAGCAGTGGGAGTGTCTGCAAAACCTGCCACTGGAGGCACATTTGGCATTGACTGGAGCTGCTCACTCTGGTCTTGCCTGATCCCTGCTGGGACCTGCTGGGTGGTCACATCTCCTGGTCAGAGGATAAAGTCTGTTGTCCTGCCTATGGGTCTGCCCAGTGACAGGACACTGCTGTCGAGGGCTCTGAGAGCCAAACCTGGTGTCTGCGTTGTGTGGAATATGTGGAGGTCTCTCCATGAACCTGACAGCAGACATGTTCCCTCTGCTGTTCTCAGGGGCTGCTCAGGTGCTCACTGGGGTCCCAGTGTGTTTTGTCCATGTTCCTCAGTGCTAAACCAACAATATCTGCTGGACTCGTGTTTGCTTCCAGCCAAGGAGCAGATATTTCAGGGAGAGATAAATATTGGTCAAGCTCAGCATGGTGCCATTACACCTCATGGCCATGGAATGACCTGTATGAGTCCAGCTTTCTTAGGTCTTGTGGAGGATTTAACCCTCCAGTCTCTGTGTGCCATCTGGGAAATACTCAGCCTTGGTGTTGTCAGTGCAGGGTGAGTTAAAAAGCCAACAAACCAAACCTGGGGAGCACACCTGGTCCTTGACCAGCAGTACAAGCTGCTGTCTCCTCAGAGGAGCTGCCAGCTCCTGGGGTGAGTTCCCTGAAGCGTGGGCACGTGGCACATGGACACAGCGTTCCAGCGCCGTGGCAGTCAATCCCTGGCACGGCAGGCTGTGCTGGCTCCCCCGGAGCAGGGCCGTGGCACAGGAGCTGTATGCAGGCACAGCATCCCTCGGGGAGGCTGCTGGGCTGGGAGGCTGCTGGGCTGGGAGGCTGCTGGGCTGGGAGGCTGGGCCGGGTGTTGCTGCTGTGCGGCTCTCTGAATGTCAGCAGGGAGAGCGCAGCACCACGGCTGGGAGAGGGGCAGCCTCCTGAAAAAGGAGCCAATGTAAAAGCTGTTTATTGCTCCCCACTGAGGGGGCCCTTTGTGCTGACCTTTTGCTGATGAAATGTCAGGACAAACAGGCTGGAAGGCTTCCTGTTGCTCTGTTTGGTGGTGGGGAAAAGGGCCCTGGATAAGAACAGATGATAGATTTGCCATTTCCAGGCTCTGAAATTAGCAGAAATCCATATGGGGTTTTCGCTAAGGGAGCAGTTTGAGCTTGACACTGTTCTGGCAGTAGAGCTGGGGCTGGAACTGCTCCACTTAAGGGCTCAGGGAGGCAGGCAGCCCATCCCACTACTCTGCAGGCAAGGTAAGGGCAGCACTGTGGGAAAGCTTTTAGCAGTGCTGCCTGTACCTCTCTGCTGCTCCACTGCCAGGCCAGTGGGTTGTGAGTATGGTGATTACAGTCATATTTCCCCTCTGGGTAGCACAAGACTGCAAAATCCTGGATACGAATAACATGTTTTGCAACTCCTCTGGTCTTTTGAGGGCTGGTGGCTCAGGGGACTTTGCAGAGGACACTCAGTTCAAACCCAGGATTGCTGATAGAGGCTGAGCATTCGATGTGTGCTGGAGGTCCCCCTGACCACCCCTGGGCTTCTGGCCCAACGGGTGGCTGTGGGGACCCACAGATGCCCCAGGAGCAACCTGTGCTGCTAAAACTGGCTCAGTTATGCATTCACAGACATTTTTTTAGCAGCACTTTTCCCCTCCCTCCTCTACTTCTCCACAGGGCTGAAGTTGCAGTCCCTATCGTCTGTGTGGGAAGGTGGAGTGACTGGCCCAGTGTCACAGAGGAAACTTAGGGCAGGAGAGGGGACTAAGCACAATTCGCTAGTCCTGAGTCAACATCTAAAGCCAAAACTGTCACCCCAGCTCTTGACAAGAATTCAGATGCTCCGAGATCTCCATGCAGAAAGATAGAATGGGAAAAAGCAGGAAAGCAGGTGCTCCTCAGGCACGGAAACAGCCACAGGAACAAGGTCCCTCTCCGGGGTTTTGGTACACTGATGTCTGCAGTGCTGCTGCTCCTGCTTGAAAAGAGGCCAGAAAAAAACAACCAAGTGTTTGCAGTGGTGTGATTTATGAGGAAGGGCTTTGGTATGCATGCTCTGACTATCCATGGCCACGGGTGAAGACGGATGTGGTGTCCTTGTCTGTTGGAAGAAGTAGGCACCAAGAATCAATCAAGTGTCTGTTTAGGCATAGGCACGTATTTCTCTTTTTCAAATTGATCCATCTATCTCATCTCAGACAGACTAGGAATGATCAACACAGAGGATGAATTATTTAGGGGAATAAATAGGAGTGATGAGAAGAAACGAAGAAAATGAAAAATTAGGCTTAATAATAGGAAAAAGGATAAGATCGTTATGTTGTGGAATATATTTTAGGGACTAATCCCACTCTGTTGGACAGGGATAGATAACATTCTTCATCACTAATGAATTTCTCCAGATCAGCATATTTTCTCCTCTCTTTGTCTTGCAGCTTGTGGACTACAGAGTGGAGTTCAGCAAGTGGTGGGTGGCAGAATTCAAGACAATCAAGTTTCCCTCTCAGGGCACAGTCTTTGACTTTTACATTGATCCAGAAACAAAGAAGTTTGAGCCTTGGTCTAAACTTATTCCCCAGTTTGAATTTGATCCAGACATGCCATTACAGGTAGGTGACCCCAGGTGGTTGTTTGGCTGGGAGGAGAATGTGTTTTAGTGACTGCGTGTGGGGGTTTCAAAGAAATCTGCTGAAAGCTCAGGCACTGCACACTGAGGATGGGTACAAGTAAATTACCCATCCTCTGTACTGTGCTTTGACTGCCTGCCAAATCTGAGTGATGTACAGGAAGGGCAGGGATAGGCCACCTCAAGCACCCAGGAGCTGGTGTGCCCCGGGTACAGAATGGGGGAAACTGGGCTGCAGAGAGAAGGGATGTGAAACAGAGTAGGGACAAAGCCCCTGGGACACCATCTCATCATTCTGCCTGCCTGGAAATAGAGATGGGTTTATGTTTTGGCCAAAAAAAGGGTTCCTCAGGTGATGAACTGTGGTTGCCAGCTGTGCTTCCCTGTCCTTCCAGAAGTGCCACTGTGAGCAGATGACTTGTAAAAACTGTCACTGCTTTAGCAAAGTGTGTGTTCATGGGGAGATCCAGCTGCTGCTCACAGCACCAGCTGTCAGGGTTCCACCTGCAAAGATTGATTTTAATAGCTGGTGGCAGCGTCTCCTTCCCTTCCTACTGCAACCTGGAAATTGGGATTACCACACTCATTCCTGGCTCTCCCAGTTTTACTTTTCCCCAGGACATATTTGTACAGAGATGCTGGAGAGCAGTGCTGGGAAAGGGCCCTGGGGGTCCTGGTGGGTGCCAGCAGTGCCCTGGCAGCCAGGAGGGCCAACCCTGTCCTGGGGGCATCAGGGAGGGGATTGTCCCGCTCTGCTCTGC
>JAWWLV010000046.1:10243250-10258951 GCA_035041135.1 Platyrinchus mystaceus
GTCTCCTCTTCTCCAGCTGAACACACCAAGTGCCCTCAGTGTCCTCACAGGGCTTCAAATCAAGGCCCTTCCCCATCTTTGTTGCCTCTTTTGGACACTCTTGAATGGCTTCAGATCTTCCTTCCATTGTGTCCCCCCAAACTGCCCCAATATTGCAGGTGGGGCCTGCAACACCGAGCCAGGACACCTGGGTGTGTGTCCAGAGGGGCACTGCTGGTAGCACTGAAGTGCATCAAACTCAACCAAACTATCCTAGAAACAAGGTCCAGGTTTTTCAGAGAGGGACATGGACCTTGGCAGCAGTGCCATGGGCACCACGCTCCTGGGCACCGATGGCACTGCCAGGGAAGGACTGCTCTGCCAGCACAGAGGCAGCTCCAACGCAGCACAGAAAATAACCTGATGCTCCTGATCGCCGCAGGGAAGACATGCTCTGCTCTCCCCGCACGTGTCTGAGCCTCTGGAATTCTCAAGGGCAAAAATATGTCAAGTTCTCATTGATGACAACATGCTTCTGGATTAAAAGAGATTAATTTCTGTTTATTTAGTTTTTCTGGGCAGGATTTGGAAAGAATAAAGTCTACAATGTTTCTTTTTAGGAGCGTGCACTTTTCCCATTTGTACTGAAGAAAAGGCCAAATTTATACTTAAAAGGCTGTTATTTTGTAAAGCTGAGTGCTAGAAAAATTGCTTGGAATAAGATAATATGTGAGATAAAAAGATATAAAAAGAGGTATAAAATACACGAGCAGACAGAGTTACTTTAGAGATAACACTGAAAAGGGATCAGCTTAGGTTTTACATCCTGGATTGTGCTGCAGTAGAATGAAAAGTTACCAAATTCAGCACAGCCCTGTGTTATATATAGTTTTCTATTTAAAATAGTTTCTCCTTGTCTTCTCATCTTGCCTGTAGGATTCAGTGAAAGATTCAATAAGCAAATTCATGGCCCATGTCCACATCAGTGTCAACGAGATGTCCCAGCTGTACCTGAGCAACGAGCGCCGCTACAACTACACCACCCCAAAGTCCTTCCTGGAGCAAATCAAACTCTACCAGAACCTGCTGCTGAAAAAGGACAAGGATTTAAAGGCAAAAATGGAGCGGCTGGAGAATGGCCTGGAGAAGCTCAACAGCACCTCTGCACAGGTAACAACCCCTGAGGGCTCCAAGGGGATGGTTTTCCTATTTCTCTGTCAGAGACATCTCTGCATCCTGGTTTGAAGGACAATTTTACAAGCTAAGACTGTACAGGGGAAAAAAATGGTGCTGGATCCTGGCTCTAGTCTGGCTTTGGGTTCCTGGAGGAGCAGAAGTGATGCTCTGTCCTGGAAAGGAGAATGGAGAGAGGTGTGTCCAGTCTCTGCTGTTTAGTTGGTAACTGAAAGATCACAGTAAGTAAAATGAAATTGGGATCCAGCTGGCTGTGTCACTGTCCCTTAATGGTTAAATTTGATCTATGGTGACAAAATAGCTCATAAAATACAGGGACAATCAGTAATTTTTAGAGTTGCTTCCAGGAAATGCACAATAACTTCAGCAAGACTCCTTCAAACTAAATAGTGCATTGTATTAAAATGAGGCTGATATTCATTTTCCCTTGCACTGTTATCCATGTTTAAGGAAAACTAATGCATGTCTGAAATACAGATTAGTCATCCCAAAATGCCCCTAGTAAAGAGCCACACTGGCACTGTCCCCTGGTAATGAGTAGAAGATTTTCTGGGTATTTCCCCAACCTCTGCAGAGACACAAACTGCCTCTCAGTGCTTTGCTCTTTACATCTGTTGCTCACCTCCTATTTTTCTCTCCATTTCATATTCTATTAGCTCTTACAAGTGGTAAACATTACAGACTTCTACAGTGGTAAATGCGCCTCTTCTGAAGCTTCTCTGAAGGAAAGCAGGGGTTGATGTGAATGAAGGACTGGCTGATCCATTCCATTCCATATATCTGCTCTGGATAGTGCTGGGGGCATAAATCATGTCTGTCACACTCCATGGGACACAGGCCTGCCTGGAGGACGATGGATGTGCTCTGCTGGTGCCTCTCAGCGCTGACATCTCCATCTCACTTCAAACAATTGCTTTTCTCATGGTGCAGGACAGGTCTGTGAGGACACAGGAGGAGGGACCATGTGTCATGTCCCCTTTGCAGGTTTTAGCATCTCACAGAGTCACAGAATCTGCTGAGTTGGAAGGGACCCACAAGGATCATCAAGTCCAACTCCTGGCCCTGCGCAGGCCCATCCCCAAGAGTCACAGCCTGTGCCCCAGAGGATCATCCAAACCCTCCTGGAGCTCTGGCAGCCTTGGGGCTGTGACAGGGAGCCTGTTCAGTGCCCAACCACCCTCTGGGGAAAGAACCTTTGGTTAAAACTTGCTGCTAGTAATGCCAAGGTCATGGATTCAATCCCTTGTACGGACCATTCACTTAAGAGCTGGATTCAACAATCCCTCTGGGTCCTTTCTAACTCAGAATATTCTGTAATTCTGTGCAATATCAAACCTAAACCTCCCCTGACAGAACTTCAGGCCCCAATATTGAGGTGAGGCCACCCCAGGGCAGAGCAGAGTGGGACAATCCCCTCCCTGGCCTGGCCGGCCATGCTGAGCCTGATGCCCCCAGGACAGGGTTGGCCCTCCTGGCTGCCAGGGCACTGCTGACTCAGGGACAGCTGGCACCCACCAGGACGCCCAGGGCCCTTTGCTGGCACTGCTCTCCAGCCTCTCATTCCCAGTCTGTCTGTACATCCGGAGTTGCCCCATCCCAGGGCAGAATCCGGGACTTCCCCTGGTTGAACTTCCTGTGGTTGGAAGCAGCTGAGGTTGAACAGGCAAGAGCACAGACTACCAGTGACACCAGTGACACAACTGACATCCACCTGGGCAATGAGAAGGTGCCCTCACTGCACACACCCCTCACTCATGGAGGCCATAGCTCTGCTGACCTGTGAGGTGCTGCTGTTGTTGATGATTCCCCAGTAGAGGACAAGATGATCTCTTTTATTGGGAGCAACTGATATGAACCTCATCTTCTGAGAATAAGTCCCTGTAGTGTGTGTTCTTCAGGCCTCTCTTCAGTGGGTGCTGTGTTGGCAGGGTTCTCTGAATAGCCAGATAGCAGGTGCTGAGACAGTGGTGGAGAACTGGGGAGGCAATGGGAAGGATGGGAAACCACAGCACTGGGGGGTCTGGGAGATTTTGCTGTTGCAGGAGGGGTGAAATAGCACAAAGTTTGTGTCTGGCTGGAGTGAGGCTTGGGGGGAAAGGTGCCTGATGGTGAAGCTGATTAAGATGCAGAGCAGTGAGGACAAATATGTCAAATTTGAATCTAAAATTAGCACTGGGGGCCTAAAATTAAACACCTTAATTATCAGATGTGCGCAATAGTCAAACTGCTGCTGATTTGAAACCAGAGTGTGGATATTCTGCACTACTGGAAATCATGCCAGTATGTTCCGACTTGAATATGGATTTAAAAGCCTGAACTTTACATTCACCCATGGAAATGCTCTGTCTTGGGGCTGAGGAAGTGACAAGTCTCTCTCACTCAGGTGTGTCATCTCCAGATGTGCTGGTGGTGCTTGGAGTTGATCCACTGGGGGGAAGAGGGTTTTGATAGCTGGATATGACCTGGTTGTGCCCTGGGCCTGAGCACTGATGCTCACCAGCACCATTCTCCAGAGTCCTGTAGCTTGGATTGCATGACAATTAATGATGAGTGTATGTGTTTCTATAGACTGTGCAGTGTGGCCTCAGCACGAGGGACTGTTATGCCAGGAGGTGCAGGTACTTTTTGACTTGGCTATTCCAGGTTCAGATTAATCTCTCTGCCTCCTTTAACTGTTTTCTCGCCCAAATTTTTTTTTCTTCTGAGATTTGTACATCTTTATATTGTTGCTTCTACAGAAACACTTTCCATCAGCTTACAGCCCTCTCTCCCTGCAGACAGCAGTGTCCTCAGCACTCAGAAAAGCAGAAGCCTCCTTCCTATTAGGACATAATGGATTGGGAAGATGTGTGGGATGAATCATTTTGTTTTTCAGAGTGCTGTTTGCCATGGAGAGGTCAGCACTCAGATCAGAGCCCACTGCTGAGTAATTCTGAGGATGCCTTTGGTTAATATTGCATCACTGCATTCCAGATTTGAGTCTGGCTTGTGCTATCAATTAATCGCTGACCTTTGTGATATATTTTGTGTTCTTGAGACCAGGCAGGACAATCAGATAAAATGAGTCTTCTGGGAACCTGCCCTCCAGGTTTTCTGTTCTTTAATAATTTCTCTTATGCTCTCCTGGTGGTAGGCAAGTGCTTCCCCCTTCCCTCCCCTGCTGAAGTCACAGCACATTACCCTTGGATCTCTGGTTTGCTTTGCTCTTTCCCTTTCCACCTCACGTTAGTAATTGCTTATGGGATTGTTCTGCACTCAGGAAGCTGCTCACAGGTTTCTCATAAAATCACAGAATCACGGAACCACAGAATGGCTGTGTTTGGAAGGACCTTAAGGATCATCCCATTCCAACCACCTTCCATGAGCAGGAACACCTTCCACCGGACCAGGTTGCTCCAAATCCCATCCAACCTGGCCCTGGACACTTCCAGGGATGGGACAGCCACAGCTTCACTGGGCAACCTGTGCCAGGGCCTCCCCAGCCTCGCAGGGAAGCATTTCTTCTGTATATTTAACCTAAATTTTCCCTCTTTCAGTTTTAAACCATCCCCCCATGTCCCATCACTGCAGGCCCTTGTAAATAGTCCATCCCCAGCCTTCCTGCATTTTTAAAATGCTGACAGCGTTAGCCAGTGATTTCCCCTTCCATCACTGCCTGTGCTTGGCAGGGCACCCTCTGCTCCCCCAGGCTGTGCTGAGCTGACACCTGCTGGCTTTGTAAAGCTGTTGAGTGCCCAGGGATTTTAATCCCCTGCTTGTTTTGTCCTGGTCATGTAAAACGCTGAAGCTGCTGTTTGTGTGTCTATCCAGCACACAAAGGCTGGGTTTTTGGCAGAAGGTCACAGGCTGTATCTGCCATCAGCAAAGCCCTGTTCAATTCCCTGCAATCCCCCAAGAGCCGGAGCTGAACAAGGAGCTGCCGCCGAGTTTGTCAAATGAGGGGATTAAGTGCTCCTGTGAGCCTGGATTTACAGCCCTGCCTTTGTCCTGGTGAAAGCAGCCCCACAGTGCCAGCAGCAGGGGCTGGTGATGGATGAAGGACATGCAGAGACTCCTGAGAAACTCTATGTGAGGCTGATGCTGAATGTCAACAGCTGCAGTTTGGAGATTGCAACTTGTGCTCTCCCTTCTGGTGTCAAAATGTATCTCACCAAAAACAAGGGTCTGGCTTCCCTTCTAGGGAATATTTCTGTGTAGGTAAATATGTGCCCTAGGACCTCTTAGTGATCCTTAAGGAGCCTGGGATCAGGAACGTAAAAACCTCTATGGTTTACCCAGAAGCCTCAGTGATTTCATTGAAATGGGAGATTTTAAGAAGAGAATTTCTGTGTGGGAGCCTGTGTGACCTCCTCACCATGCAAACACGTCAGCCTGGAACTGGACAAGGGCTCCTGGGAGGGAGCAGCTGCTCAGTGGAACAGTGTGTGAGGAGCTGCCACCACAGCTGTGCCTCTTGGGGACCAGCTCAATGGGACATCCCCCCCGGCTCATCTGACATCACATTCAAAGCCCCTTGACCCTTGGAGCTGGACCTGTTAGCAGATCCCAGTTGTAAGCTTTCTGGGTGAAAAACTATGTTAGAAAGAAGTTCTTCCCTGTGAGGGTGGGGAGGCCCTGGCACAGTTTGCCCAGAGAAGCTGTGGCTGCCCCATCCCTGGAAGTGTCCAAGGCCAAGTTGGACGGGGCTTGGAGCAACCTGGGCTAGTGGAAGGTGTCCCTGCCATGGCAGGGGGTGGGACTGGATGATCTTTAATGTACCTTCCAACCCAAACAATTCTGTGATTCTATGACTCTGTGGTTCCTGGTGCACAGGTCTTCCTCAAAACCACCATGTGCTCAATCCTGCTGGTGTCAGGGTCAGAAGTGAAACAAAAAATGGAGGGGCAGGCACTGATTTCTTCTTTCTGGTGACCATTGACAGGACCCAAGGGAATGGCTGGAGCTGTGTCAGGGCAGGGTCAGGTTGGATCTCAGGAAAAGGTTCTTTCCCCAGAGGGTGATTGGGCACTGACTAGGCTCCCCAGGGCAGTGGGCACAGCCCCAAGGCTGCCAAAGCTCCAGGAATGTTTGGACAACGCTCTCAGGGACAGGGTGGGATTGTTGGGCTGTCTGTGCAGGGCCAGGAGTTGGACTTTGATGATATTTGTGGGTCCCTTCCCACTCAGGATATTCTATGGTTCTAGAATTGTATCTCATGTCATCTCTCCCACAAAACACCTCCAGACAGGGGGGATGTGAAATCAGAGCTCATGTTCAAAGCTGATGTATTTGGTTTTACAATGACAGAAGCTTCCTGCAAGTGCCTGGTCCATGATGGGGCTCCTGGGCTGTACAAAGATCATCCCAAGAATATCTGAAATATGCTTCCTCCTACTTTCCCTTGGGTCCTGCCCAAAGCAGTGTCCAATGTTGCCTTAGTCCCTCTGTCCAGTCTCCAGATAGAGGCAGGGAACAGGGGTGGGACAATTCCTGTAGCAGTGCATCCTGCTGGTGCTGGGATCTCCCCAGCTGGGTTCCTCACGGGGCTCCTCACTGCTGCCAGGCTGGTTGGTGTGTGCACCATGTGTGGGCTCTGCAACCAGGAGCAAAGGAGAGCAGGAGTGTCCTGCCCACAGCTGGAAATGTTGCTTCCTAGGGCACTGCCTCAGAGATAGGCCCTCCTTGCCTTTGGGTCCCACTCATGGCTGCTGGGGACTGTCCCTGCTCCCACGTGTGTCTTGCCTCCAGGTGGATGAGCTGAAGGCGAAGCTGGCAGCCCAGGAGGTGGAGCTGAAGCAGAAGAGTGAGGATGCTGACAAGCTGATCGAGGTGGTGGGGGTGGAGACGGAGAAGGTGAGCAGGAAAAAGGCTGTGGCTGACGAGGAGGAGAGGAAGGTGGCACTGATCACCCAGGAGGTAGAGCAGAAGCAGAAGGACTGTGAGGAGGACCTGGCCAAGGCTGAGCCGGCCCTGGCAGCTGCCCAGGCTGCTCTCAACACCCTCAACAAGGTAAGGTGAGGATTCCCAGGGGGATCCAGTATCTTCCCTCAGTGTTGGGGGAGTGGGGCTGTGTTATCTGACGGCCCAAGTTTTTGGGTACTGTATTGTCCCTCCTCCAGCTTCTTCCCAGCTGGTTCATCCTGTGTTCCTGGTGTAACTTGGAGCAGCCACAGGGCTGCACCATGTTCCCCTTTACTCATCTCCATGGAAAGGAGCAGACAAAAACAGTCCAAAGGAAGGTGCCACTGGGAAAATGTATAACCAGGAAATAAGGACTACTCTGATTGCAGTAGACCAACTGACTGGTTTAGGAAAGACTTTTGGTACCTTGGAAGGTTTGTCCTTCAAGGCTGCTCTGGGGGTTCCCATTTGGAGCCCAACAGACACGTACCTGCAGTTTCATTTGATCTGCGGTTCATCCAGCATCCTGGAGCACCAAACTCTCACTGCACACAAGGCACAGGGAAAATCCAGGAGCTGAAAAATCCAGGGTTACTGCCATGGTCACAGCAAGGAATGGCACAGTCCTCCTTCAAACCATGGCTCAGTCACAGCCCTGTTGGGAGGCAGGAAAGTGACTCTGAGCCATCCAAAATGGGGGTTCTGTTGGATTAGATTTTGGGAAAGATGGGATTTTGGGTTTTGCTGCAGAGACATGTGCTTAGGCTGTGGTTCATGGAAGGGAAAGGACTGTAAAAAAAGTAGGTGTTTTTCTTCCATTGGTTTTGGTTTTATGCTGGAGCTATGGAGTGTCTCGTTAGACAAAGATGGGGAGATGCTGGGATTCTCTCCAGGGACCTGTAAAGCAGCAGTAGCAGAGCACTGGAAGCCATGGGCTCCTTTACCTGCTGATTGGAAATGCATCAGAGAGCCTGACCTGCTCTCTGACATGAATAACTAGTAATGTTTATGTGTGTATATATAGTTTCTCCCCCCTTATCTCAGTCATCTTACTTGGACAGCACAGTTATATGCAACATTAATAGGGCAAACAGTGAACAAAGCTGGTGAGGAGAATCCAGTAATATATATATATAGTCAGCTACCAGGGAGCTCAGTGAAGATGTGGATCTGTGGACAGTCCTGTGACACTGTCACCTGCCAGTGAAAAGAAGAGCAGCCATGGCCATAGGGATGTGTGTCTTGTGCAGAGTGTGTGGAGAGGGAGGGAGAGCAGATGCCTTTGCACTAATCTAGGGGAAGGAGCATAGAATCATGGAATATGCTGAGTTGGAAGGGACTCACAAGGATCATCAAGTCCAGCTCCTGGCCCTGCACAGGCCCATCCCCCAGGAGTCACACCCTCTGCCCCAGAGTATCATTCAAACCCTCCTGGAGCTCTGGCAGCCTTGGGGCTGTGTCCACTGTCCTGGGGAGCCTGTTCAGTGCTCAACTCCCCTCTGGGGGAAGAAGCTTTTCCTGAGATTCAACCTGACCCTGCCTTGACACAGTTCCAGGCTGTTCCCTCAGGTATATGTACTTCTCTTGATGTGTGTGACTAGGTGAAGGAGTCACACTATGAGTGTTATCTCCTCATGGGCTGCAACTTGAACCCAGCTTGATTTCCGCTTCTTTATTTGTGGTGGGAGGATTATCTTTCAGATGCTTTAAATAGTTCCCTTTGGTGCCCTCAAAATCCTCTGTACCCACGCTGCTCTCAGGAGAGCTGGCCAGGCTCAGCCTTTGGCAAGGTTTAGCTCTCATTCTGTTCCTTAGAGTTTAAAATTTCCTTTTCCTTTTTTTCCATGTGAGCCAAGAAGTGACCCTGGGCTGGGTCAGCCCAGCTTTGGCTGTGCCAGGGGGACCCTCTGCAGCCCCTCTGCCCCTGCTTTAGTGTTAATGCCTTTTGCAGGGGTCGGTGGCAGTGAGAGTGACTGAGGCAAATTGAGTAGCTATACTTATGGAGAGGTAAGTATATACATAAATGAGATAATTTTAATATATTTTTATATATATATAAAACTATCTCGTTTAAGTATATACTGTAAGATAATTAAGGTAGTTATTTCTATGGACCATGATGGGTTGTGAGAGAGGCAGTGCAGAGCACCTGCAAAAAAAAAATGCACACCCAGATGTGATAGTGAGTTTGAAAATATGAGAAATCGGGGTTTAGAGACAAAAATGCCCTTTCAGCTCTTCCAGTGCAGTTTGGCTGCTTGCCCTGTGAGGGTGCCTGAGCTCTTTCTTGGTAGCTGCATTGCCTGGGCCCTGAGGATAGCAGGACATGGGATCCAGTGGATCTGGTGTTTTGGCATCATCATCTCAGCTTGGGCAGGAGGGAACGTGAAGGGAAGCTCTGAAGGCTGTTCTAGAGGCGGTGGGGGCTATTTCTAGAGGTTATTATTTGGAAACATTTCTTTCTTCCTTATCCCAGTTATCTGAGAGGGCAGGAAACATCCAGCTCCCCCAGGCAGCAGGGAAAGGGTGGGAGTGTGGGGAGAAGCAGTGTGCTGAGCTGGTGCCAGGCGGGATGTCAGGAGCTGGATGCAGGGAGTGGAGCAGGTGTGCTGGGAAGATGCAGAGCAGTGATCTAAAGGTAGTGCTGTGGGGGCTGAGAGGAGCCCAGTTTATCAGATTGATGGCTTGGGAGCCTGACTCCATTAGTGCAGAGTGGAAAGCAAGCCCATTCATTCATTTTTATCTAACAGCCTTGTTTTCCCCTTTCCAGACCAATCTGACAGAGCTGAGATCCTTTGGGTCACCCCCTTCCGCTGTCAGCAACGTCACTGCGGCCGTGATGGTGCTGACAGCCCCAGGAGGGAAGATCCCCAAGGACAGGAGCTGGAAAGCAGCCAAAGTGGCCATGGCAAGGGTGGATGGCTTCCTGGACTCCCTGATCAAGTTCAACAAGGAGAACATCCATGAGAACAACCTCAAAGCCCTCCAGCCTTATTTACAAGACTCCAAGTTCAACCCTGAGTTCGTGGCCACCAAGTCATCTGCGGCGGCCGGGCTGTGCTCCTGGGTGGTAAACATCGTGCGCTTCCACGGGGTGTTCTCTGAGGTGCAGCCCAAGAGGCAGGCCCTGAGCAGGGCGAACACTGAGCTGGCAGCAGCCCAGGACAAGCTGAGCACCATCAAGGCCAAAATTGCTGTAAGTGCCTTGTGGTGGGACCTGTCACTGCCTGGGGAGAAATCCCCTGCTTTGGGGAAAGCTGCTTCTCTGCACTTGTGGTTTTTTTAAGGGCAGGTTGGGGATACAAAGGTTTGGGCCATTGTAGGGTTTTCTATCCCTTCTATTTCAGTGAAGCCCAGAAATCCAGCTGTGTCCTGGGCTGCAGCACAGGAAGACTGGAAGTGTCCAAGGCCAGGCTGGACGGGGCTTAGAGCAACCTGGGCTAGTGGAAGGAGTCCCTGCCCATGGCAGGGGGTTGAATGGACTTTAAGTTCTCTTTCCACCCAAACCATTAGGGAATTCTCTAAATGTATGATAGGATATGGCTGCTTTCTATATTCCATCTGTTATTCTCCAACCTTGCACCTGAAGAGGAAGGTTAATTACAAATTCTTATTACTCCCACCGAATTTTTGTAATGTAATTTACCTCTTCTCGTGGATCCTCAGGAAATTCCTCCTCTCAACCCAGTGTGTACCACCCAGTGTGTGCACAGGGCAGAGGGGAGGGACTGGAGGCTGATTCAGAGCTGGGCTGGCCCTGTGCTCAGGCCTTGGGGATGGGCAGGTTTTGCAGGCTCACAGCGGCTCTGGTAGGAGCCTCATTTGTCCCAGCACTGTTCCCTGGCAGCACATCTTGTACCTTATTTAGGATTTTCCTACCAAATAAATAAATAAATAAATAAATATTCTCTGAATAGAAGAAATTCCAGTGTGATTAAAAGTGCATTTCCACAGAGTGTGGCTTCAGGCCTTTAGAAAATCATCCCTTCAGAAAATCATCTCTATGTTAAAATACATCCTGCTTTATGCTGCTTTTCTCTGTGGTCCCTCCAGGCTCATACCTGCTAAGAACAGAGTGTGGGAATGAGCTCCTCCAGAACCTGCCTGGTTTTAGGCTGCTTTGGCTCTGGGATCCCCTCCATGGCTGGAACTGCAGCTGGGGAAGGGTCCCAGGGAGAGCCTGAGTGGCCCTGCCAGGGGCAGCATGTCCCTGCACACGTGTTTTCCACCAGCACATCTTCCTCTCAGAAAACACATCACTCTTTTGATGTTTCTGAGGGGTTATTATTCTTAAAATGCTTACTGCACTTTTTACCTAGAAATACAGAAACCCAGTGCAGAGCTCTCTGGTCGCCCCTTCCTGCTGCAGATGAAAGGAGGCACCTGGAGCAGGGATGGATTTGGAGGGCTTTAGTGTCTAATTCTCCCACTTCAGATGTGCAATACAGTGCTGGGGAACTTTTTTCATCCCTTTATGCTTCTCTTTTCAAAAGCTTTTAATGCCTGGGCTTTTCTTTTTTTTTTCTTTTTTTAAAGGAGTAGGATTTTGTTAAAGCAAATTGCAATCTTTGGGGAGATTACTGGTACCCCTCTGGCATGCACTTACAAAACTGCCTGGTTTAGGTACATTTTCCCCTCTGCAGATGGGTAATGATGCTGCTCAGCGTGGGATGGATGTGGAGGTACATCCTTGCTTATCAAGCTAGGATATCTTGGGCAGCTTCACTGCTGTGGGGCTGATTTATACCTGCTCACAGCTGGGCCCCAAGATGTTACATACCCATTTTTAGTAATAAATGAGACTATTCTAATTGTCTGAAACACTAAATACCTTTGCTTCTCCTTTGCTTGCTTGGGAAATAAGATGCTGTGGCCCTGGGCAGGGTGGAGGTAGAAGCCAGGAGTGTGTTCACAGCTGTATTTGTGTGTTACTCTGGAGTGTGTGTGGTGGGGTCCTGCAGATCTGGCCTGTTCTTCAGACGAGATATATGTATATATTCTATAGATACTTTATTATCAGATTGTGCTTGAATAATGGGATTTGATCTATATGAGGCTTTGTAGGCACATACATCCATATGCACACAGGGACAGAAACCTTTTGTGTTATTAATTCCAAGGCAGGTCTAGGAGAGACTGCTTTGTGTTTGCCAGTATCCAGTATGGCTGCAGAGATCCCTAATACAATCCTTTTTCATTTTCAGGTTTGTTTTTAGTGTGTATCTCAGTGTTAAAGTGATTTACAAGCAGTTTAGCCTTAAGCAGTCTGCACTGGGTGCAGATAAAATCAATTATTACTTCTCTTATCAGAACTGAAATGCTCTAAGTGCTCGTGGGAACTGTTGATTTGCTTTAGATCAGAGTGTGAACAGCTCTGTCCAAGCAAAGGACTCTTCAGCTTTTTCTCCAGGTGCTTTGGCCCCATTTCTGCCCCTTCCCAGCCCTGAAGCTTCATGCATTGACCTTCATGGGAGGTGATCCCACCTCTCTGGGGGCTCCTGGCACAGGTTTTGGTAACTTTTAGAGCAGCACAATTTTATTGACTTCCTTGTGATATTCCCTTCTCAAAACAGGGTGAGGGTATGGCTTGGATGTGGTTCAGCTCTGCCTCCAGCTGCTCCAGGAGCCCCTTGGGGATTTAAGCACAACTTGGGGAGGCAGCAGGGCCTCAAGGGCTGCTATGATATCAAGAGGCTGCAGCATCAGGATAATCAGATTTGGTTTCCTCAGCTGCCTGCTCATTGTTCAGCCATAGCACTGTCCTGGGGTTTTGGCCATAAGGATCCCCTGCCTTATCCAGTTTAAATTCACACCAGGGCAGAGCCCCAAATAACTTAGTTTTGGGTGTCCTTTGCCTCTGCCTTGTGCTGAGGGGGTGTTACATCAGGAGCACAGCCCAGCCCTGCTCCACGCTGGCTCCTGGTCCAGCCAGGGTGGGTGAGCTGGGCTTGGCCAGTCCTGCCACAGGGCCAGGCAGCTCTGTTTGCCTGAGCATCACAGGATCCTGGGATGGTTTGGGTGGAATGGGACCTTAGAGTTCATCTCCTTCTACCCCCTGCCATGGGCAGGGACACCTTCCACTAGCCCAGGTTGCTCCAAGCCCCGTCCAACCTGGCCTTGGACACTTCCAGGGATGGGGCAGCCACAGCTTCTCTGGGCAAACTGTGCCAGGGCCTCCCCACCCTCACAGGGAAGAATTTCCTTCTAATATCCAATCTAAACCTATTCTCTTTCAATCTGAAGCCACTGCTCCTTGTGCTGTTCTTCCAGGCCCTTGCCCCAAGTTCCTCTCCAGCTCTCTTGGAGTGCCTTTAGGCACTGGACAGGGCTCTAAGTTTTCCCCAGAGCCTTCTCTTCTCCAGGCTAAACACCCCCAGCTCTCCCAGCCTTTCCCCATGGCAGAGGTGCTCCAGCCTTCAGTGTGTCCTGGTGGCCTCCTCTGGACAGCTCCACATCCTCCTTGTGTTGTTCAAGCTGTCCTGTTGCTTTCTCCTGTGTTTCCCGTGCAGCGCCTCGACCAGAACCTGGGCAGGCTCAGGGCCCAGTTTGAGGAGGCCACTTCAGACAAACTCAAGTGTCAGCAGGAGGCTGCAGCGACAGCGAGAACCATCGCCCTGGCCAACCGGCTGGTGAGTGTCACAAGTGCAGCTCTGCTGGCACCAAAGGGAGGGGACCACCTGCCCACAGCATGTTCCATCCTCTCCTTTGTTTGGAATACATTTCCTTCACTGCAGCAAGTTTCAGTAATGAAACTGCTTTTGCATTGGCTGTTTTCATCCAACAGGGCAGCTCAGCTTGTTAAAGGGACTGGCTCTGCTCTATTCACAGTTCTCACCTCCTGTTTTCTGCTTTAAATGTGTCATCAAGTACAGAGGGGCCAAAACTATATGGCTCAAAAATCGTATTATAAAAACAAAGGTGGGAACTTGCAGCTCTGCAGGTTTTGAAATGAGAAAAATTAGAGTGAAAAGCTCTCTAAAAGCAGCACCTGTCCCTGTTACCCAGACACCCAGACTGTGGTGTATGCAACACCCCATCCTCTGCAGAGCAAGACTGAAGAGATGTCAGAGACTGGGAGGCAATGTCTGCTGCCCTCACTGCCCCATTAGCTGGAGCCTCAGCTCACACCCAGTGCTGCAAATGCCCTCAGTGCTTCGTATTTTGGCCTCTGGACTGGCTGTTAACCAGGAGCCAGTTTCTTCTCCAAGCGGGGGGATGGGGCTGCAGGAGCCTGGTCTGTGCTGAGCTCTGCCCTGGGGGTGAGGGGAAGCAGCTGGTTCCAAGCAGCTGGCTCTGCTGGCCCCGGCTCATCCCCAGCACACCAAACCCCAGCCAGTCTGTGGTTTGACCTCCCTGACTCCCTGTGCCTGCAGGGAGGGTGCAGGTGGTGGTTCAGACCTCTCTGAGGGCACACCTGGGCACTGCACCCCCACAGAGCTCCTGCTGCAGCTCTGGGGTGGGAAGTGCAGGTTACTGGCCAATGATGCAGCTCTTGGAGCTATGCAGCTCATGGGGCCAGCAGGTGCAGCTGAGACTGGAGACACCTGAGATGTGCAGAACACCTGGAAACCTTGATAGACTCACAGAGTCATAGAATGGATTGGGCTGGAAGGGACTTTAAAGACCATCTCATTCCAATCCTCTGCCATGGGCAGAGACACCTTCCACTATACCAAATACACAGATTCATGAAGCTTTCCAAATTTGACAGGCTGGAAGGGCTGGGGCTGTTCAGGCTGGAGAGGAGAAGGTTGTGTGGAGACCTCACAGCACCTTCCAGGATCTGAAGGGGCTACAGGGAAACTGGAGAGGGGCTGTTCATTGATAACTGGAGTGACAGGACAAGGGGTATTGGGTACAAACTGAAAGAGGGCAAATTTAGGTTCAATATGGAAGGAATTTTTCCCTGTGAGGCCCTGGCACAGGTTGCCCAGAGAAGCTGTGGCTGCCCCATCCCTGGAAGTGTCCAAAGGCAGGGTGGACAGGGCTTGGAGCAACCTGGGCTAGTGGAAGGTGTTGCTGCCCACAGCAGGGGGTGGAATTAGGTGGTCTTTAAGGTCCCTTCCAACCCAAACCATTCTGTGACACCACATCCCAGACCATGCTGGTTCCATCTCTTCCTCACCCCATAACCTGGGAACAGCTTCCAACCTTAATGATTCCATGACTCTATACTGTCAGAAATTCATCATTTTGCAGAGTAGTCAAGGAACTACCTGCATCCCAGCTTCCTGCTGTGCACTGCACACCATCTCCTGTGGCATCCTGGCTTTGATCTTGGAATAGCTCTTGACAGCCCTCACTGGTGTGCAGTTCATTTGACATTCAAGATGTGTCACCTGTGTTGTTGTGGGCAGAAATAAGTTCCCAGACTTTGAAATAAACACATTTGAGGTTGTATGAAGAATAGAACTGAACAGAGAATGATGCTTTGGAATAACAAATGAACCTGGGGGATGAAGGCAATCCCAGCCCTGACAGTGCCAGATTGGCATCTCCTGAACTTCAGATGACCTAAGGAAGATACTTCAGGATCCAAAAGACAGGGAGCAGGGATCTGTGCATGAGAGAGTGTGATGGTTTGAGAGCCCTAAAAATCCAATTCCGAGTTCAGGCCTCCCTCCCTAATTTTAACCCGGTGTGAGATG
>JAWWLV010000046.1:10294318-10306627 GCA_035041135.1 Platyrinchus mystaceus
GGGTGGGCTCAGTTCAGCGCAGGCTGTGTCTCACCTAAAAAATCCATTGTGCAGGCTTGAAAGGTAAAAAAGACCTTGGAAAACTTCTGTGCAAAGCACCCACTTTCCTCCTAATGGATAGGATTGGTCCTGGCTGGCTGGATCCCCACAGGCTGAAGGAAGGAAGAAGGGCTGTGTGCTGCTCTTGGAGGATCAGGAGTGGGATCTCACTCCTCACTGACAGCATGTCCCTTCCAGAGCATCATCAGGCCCAACTCCACCCCCTGCCATGGGCAGAGACACCTTCCACTAGCCCAGCTTGCTCCAAGCCCCGTCCAACCTGGCCTTGCACACTTGCAGGGATGGGGCAGTCACAGCTTCTCTGGAAAATCCATTCCAACCCTTCACCACCCTCACAGGGAAGAATTTCTTCTTAACATCTAATCTAAACCTTTTCGAATCCAAATCTAAAATTTCATTATTTTTAACTCTCATCAACCCTCATTTGCAGTTTTAAAGACTCAACAAAGCCCCTCTAACTTCCACACAGCATTCCTGGTTTACTCCAGCTTCCACACAGCTGCTTTTTCCAGCTCAGTTTTTCCCACCTCCACTCACAGGCAAGTGTCTCTGGGAGAAATCTGCAGTACCAGGTGGTGTAACACTGTTGAGACAAGCAAAGCTTCCACAAATCCACCTCCTCCCACTTTGTTTAGGAAACATCAAAATGCCTTGGAATGTTTCTGCTGCTCCTAAGAACTCAGATCTTTCCCTTCCAGACAGAAAAGGGCTCCTTTGCTGTTGATAAAAACCAGGAGCACTGGGAAGACATCTTGACCCCTTTTCTGAGCAACCAAATTGCAGAAAATGCCTCTGAAACCCTACAAAGGAGAACAAGGGGTTCTTCTGTGATTTCCTACTCCAGTTCCACAAGGTTCATCTGAGCAGGGGTGTTAAACTTGGAGTCTTGGCCAGAGTCAATTTAACATGTTGTTCTTTTTTGTTCGTGTCCTCAGTGCAGTGACAGTGTCCCAAGCACAGTCTGCTCTTCATCACACATTGCTCTCCTTCCCAGAGCACATTTGATGAGACACAAAATTATCTCCACTGATCACTTCCCGCACGAAGCTGCTCCAGAGGTGCCAAGGATAATTACAGGGTGAAGGCTGTGGAGCTGTAGCCCACCCTCATGTTCACCAGGATAAAATCCAGCCCCACCTCCCTGGATCCTTGTGGCGTCCATCCAACTCAGGATATTCTCTGATTTTATGACTTCCATGCAGCTCAAAACATTCCAGCTGAGTGTTTCAGTGAGGACTCATGGCATGGACGAACAGCACCAAAAGCAAATTCCCCCTGTCCCACTGTCTGGGTGTTGCCTAAAGAGGCCAAGGGGACAAGCAGAGCTCTGTGTGAGACCCCAAGGGAGGTGAGAAGAAACCTCTTCTCCCAAATGCTTTCCCTGTAATCTCGATCTCTGTCACCCTGAGGTTGTCGACACCCTATGGGAACAAACAACCATGAAGAGCCAGGCAAGTAACTGGCTACCAGGTGGCTTCTGTCACCCCACACCCACTCCCCCATATGTCACAGTAGAACCTGGAAGCAGTACCTCCACCTCCCAAGGCACAAACCAACAACAAATGGCAAGGGCTGTGGGCTCTCTCCTCAAAGGAAAGAGAACATGAGGGACTCATTGTCCACCTTTACACCCCCAAGGAAGCCACAGGGCCTCAGAGGCCAAGCTGCAAATTCTTCTGATCATCACATATGGGATAAAACAAACAAGAAAAGAATGCTCCAGGAACCTTTTCAATGAATCACAAAATGGTTTGGGTTGGAAGGGGCCCTAAAGACCATCCAGTCGCACCCCCTGCCATGGGCAGGGACACCTTCCACTAGCCCAGGTTGTTCCAAGCCCCGTCCAACCTGGCCTTGGACACTTGCAGGGATCCAGGGGCAGCCACAGCTGCTCTGGCCAACCTGTGCCAGGGCCTCCCCACCCTCATAGGGAAGAATTTCTTCCCAATATCCCATCTAAATCCACACTGCTTCAGCTTAAGGTCATTCCCACTTGTCCTGTCCTTCCAGGCCCTTGTCCCAAGTACCTCTCCAGCTCTCTTTGAGCCCCTTTAGGCACTGGAAGGCCTCAATAAGGTCACCCTGGAGCCGTCTTGTTCAGAGGCAACTCCTGTTTTGCTCCAGGAGAAATTCGGTCACACTCTGTGCTACTTCTGAGTGCTCAGCACGTGGTGCAGGAGGAGGAGGAGGAGAGGCAGCTCCTCCTGCCCATCTGCAGGTGCAGGAAACAGGGCTCTCCTGCCACATCCTTGTACCCCACAGGATATTTCAGTGTTCAGGGATTGCTACGAATTGAACATTTTCCTTCAGCCTTTTCTGTAATTGTATCAAGGGGGGGAAAAATGTAAATGGAAATTTTAATAAAAGTACAGCAGTAAGCAGATCTAATCTGTAACCTTTTGAAATATGAAGAAGCTGCTTTATCTGTGAGGAAGCACAATCTCTCCCCAGCAGAGATGGGAATTTGTAGGAGTTAAATTAACTGAGGCACTACTCCCCTCTTGCTCCTTGAGTGGAAGCAAAGCATATTGAGGATTATTGCAAAGGGAGAATTAATAAAAACAGAATGGGGCAGTTTCAAATCCAAGCTTTTTGCTTGGTTTGCTGGTTTGCTAAATGTTTCCCAGGCACAGGGAGAGTAGCAAAGGTCCTTGAAGCATTTTTTTCCCAAGGAAAGAGCTTTAGGTTATTCCAGATGTGAAGCTCAGAAGAATTTGTAGCATGGCCTGTCATCCATCCCCACTCAAGCCAACAAAGGCCAGCAAGAGAACACATCTCTGACCATCCTTCCCCACAAAAACCCCTCAGTGTCACTCTGAGAACCCCCAAATCTCACTTACTTTGGCTTTCAGAATTTAGGATCCTGTCCTGTTGGGTTTCTTTTTTTTTTTTTTTGCACAATTTAAAAGTTCTTAAAAATCATCCCCTGTGAATTCTATGGGAGTGTAAAAGTGGACAATGAACTCCTCACTGACTCCACGTGGATCTTTGTGCTCCAAAGTCCCAGTGTCACTGTGGCAGTAGGGCCACCACTCCCATGGCCTTGGGTTGGAACTGCCTTCAGGTGTCAGGGAAGGGGAGGAAAGCAAACCCGTGGACACCTCCCCAGAGGTAAGTCCAGAGTCCCACCAGCTGCAAGGAAGAACTGGGTTCCTTGGGAAGAACATGGAACACGTAGAGCAGGATGACATGCAGGGCGTGTTCAGTGGTGCTGCTCTGGCTCTTGCTGAGGTAAGAAAGAGGAGTCAGTGCCTCCTAAATGCCAGTGATCCCTGCACTGCCACAAACCCTGTGCACTGTGAATCTACAACGCTGGGACCTGCCTGCTCTTGGCTCCCCTGCATAGCAGATCATCTCCTCCTTTGCTTCCACAGAGAAATAGGATGCTGCAGAGTGGAAGGGCTTTGCAGTGGGAACAGGAGAGCTGCTGGGGTGATCAGTGCTTGGCATTTTGTGGTGGTTGCATCTACAAACAGATCTCAAAATAAAACCTCCCCAGCGTGGGGGTTCTTGCCCCTGCAGCTCTGAGGATGTCACTTGGTGTCCTACCTACTCCCATCCTCTGCACGTTATGATCTGCTTGTTGTGCTGCAAAGGGGATGAGCCCATGAATTCATCATCCCACAGATGTCCCTGAGCCAAAGGGCTCCTGGACTTGCATGGCTTTGGTAAACCAAGCCAGGATAAACCAGTGCAGGTCACTCCAGACCAGGTGAGGTCACTGTACCTGGGAGTTTAAGGCAGGAGAGAATCTTCAACAGAAAACCCACTTCCAAATGCCAAATAGGTGGCAAGGTGAGGGTTCAGAGAGGTATTTCTGTCTTGGGTGAGCATCAGAGGCAGGTCAGGACCAGTGACTGGTTATTCACCAGGTGACCCTCTTGTATGCAGGGTCAGGCCATGACTGCAGAGTACCAAACAGAGAAGATTTAACAAACATTCTGAGTGTCCCTGAGCTATCAGCACCAGTTTAATCAGTTCCATCAGTCAGGAGCCTGAAACTAAAGGTAGGACTGCTCTTTTTTTCCAAGAGATCCCAGATTACCTCTTATAAACACCTCTGTGCTCTTAGTCATATTATCCCTGAATCCTTCACCCTTCCATTTGGGTTTTCAAGTACTACAGAGTCCAGTTTCTCTCTCAACCCTCTCAGTGTGTCAGCACAACCCTGTGCTCAGTGTGGTCAGAGCACAACATGTAGTCCAAGTTTATGGTGTCAGCTCCAGATTTGTTGAGCATATGAGTGAGTTGTCACAGCTGCAGAGCCACTTCCAAAATGAAATACAGATTGGCAAAAATGCCTTTGATCCACAGGAGCATTCCCTGCAAACCCCACCACACTCACTGGTGCTCCATGTCTTGGGTTTGTCCTCATTTCCCCAGGCCACACATCCTGTAGAATATTCAGGGAGTGAAAAGGATTTTCAAACACAAAGCTGGGAAACTGCACTGCACATTCCCACCAGAGCAAACCCCCAACTGCAGCTTTATTTTCATTCCTGGTTCTTCCCAGACATCAGTCCAGTACCTAAAGGGGGCCTATGAGAAGTCTGGAGAAGGACTTTTCACAAGGACATGGAGGGACAGGACGAGGGGAAATGGCTTCAAACTGAGAGAGTAGATTTAGATGGGATATTAGGAAGAAATTGTTCCCTGTGAGAGTGGTGAGGCCCTGGCACAGGTTGTCCAGAGAAGCTGGGGCTGCTGGAATTGTTCAAGGTCAGGGCTTGGAGTTTGGACCTGGCTTGGAGGAACCTGGGCTAGTAGAAGGTGTCCCTGCCCATGGCATGGAGTGGAACTGGATGATCTTTAAGGTCCCTTCCAACCCAAACCATTCTGTGATTCTATGATAATTTCTGCTGTAATTAACCCAGTTTTCTGAAGCATTTGGATATCCACAGGACCAGAAGTCCCAGCAGAGTGTGCTCCTTCCTGTGCTCCTCTGCCAAGCAGGGAATGAATGCTGCCTCCTGCCCCTCTTGGGCTCCTGTGTTGGCTGCAGGCAGCAACAACGGGACTCCTAAAGTGTTTTTTTGGCTGCTTAAGCCAGTGAAGTGGCAGCAGCACAAAGATTTAAGGCAAAGAATTCCCATTAAGCCCAGGGGTACCTTGCCTGAGCAGCAGCTCCTGCCTTCAGCACAGCAGAGCTGCTCCTCCCCCTGCCCTGCTTGGGGTTTTGCAATTGTTCCTGTGCATGGCAGGGATTGCCCGGGCCCTGCCTTGCTCACAGGGCTCCCATCCCACACTCTTTGCTGAATTCTGTAAGCCTGGGGTGAGCTTTCTTTGCTCTCTCCCTCTAAGCCTTGAAAAATATCCTAATTTCAGACAGCTCTGAGCTCTATTCAAAGGACTTTTGAATCCTTCCATTTTCCAGTCATTCATCTGGCCAGTGAACGACTGGGAAGAACTGGCTCATCCCTGGGGATTCTAGAAAAGGTCTAAAAATCACCCAGAAAGAAAAACAGAGGGACTTACAGAGATGGGGGGCAGGATGTGTCATGTTCTCTGAAAGCTCTGCCACATCTGAGTAACTCATTTGCTTTATTCAGAAACCTGTTCAGTGACACAGGGGCTGCAGAGGGGGTTGGACCACAGGAAGAGTGTTCTCCTAACCAGCCTGGGTGTCTTTTATCAGGCCATGGTGTAAGCCTTGCACTCAGAATCACAGAATCATAGGATGTCCGTGGTTGGAAGGGACACACAAGGACCATCCAGTCCAACTCCTGGCCCTGCACAGACACCCCAACAATCCCACCCTGTCCCTGAGAGTGTTGTCCAAATGCTCCTGGAGCTGTGGCAGCCTTGGGGCTGTGCCCACTGCCCTGGGGAGCCTGTTCAGTGCCAACCACCCTCTGGGGAAAAACCGTCTCCTGAGATCCAACCTGACCCTTCCCTGACACAGCTCCAGCCATTCCCCGGGGGCTGTCCCTGCTCACACAGAGCAGAGATGGAGCTGCCCCTCATGAGGAAGCTGCAGACTCTGAAAAGCTCTGCCCTCGGTCTCCTCCAGCTGAACAGACCAAGTGCCCTCAGCTGTTCCTCTCATGGCCCCTCCAGGCCCTTCACAGCTCACCATTTGCTCTTGTGCTGCTCAATCTCATGCAAAACTGTTTCAACTCTCTCTTCCCATCCTGTCTATTCCTGACACTTTTGGATGTGCCCCATAATACGTCCTCGCCTAAGCTGCTTCATCCACTGTGAGGAGGAGGAAGGTTTATTTCTCTTAGCTGGGCAGGAAGAGGACCATGGGTCACTCAGTGCTCTGGTCTAGTGGTCATGGTGGTGTTTGGTCAAAGGTTGGATTCGATGACCGTGGCAGTCTTTTCCAACCTTAATGATTCTGTGATTCCCAACTGGATTGGAGACTGAAAATCACAGAAACATGAAGACCACAGAAAGAAGATTGTTGGAATGTAAAACCCTCTACAAAGGTCACAGTTACTGTTAAATCAGGAAAAGTCTTTGTAGATCCTTAGATTTCACAGAACCACAGAGTCGCAGAATTATTAAGGCTGGAAAAGGCCTCCAAGATCACCAAGTCCAAACATCAACCAGCACCACCACCCTGTTCACTGCTAAACCATGTCCTCAAGTGCCACATCCACTCCCAGGGATGTTGACTCTACCATGTGGAGGCATCTCAGCCTCTGCTCCTCCCAGGGTCTCACTACAGAGTCCCCCTTCAGAGGCACCAGGCAAAGCCTGCCAGGGGAGGTACAGTGTTACTGCTCACAGAAAAATGGGGTCTTATCCCCCCCAGCAGTGTGGGAGCCCAGGGAGAGCCCCAGGGCAGAGCATTCATTAATGGTGAGGGCCTGAGCAGAGCCTGGGCTGCTGCCCAGCAGGAAAGAGGATGGTTCAGGCATATCCCTGGAGCAGATTCAAGGTGCTCCAGTCTCCCCAGTGCATGTATCCTCTAGAATCAGGCTCCAGGGAAGCTCCAGGGGCTTGGGGGCTGCTTCTCCATGACACTAAACAAGCTCTTCACCTGAGAGCTGGACAGCAGGAATTGCCTCTAGTTGCAGCTCAGGGAAAGAGAGAGTCAATCCTCCCTTCTCCACAGGAAAGCAGAGTCAGTCAATCCTGCTGCCCGAATCCCACTGCTGCAGACACACAATTGATGGAGTCTGGGCCAATATTCCTGCCCCTTCTCTTCCTGTGGGCTCTGACTCAGTCTCAGGGTTCAGCAGGATGGGAACAGCCCCAGCAGTTGCCATCCATGTGACACCCACTGCCCCAGCCTTTGTTTTTCCCAGGGCTTCAGTTTCTCCTTAAAGAGCTCTTGCAGATTCCCACAGCATGGGCTGTGTACTGACTGCAGAGCAAGCCTGAGAGACTGGGCAGGAAAATACAGGAATCCAAGGGCTTGGAGAAGCTGCAGACTCCATTTCAACCTCCTTCTGCTCTCACAATACCCACAGACTGGGTTTATATGCCCAATGTTTAGGTAATGTTTAAGATGTAGTGGTTAATGACCTGATTCTACCCTTTGGGAGATGAGGCATTTCCAAGGTCTCTACTGAAGTGCAGGGATGCAGAGAAATGCTGAAAGGTGACCTCTAACAGGCCCTCCCAGAATAGGGTGATGTTGTCAGTCGAGCAGGTAGGTAGTTCTCTCCAGGACTAATGTTCAGTTCCACGGTGGGCACCCAGAGCTGTGGTAATGACTGGGAGTAGCACAGAGGTTTTGGAAGTGCCAGTGCCAGGAGGGAAGGCTGAGGGAGAAATGCCCTTGGTGTGTAGCATGATCACAGAGGTGATTTACTGTGCTCAGCTCACACATCCCAGCTGATCCTGGGTGACTCTCAAGCTCTGGCTTCCATCCCCTTCCAACAGAGAGCAGGAAACCAAGGATGTTGATAATGTTGCTTAGTCCTCTGAGGGTGAGCACTGTGACCTCAGCACTCCAGGGGATGACTCCCTCTTCCATGGTTGCAGGAACATGGACTGGACTGGATGGAGCCCAAGAGGCTGATTGTTTGCAAGGAAAGGAGGGTTTCGTTTTTGTGACTGTAGCTGGGAGTGCCATAACAAAAGCCTTGCTGCAGTGCTGTCCAAGAGATGTCTGGGTTCTTCTCAGGCTTAAGATAAGGTCTAAAGCCTTCCAGCAAGGGTAAGACAGATGTGTGGGATGAGAAGGGCTGAGCTATTACAGCCCTGGGTGATCTGTGAGAAAGTGAGGTCTGGGATCACACAGTTTCCCAGCTATGGCAGGCTGCAGATGTGCTCTTCTGTGGCATTTTAATGCCTGCTTTCTACTGCTAAATTAATACATCCAGATAAAAGTGTCACAGGCAAAGAACCACTTGGGTGAGATGTCTGGAGACAAAAAAAAAATGCCTGTTCACATCACCTCAAGGCTGTCTGTGCCTGAGTTGTCCATGGTGTCCTGGGTGAGGTGGGCATGGACACAGCACTGGGGGGGTTCCAGAACCAGAACTGCCTCAGTGGAGGGAGATCCCATCATATTTCTGGGTTTGTAGTCAGCCTGGGATCATTAACATGACTGTTAATTGCTCTCATCCCTCTCTGGTGTTGTCACCTGCACCTAGCCCGTGGTTGGGTAATGACTGTGGAGGGTGTGGGTACAATCCAACCTGCTCCTTCCATCTGCTCCTCTGCCAAGTTGGACGGTCTCTCCTGGCTCAGACTGGCTGGTGATGAAGTGCCTTTAGCTGCAGGACAACCTGAATGGAAGAGTGACTGCCAGAGCCCATGGAAAAGGCGGATCTGTTGGACACTGCTGGAGTGGTGCCTGGGTGGATGCTGGGAAGAGAAGTCTGCCCTGTATTAGTGAGACAGGTTGGGCCACGAAGGTGATGGGAATAACAAGAGGGGCAGTAATGACACGGAAAAGAAAAGCTCTCCCCAGTTTCCCTTCTGTGCACAATTGCGATCTAAAGGACACCGACCCCCAGGACCAGTGTGGGGCAGATCCCTGCACAGGCAGGTGTCACACCCACCTGGCACACTGTCCTTGAGGGGCTCAGGGACACCCAGTCTGGAGCAAGGCCACACTGTGCAGTGACAAAGGTAGAGAGACCAAGCTGTTCAAAATGTCTTCCCCAAACTGGGGGACAGTGCTGGGGGAACCTTGCACAGGAGACACCAGTGAAGGAGAAGAACCTCATGCTGAGGTCTCTGCATTCCCTTCTTTGTGCCTGGATCCCCAGGGGATACCCCACACTGCAGGGGAGAGTTGGAGGGTTTCCTTTGTGCTGGATTTTCTGTTAAGGTCAAGAAGGAGCCCACAAAAAAAATGGAGAGAGAATATTTATAAGGGCCTGGAGTGACAGGACAAGGGAAAGTGGCTTCAAACTGACAGAGAAATGTTGAGATGAGATGTTAGGAAAAAATTCTTCCCTGTGAGGGTGGGGAGGCCCTGGCACAGGTTGGCCAGAGTAGCTGTGGCTGCCCCATCCCTGGAAGTGTCCAAGGCCAGGTTGGATGGGGCTTGGAGCAACCTGGGCTAGTGGAAGGTGTCCCTGCCCATGGCAGGGGGTGGAACTAAATAGTCTTTAGTGTCCCTTCCAAACCATTCTGTGATTCTATGATTTTATGATTCTAAGATATGGCATCACAAGTGTCCACAGAGTGTAGACACTCCCAGGTGAGTTCTTTTTGGGTGAAGCAGGTCTCTCTCTGCTCAGAAGGGTACACAAGAGTTGACCTTGGAGCTGTCATTCTGCAGATCTTCTTCCACACATGGAGGAAGGAGCAAAATGCCTCTGCTATGCCCACACCACTCTTTGATGTGGAACTGTATTTTAGAGGAGTTCAAAACAGGAGGAAAAGGAAAAGCATCAGAAAACAAATGTGTGAGCTGTGCAGGCAACAGCACTGCCCCCCTGCACAGCACAGAGCATTGTTGGAAGAACTTTGTGTGTCTGGCTTGCCAGTTTTGTGCCAGGAGAAGACACTGAGCCTGTGTCCATCACCCTGACAACAGGACTTCAGGATTTGCAGAAGTGCAGCAGTAAAAGTACTTCCTGAAGGCTCCTCTTTAAGCAGAGCTGGGTAAATAATGAGGAATTAATCATTTGTCGTGGAAGTTTCTTTGTCCTCTGTTTACAGATGGCCCATGTGGCCATGTCAGGGGAGGGCAGTGATGAACTGCCTGGTCACACGTCAGTGAAGTCACAAAATCACAGAATCAACCAGGTTGGAAAAGACCTCTGAGATCATCGAGTCCAACCCATGACCGAACACCACCTTGTCACCCAGACCATGGCACTGATACCACATCCAGTCAGTCCTTAAACACCTCCAGGGACGCGGACTCCAACCCCTCCCAGGGCAGCCCATTCCAATGGCTGATCACTCTCTCTGGGAAGAACTTCCTCCCAATGTCCAACCTAAACCTCCCCTGGGGCAGCTCAACGCTGTGCCCTCTTGTCTTACTGCTGTTTCCTGGGAGCAGAGCCCGACCCCCCCCCACCCTGCTCCCCCTCCTGTCAGGGAGTTGTAGAGAGTGAGAAGGTCCCCCCTGAGCCTCCTCCTCTCCAGGTTGAGCCCCTCCCAGCTCCCTTAGCTGCTCCACATGTGCTCCACACCCTTCCCCAGCCTGAGGCAAAGCTGATCCAGACATCCCTCAATGGGATTCCCAGTGTCCTCAGTGACCCCTGCTGTCAGGTTCTCCTGTGCTCCAGCTCCCTCTGTGCCATGGGGAGCTCTGTCCATGCTGCCCTGTGCCTCCTGCAGCTCTGTGCTCCCCAATTCCCCAGGGGTGCATGTGGCTGTCACTGTGCCAGGTTGTTCCCATGGGCTGGGCACCAGCAGTGCTGGAGCTCCTTGCTTTGGATATATATTTCCAGGCTGATTTCCTTTGTGCCATTTCCTGCAGCTCCTCTTCCTTGCTGGTGCAGATGTGTCCTGTAGGATAAGTGCAGTGAGTTAATACCCAGCAAGAACACACCTGGCTAGCTCGGATTGCTCCTTCATCCCAATCACTTCTCTCATCTTTTTCTGAAGAGGAAGAATTTTCATTATGTAGATATGAAAACGCTGCTGAAAAGACATTGTTTAATAAATGTGATGTGGAATAATGAGCTCTAAGCACTGAATTCAGCTCTCAAGGAGGAGAACAGCACTAGACAAAGTCGTGTATTAACTCCATATTTATAATCCTGCAGAATGCAGATGATAAGATTGCATGTATGGCTTAGGAGATAAAACACCAAATCAGATATTTTGCCCTTAAGAAAACGCGATTTTTTGGACAAAAGAGCAGGAATCTCTCTTCTAAGTTTCACTTTTTATACTTTTTTGATGCAGAAGTTTTTCATTCTTTTCCTGGATTCATTGGGACACAATGTGCTGCACACATTGTGCTCTCTGTGCACAAGCAACAGCCTTTGATCAGGCTGGTCAGACAGCAAAGGCTGCACTCACAGCTTCCCTTCCACATTCAGAATTATTAGTATGCCAGAAAATCATAGTCTTAATTAAATATCTTCCATTAACTCCCTGCTTCAGATGTACAGCCTTTTAGTGCATCTCTGATAGAAAACATTGATTGTGACACTTCAATGGCCACTTATCTGCTCTCATCTAGAAGTTTCCTAAGGATATTCTTCTGTCCTCTGTATCAAATTTCAGAGAAATATTCCCAGTGTCTCACAGAAATGCTTAAGAATGTTCTGCCTTCCCCCCCCCCCCCCCTTTTTTAACCTCCTGGCAAATGATCTGATGCTTATCTGAAATACAGCAGAGATTGGGATCACATCAAATATTTAGAGACACACTTTGGTGGTTTGATTGCAGAGTGGAAACTGAGTTTTCCTGAATGCCTCTCCAGCCTCTGCTTTTCACTCTCAAGGCCCCCTGACACAAAGCCTGCTGTCAGCTGGGCATGTTGGATGTAAAAGTTCTTTCATCCTCTGAATGGAAGAAAAGGGTAGGAATGGCTTCATCCTGCCTGTAGGCCACAATCACCCCCTGCAGGTCCAGGCTTGGGGCAGAGGGGATGGAAAGCTGCTGTTGGGAAAGGCCCTGGGGGTGCTGGTGACAGTGGCTGAACACAAGCCCAGGTGTGCCCAGGGGTGCAGGAGGCCAATGGCCCCTGGGCTGTGCCAGCCATGGTGTGTCCCAGGCCCAGGGAAGGGACTGTCCTGTGCTGGCACTGCTGAGGCACATCCAGTGCTGGGGCAGCTCTTGGACCCTCACACAAGAGAGACACTGAGGGGCTGGAGCGTGTGCAGGGAAGGGAATGGAGCTGGGAAGGGGCTGGAGCAGCAGGAGCAGCTGAGG
>JAWWLV010000046.1:10373869-10387690 GCA_035041135.1 Platyrinchus mystaceus
GGAGGGTTTGGATGATCCTCTGGGGCACAGGGTGTGACTCTTGGGGATGGGCCTGTGCAGGGCTGAGGGTTGGACTCAATGATGCTTCTGGGTCCGTTCCAGCTCAGCTCATTCTGTGTTTCTGTGACTGCCCAGCACAGGCTGTGGCAACAACACCAGCGTGCCAAAACCCCTCATGTCCCATCCCAGGGGAAGCTGTTGGGGGCTGAGCTGTCCATCCAGGCTCTCTGAATGCATCACAGAATTTCACTCTTCCAGTCCTCCCCTGTGCCACCACCATCCCAGCAGGAACCATGGCACCAGATGTCTGAGCCACCTGAGGAGCTGGGGACCCCTGAGGTTCATGGGGTTGATGTTGCCATGCACATTTTTGGGGAAAAAACAAGCGCATTTCCCTGTTCCTTCCTTTAACAACTCCATGACCCTTCAACAATGTCACCCTGCTGTGACATTGCACAGGTTCATGATAAACAGTGTATGTTTGCTTTGAATCTATTCAAAGATTTAACTCATAGAATCATAGAATTATGCAGATTAAGCAAAGTTTACATTTGTAAGTTAAAGAGCTGCCTGAAATTGTTGATGGAAAATGGCACTAGATTTTTTTCCTGTTTTTGTTTCTTTGTTTTAAGCTGCAATTTAAGTTTTAATTATTAAGTACAATCATCTTCCTTCAGCTGAAAAGTTACAAGGCTACACAAAAGTGAATATTTGTGGGGAAAAAGACTCAAAATGGTCAGTATTTGAAGCAGCCTGCCAAAGTGAATAAAGAGTGAGCAGTGAACTCCTCCATAGGGAGGTCAGAACACAGCTGGATTTGGGCACTGGATGTGCTCATATCAAAACAGGGCTGAGTTTAGGGCCCCAGAAAAGAGGGAGACATGTGGTGAAAGGGACCTTAGAAACAAATGAGAATTTTTGTTATTTTTACAATTACTGAGGTTAAAAAGACCTCCAAGATCATCAAGTCCAACCTTAGTCTCGTCCGTGCTGGGACCGGGCTGAGAGCTTGAGATCTGTCAACGATTCACCACTAAAGGAGTTTATTGATGGCAGTTTCCTTCCATTTGTTACCAAAATGGGGAGAGTCCAGCACCCCTTTGCCACTGCTGCCCCCTAATCTCACACCCCTGGGAGATCCTCCCATCCAGAGAGCATTTCCCACTGCTGGATGCACAAAGCACAGGGAGAGGAGATGGGAGGGGAGGGGAGGGGGATGTGACGTGACGTGACGTGATGTGACGTGACGTGCTGGGGGCCAGAAGAAAAGAGCTGAAAGCCTCCTGAGATCCAGTCCTCACTTCCCAGCACAAAAGACAGCACAGAGGGAACGAGGGAATGTGGAGCTGATTGCAGTGGAGAAAGATGTCAGACCTGGAAATTAATCATCTGTTCTTCAAAAGGACTAAGTTCTCCAAAATTATGAGAATTATGAGTAGAAAATTGTAGAAGGGGAAACAAAAAATTATTTAAAGAAAGATACTTGGAAGTAAAGAGCCACAAGCAGAGAGGCAGCTCTGATTAAAAGTATGGAGGGTAGATGGAGTTGGCAACTGCAAATAATGCTGAACACAGAAGAACTGCAAAGGAGAAAAGAGAGTTCTTCACAAAGCAGAACTGGAAGATGTGGGAAATTGCTCAGGGAAGCTGACAACAGTGGGAAAAAGCCTGTACCAGGCAAAATGACAGTCAGTCATGGGATTCCTTCCCAGTGGGTCGGGTCCCACATCCAAGACTGGAGAAAACTCCTGGTAGGAATGCAGAAGGGCAACAGTGAGTGAGGCAGATGAAGCCTGTTGCAGTTTAATGGACTTCTGGAGCTTAATGGTTCTACTCAGCTGTGACATGAGCTTGGCCTCTGGAGAGTGTAGACACAACTCCTCCAGGGGTGATTTGTCCCCAGGCTTTATCAGAACTGTGGCACTGGGTGTAATTTCTGGGATCAGATTTGGAAAAACATCCTGGCCCTGTGTCAAGGGATGATCAAGACAGCCCCAAAGTACCTCCTTCCACCTGCTCCTCTTTGTTTTGAAGGAAACCCCCAGGGAGCCCTGACATGTTCTCTGTTCAAATCCCTGCTTTGGTCAAGTGGGCACCAGAGTCTGGTGATCCTGATGCAAATTTTGCATGTTGGGAAATATTTGTCTGTGTTCCCTAAAGCAGGGAGTGAATCCCACCATCAGATGGGGGTGTTAATGTAAAGACATTGGCTCAATGACATGTCCATGGCTCCCCAAGGCACCACCGAGCCCATTGCTAATCCAGTGACGCTCACATCGCAATATCTGGGAATTTCCAAAGCCCCTTCGTGAAAAGGCCACGTAGGACGACCAAAATAGGTGAGCTGCTTAGGACAGAACGTGAACAAGAGATCATGAGGAATCCCTCTAATGCTGAATTAAATGCCAGGCTTTGAGGCTTTAGAGGACGTGGGTCTTGTCAAGCAAACAAATGATGCAATTACAGGTTGGGCTGACAAAGGTAACTGCATAATCTGCAGAGGGATAATGGGCTTAGTCCACAGGAGGCATTTCAGTTAATAATGCATAATATGCCAATGATATTTTCATTTGGGAAATGCAGGGAGTGGGTGGGAGTGGCTGCTCTACAGGGATCAGGAGGAAGCACTCAGTCAGGGATCATGGTCCTGCTGTGCTCTCACAGTGGAAGGGGATCTGACCAGTGCTGGCAACACATCTGCCTGGTGGAGTTGGAAAAAGGCTTTCAGAGCACAGCAGTGACCTGGGAACAGCTCTTTTCCTGATGGGGATTCCTGAGTGCTGTGCTCTGCTCCCAGGGCTGCCTCACAGTCCATGGAGTTCAGTTCACAGCCCAGCTGCAGAGCTGAGAGCTGCTTATCCCTCAGTCAAGTGGAGAGTGGAGCCATTGCCTTTGCTTCTGCTCCTCATCTTTGGAGACAAGTCATCTCAGGGCAATTTCCAGAGACAACCCCCTCCCCCTCTGGGCTTGGTGTGCTTCACTCAGTGCTCCACGTCCTCTACTGCAGCCCAAGGGGTGAATTAACTCCTCAGGGAAGGTGCTGCCAAGGGTAATTGTAGAAGAAATCCTGGCTCTGCTCTGAGGTCACAGAGGAGCCAGCAGGGCCTGGTGTTCAGCCAGCCCAGAGGTTTGCTTTGCCTGCCCACAGGTCTTTGATCCTCCCTTTTTTTTTGTACCATCCAGGCCACCTCCCTTACCTGTGGATCTCAGGACTCATTTGTCCCTAGCTGGTTTGGTTCAGGAACATCTGGGCTGAGTAAATGACAGCATCTGGTGCTGATGCAGGCCAGGTCGGTGGGACAGGATAAACAGGGACTGGGCATGTGGCTGAGGACTCCTGGAGCCAAGTGTCAGGCTCCTGCATAGAGGGTGGGGACAGGAACGAGCAGTAAATTAATGAGACATTTGGTTGCCAGCTGGGACAGACTCGACTCCAGATGACCTCTGCATATGGGAGCAGTGCCAGGCAGGAGAATGGGACAATTGGGATGAAATGACGCAGATAACAATAAAAAACCTCTGTTAACACTGACAAAGGATGAGAGTGAAGAAGTGCTTTTTCAGGAGCCACCTCTTCCCCTCAGCCTCCATGTGCACACAGTGAATTGTCTGGTGTGATGTTAAGTCTGTGCCTAAAGAATAGGCTGAGATTGATGCAAGGCACAACAAGAGAGCTTCCTGCTCACCCTGGCCAACACTCATCACTCACCTTTCCTTATGATGAGTTGATCACAGTATGACAAATAGGGAGGGTTCCTCCAAACATTCCTTCAGGCCTCATCTCAAATCTGTGCTAAACCCTTGTAGCTCTCTATGGTGTTTTACACAAGATGCATGCATAATAAATACTTATAATTATTTTAATAATGTATGGCTTCTAAGACATCATGGCATCCAAAATGGTTGTACTGGGAAATCAAGATGCATCTGGTTCTTCGCTGGTAGCAGAGAGCAGCCCGAGACAGTGCATCACACCCATCTTCAGACAAGCCAGCAAGAAATGCTTTTAGTCTTGCAAGAAAGTTGCTTTATTGGTTAAAGCTGTAGCAGAAGAATGTGGATTTCAGAGAGGTGGATCAGCAGGATGTGAAGAAAAGGGCAGTCCACAGACCCGTTTGTACTGGAAAGAAGCAGGATGTGTGTTGGCTGACAGACCCAGAGGAAGGTCCTGCTCACCAGGAGAGCCTCTGGAGATGAAGAACTGCCAGGAAGTGGGTGAAGACCATGTGCAAAGCCCTAAGGAGAATTTTTGGTGCTTCCCCAGGTCATTGCCACACAAACACTTGGTTATCCAATTCTTTTAGATTCCACAGAAGGTTAACTCAGCTTTTCACCTCCACTTGCAAAGAGTGGCCAGGACAACGTGTATTTGCATGAACAGACTCTTGGCACAGGTGGGAGGGCAGCTGGAGGCGAAACAAGAACATGTCTCTTCCCAAAGCCTGTGGGGAGCTGAGGCTGCTGGTTCAAAATGATCCTGAGGTCTGGGTGGTGTCACAGGCTGGAGTTTGGGCTGCTCCAGGGAGAATGTGATGGGTGAAACCACACCAGACCAAGGACACATCTTATCCAAAAGTAATCCTTTAAATAATTGAGAGAGGGAGAGTTCATTAGTTCAGTGAGTGCTTATTCCTGTATCATCTTTCCTGGTAAAGATCTCCATATTTTCCCCATGCTGAACATGCCTGACTCCAGCTCCCAGACACTGACCCCGTTACCTTTCCCAGCCTACTGAAGAGCCTTACACAACTTGGTGTTTTTCCACGTTAAGCTGCTCTGTGCTGTGAGCACATTGTCTTTAAAGTGTCTCCTCAATTAGCTAAACAAGTTGAGGTTTTAAATCCTTCTATTCAAAGTGTCCTCTCCTATCCTCAAATCATTTTTATGGCTCTTTTTTTGCACTCTCTCACTTCTTATCATCCCTCTAATGTATGTGCTGGTCTCAGCCAGTCATCCCCAGGGGCTGGAGTCACCTCCCTGCCCTAGGACCTCTCTGCTCTTGGAACATCTCAAAGCAGTGTTGGCTTTGCTGCTGCTGCTGAGTCATATTGAGTTCCTGTGTTCCTCTGACCCCTAAATCCAGGACAATGTTGGTACTTTTGGGATCAGCTTTGGGCACAGCTGAGTCAGCTGCAAAGCCAGACCTATCTGCCAGAGCACCAGGGAGCAGAACTGAGACAGAAAAATATGTATGAGATGGAAATTGATCTTTCCTGTGCTCATCACCTTAAAAAACAGTTGCTCTGGGTTTGCTCCAGAGTGCTGTTACCCCTCTGTTTGGCAGAGCAGAGTGTCCCAGAGCTCTCCTGAGACTGACAATGCCAGTCCTGGGGGAGCTGAGCATGGGGCAGAGCACCCACCATGCCCGCAGCACCCTCCAGTGTCCTGCCTTCTGCAGGAGGACACAAACCCCACAGCCTCTGGCACAGTCACAGCCCTGCAATGCCCAGTCACCCCCTGCTCCCAGCAGGGCTCTGCTCACTCAGAGTTGTGGCTGTGCTACAGGGGCAGGAGCCAGAAAGAGGACAAGGGATAGGGAGTACAATCCTGCCCTGGCCTATTTTTTCCAGATTTTTTTCCCCACCCTCTGGGGGAAGAACCTTTTCCTGAGATCCAACCTGACCCTGCTCTGACACAGCTCCAGCCATTCCCTGGGTGCTGTCCCTGGTCCCCCCAGAGCAGAGCTCAGGGCCTGCTCCTCCTCTGCCCCTGCCCAGGAAGTTGGAACTGCAGTGAGGTTTCCCCTCAGTCTCCTCTGCTCCAGCTGAACACACCAAGGAGAGCAGAGTTGGAGAATACAGATTGGGAGAAGGAAAGAAGGTGCCTTTCCCATGATTTTGTCCCACTTTGCTTATCCTGCTCAGTGGGGCTCTTAGTGGGTTTGCTTGGCAGGAATCAAGGAAGACCAAATGCTCTAAAGACACATTTAACTAAAGTGAAGGCACCGTATCTACACTCCCATTGTACTGCCAAGTGAGGGGATGTGCTGAGAAGTCATGTCTGTCAAACAACTTCTCCAAACACGTGGGTGCTGAGCTCCCATGACCACAGACCTGGAGAACTTTCTATCCCTTTGGGGGAACAGCCCAGCTCCCTGTGTGCTGCCCTGAGGTGGGAGTTACCAGTCTGCTCAGCTGTGGTGCTCTTGTAGAGCCTGTCAACTGCGCTCTGTGTGCCCTTGAGGTGACACCACATCTCCTGGGCCATCCTCAGCACTGGGTCCTACCTCCCCACACACCAACTCAGAGGAGGTTGTGTCTTGCAACCTGCCAGTAATGTCCCTCCAGGGCTTTCCACACAGAATCCCGGAAGTGTTAAGATTGGAAAAGCCCTCCCAGCCCACCGAGTCCCCCCTGTGCCCCATCCCCACCTTGTCCCCCAACCCAGAGCACTGAGTGCCACGGCCAGGCCTTCCTTGGACACCTCCAGGGGTGGGGACTCCAAACCTACTGGGGCAGCCCCTGCCAAGGCCTGACCACCCTTTCCAGGAAGAAAATCTTCCTGATGTCCACCCTGACCCTCCTCTGAGGCCCATTTCCTTTTGTCCTGTCACTGGTCGCCTGGGATGAGGAACTTGGTTTTCTGAAGAGCTTCAGAACAGCTGGGCTTTGGAGTGCTCCTGGAAATCTGAGTCACAGCCCAGGACAATTCATCCACGCTAAAAAACCTGTCTCCATCCACTGCAGTTGGAGAGAACCTGCTGTACTTGATCCAGCTGTGCCCAGGTGTTCTGGGCTTAGGAGCAAGTTTGTTACAGCCTGAGCTTCCACAGGGTGTAAGGACCATACCTACAACCATCACCATTCCATGTTTATCCCCTACATCTCCATGTCAAAATCCTTCATCCTTTGGTGTAGGGCTACTCTGTTCAACACAGCCCTTCTGTGAGGGCAAAGCCTACCCTGAGATCCAATTATCCTGACCATGTGTGTGGCTGATGGGAAGATGTATCCATCACGTCCTGGAGAGTAGGGCAGGCTGGGGACACGTGGCAGTGGTGGCTGTGTGTTGGAGCCATGTAGTGTTTTATTAACTACAACCCAAGAAGGTGGTTTTGGCTTTTGGGACAATGAGAAATTATCTGCTGTTACATTGAGAATCTTTGAATTCCAACCCAGAAAGTCTCTGAATTCCAGTGCTACAGAGCCCAGACAGTGACTAATGGGCTCTTCAACAGGTGCTAATTGGAATTTACCTTGGGAAAAATACGTGAAGTGGAAGGCAATTAATCAGATAATCCAACATTTGACTAAACCCCTTCCTTGAACTCTTTGATCCATCCAATTACCAGCAACCAGGCTGCCTTGGAAAAATACCTTCAAACCTAACAGCAATGGGTGAAAATCAGGAATTAGCACCCCCAGTGCTCACAGCTGGGCCAAGAAGGGGGGCAGCAGGTCTGTCACAGCCTGACCTGGCTGGGGGAGGAGGAGGGATTGCTACTCCTGAAGGTCACTCAGCATTGCCATGTCCCAGCCAGCTCCAGGGGACACCCAAATCTCCACAGAAATAGTTCCTCAGTGTCCGGATTCAGCACACACATGCAATGAGTAAATCTGAGTGTGCTATATTGTGAGTGAATTTATTAGAATCATGGAATCATGGATTGGTTTGGGTTGGAATGGACCTTAAAGTTCACCTTGTTCCACCTGCCTGCCATGGGCAGGGACATCTTCCACCAGACCAGGTTGCTCAGAGGAGCAACCTGGCCTTGGACACTTCCTGGCAAAGTGACAGAGGAGCCCAGGAGCAGGGACATGGATGAAGGTCACTCCCAGCTTATGCTGTCCCAGCGGGAAGGAAAAAGGAGCCATTTATATGAGTTTACAAAGCTGTGCCTTACAAAGTCAGGGCATCCCTGAGTGCTTACAAGTGGTTGGAGTGAATGAGCAGAGGCCCTGCAGTCAGAGCACTTTGGGGACAGTGCCAGGTCATATGTGGCCAGGACCCTGCAGGGGTCCAGGACAAGCTGTCCAGCCAACAAGCTCTGTCTCTAGAGCCAAATTTGCAGCCTGTGCCCCTCTGCCAGCACCTGAAACACTTGGCCCCCTTCCTCTGGTTCAGTCTGCGTTGCATCATCATTGACAGGCAAATCATAGAACCAGAAAATGATTTGGGTTGGAAGGGACCTTAAAGCTCATCCAGTTACACACCCTGCCATGGGCAGGGACACGTTCCACAGTCCCAGGTTGCTCCAAGCTCTGTCCAACCTGGCCTTGAAATGTCTCCTACTGTCTTCCTTAGGTTAGAAGCTGTTCCAAGCTGGTGTGAGAGAAGAGGCTATGCAGAAGAAGGCTGCTCCAGCGGGCTGGCCTGAAATACCCAGCAACAAAATCACTTGTCTATCAAGGATAATCCTGGAATCTCTGCGTAGGGGTGCTGGGATGGGACTCACTGCACAGACTACATGGAAAGGACACTGTGGGAGTGCAGGGCTGCGTTTTAGTAAGTCAACACTCCCCCCAAACTGTACAGGAGGTTTAGCTTGGATCTCAGGCAAAGGTTCTTCCCCCAGAGGGTAGCTGGCACTGAACAGGCTCCCCAGGGCAGTGGGCACAGCCCCAAGGCTGCCAGAGCTCCAGGAGGGTTTGGATGATCCTCTGGGGCACAGGGTGTGACTCTTGCGGATGAGCTTGTGCAGGGCTGAGTGCTGGGACTCGATGATCCTTGTGTGTCCCTTCCAACTCAGCATGTTCTGGGATTCTGTGACTCTGTGACATCAAACCTCTGGTAGGTCCTACCTCATTCCTTTCAGCCCTTTGTGGGTGTCTGAGATGCCCTGGAAAGACCCAAATAGTCCAGGTGGCTCTGAATTGACCACTGGGCTCGTAACTCTGTGCGAGCTCTGTGAAAGGAGGGCTCTGACCACGCTGCCTTTGGGAAATCATGGGCAGGGTTGTGCTGGAAGACAAGACTAAATCAGCCTGTCTTTGAGAAACGTGTGTGCAACATGAAGGGTGGGTGACAGGAGGTTTAAAACATCCTGGGGAAGTCTCAGTGGGAGAAAAGTTGTGAAGGCAGCTCTGGATTCCCACAGACAGACCCATAGGGAGCTGCTGGGCTCGTTTCTAGGCAGCAGATAGCACCAAGGACACAGGGAAATGAGAACTTCAGAGAGAAGGAAAATGTTCTGCTGTCCAACAGGACACAGGAGGAGAGCAACAGAGGAGGGGCCTGACTCCTGCAAATATTTTTTGAAGGAAAGAATTTAACCCAGGACTAGAAAAATGTCTGTGAAATACCTGCACTGTATTGCGGTGGATTTTGTCTTTAATTTTTCTGGGAGGTGGGAGAAGTTGGCAAATGACTTGACACTGCACAAAGCCAACACATTTGCTGAGGTGAAATTCCCCTGCTGCTCAGTTATTTTTGGTCAGAATCTGTGCTTTGATCTCAATCAGCCCGTTGTTCAGAGGAGCTCAGAGGGGCCTGCAGGCTGGTGAGGGCATATTGAGCACATATTGCATTGCTCTTCATGAGCACATTTTAGTGCTGTTCAACAGGAACATGTAAACCCAAGGCTTGGACATCCTGCTGCTCCCCAACTGCTGCAGAGGATTTAGCCTTCTGATTTCATTCTCAGGCCATATTTGAAGTGGCCTCTGGCTTGGTCTTTTGATGCAGCTAATGCAACTTCTGCTACGACCTCCCACAGAGCCCACTGCAGTCAGTACTAGCTTTGCTTCCAATAATTGAAGTTTTTGCTTTGTTAAACACTTTCACATCTGCCTATTTTAATATCTGAACACCTGGGAGTTATAAATGCAATTCAAGAGGTCCCTGTCCCTTGGCTGAGCTGATGAAAGCTCATTTTCCAGCTTGCAGCAAAGGAACGAGGGCTCAAAACCTTGCAGATAGTGTGGACTTGAATTTTAGCATCCAGGCTCAGTGCTAATCTTTACTGCCAGTGCCCTCAGCTTCAGATCTTGACAGAGGGCACTGAAACACTGGCTGGGGACTCCCTCAGTGACCAACAAAATGAACATCAGTAAAGGGGTGCTTTCCTACCCTCAGGTGTGGGACACCCTCATGCACCCTCCATCCCTCAGGGACAGCACTTTCCTGCCTCAGAGACCTCTCAAACACCTTGCCTGGTCATCTGACTGCACCTAGATATGCTCCCTTAGTGCCACTTCACACTCTCCTGCGTGCAGGGGAAGCAAGAACATCCCCAGATCCTACCAGAACCTCTGGGGCCATGGACCCGTGTTTCCCAGGAGCTTCCAGGCTTATGGCATTAACCAGAGGTTTGGCACAATGAGAAAGCAATTTATTATCAGTCCCAGTTAAAGTGAGCCCATAGACTTGTTTCTGTGTCTCTGGGGGCGGGCAGACCACTGTTTTTGGAGGTGAAGGTGGGTGATGCTGCCTGAGCTGGTTCAGGCTGCACTGGGGTCAGTCCACAGCCCCCCATGGTGAGTGGGTGACTGACAGCCCAGACCCCCCTCCCTCTGTGCTCCAGGTGTTCTCGAGGCAGCAGTTTGCTTCTCTCCGTAATCACTGTGGACAAGGAAATATCTCCACAGGATCCATTTCTCTGCTCTGACGGTGCCAGATTGAATTGTGTCCAGGATCCTGTCACTGGGGCTGGCTCTGGTACAGCTTCCCTGCTTGCTGGAGTTTGGGAATGACTTGTCTCTCTCCTCTTAGTTTTGTGCACACTGTAGACCTGTCTTTCTCTGTTGTTTTTTTGCAGACAAGCCACGAATGAACAACATCCTCACTTCTGCCACTGAACCCTACGACCTGTCCTTCTCCAGGTCCTTCCAGAACCTCTCACACCTCCCACCATCCTACGAGTCTGCTGTCAAGACAAACCCCTGTAAATATTCTTCTCTGAAGAGACTAAGTAGGTGTCAGCTCATTTCATTTCCTTTGTATCTCTTTGTTTTGAGCTTCACTGGGCTCAGTGTTCAGGCAATAAACTCCTTCCTCCGCTCTGCTTTCCTGGGTTGGCATCTGCAGTAACGATTCCTTTGGCTGTTGCTTTCCATCAAGGATAAGGAGAGGCAAAGAGTCATTTCAATACTGGGAAAGTACATATGATTATTTGCTTACTGACCTCCTTGCTGTGCTGCCTCCACCTCAGACTGTTCCTAATGTAGTTCGCTGAGAATCCTTTTTTTACTCTGCTGGGGTCTAGGAGAGCTGAGGGGGCTCAGAGCTCACCTTGGCACCCCAGGGCAGGTCTATCCATCCACAGGGGTAGCTGGAACCGGACAACAACAGAAAGCTGCTGAGATTATTTGGAGCATCTGTGTCAGTGCTGTGATCCCTGTGTTTCAATGGGGTTCATGCCCGGAGCAGGTTTTGGCCTGTGCCATAACCTGACCCAGGGTTTTGGGTATTCCAGCATATTCCCCTATTCACACAGGTCAGGATCTCTCCCTTCTTAGTCTTTTATGCCCTGTTCTGCCAACAGTCCTGTAATGCTGCAGTTCATCACCTTGTTGATGACAAACTTCAGGCTCAGTGGGATTATGAAACAAGGGATTTTTGTGCAGGCAAATGCTCTGTCCAGACTCACCCTGCGTCTGTAGTTGGATGTTTCCATGATCAGTTTCTGGATGCAGCCACGTATTCCCAGTGCCTAATTTAGAGAAATAACTTAGGTGTTTATACTTGCAATACCTTCACTGAGAGAAGGTGAGGATGAGGAGCAGATCTAACTTCCTTAGTCTGAATAAAACTTGCATTCCCAAATTAGCCAGTTAATTGAGACACACTCAATTAAGTGGCAGGGAAGCCCTTGGATTATCCATATCCATAAAATATACCTGTGGAATATTTTTCAAAAGAGACAAAGGAAATGTAGCACAAAAACAACCTCTCAGTCTCCACTCTTTGACACTTCAACATGAGATTTACATACCTGTTTAATATTAAGTCAAACACATTTGATCTACTTAAAAGTAAACACGTGCTTAACTGTGTTGGAGAACAGAGCTCAGGTATTTGGAGATTGGAACCTGTCACCTCCACCATTCAGTTTGCCATGTACCACGTTTCCCTGGAAACATTTGGATCTTACACTCTCAACCAAAAGAATGTCCCCCCCACTGCATCCCGTTGATGAACAGTCCATGTTCACAGCTATAATACTTGATATTGGAAACCCCTTGAAATCATGGCATTGTAATATTACTGCTTCAAAATATTCCCATTTGGAGGTGAGAATCTATTTTCATTTCTCAGCTGAAATAAAAATTTCCCAACACACAAAATATACCCCCTGGAGACACAGGAACAGGTTGCCCAGAAAAGCTGTGGGTGTCCCATCCCTGCAAGTGTCCAAGGCCAGGTTGGACAGGGCTTGGAGCAACCTCGGCTCATGGAAGGTGTCCCTGCCCATGGTGGGGGGTGGAAGTGGATGAGCTTTTAGGTCCCTTGTAACCCAAACCATTCTGGAATTTTACAATATGATTCTACAGTTTCACAGACATTTGTTTAAAATGGCAAAAGTTGCGTTAAGCTGCCAAGATTGAATTTTCTCAACAATGTGCTGAGGAGTCAGTGCTCCTCTCCTGAGCTTTTCCTGACTTTCTGGACTGTTCCTGTCCCTGTCACCATTCACTGGATCTTTGAGAGTCAACATGAACCCAAGAACATCAGAGTTTGTCTTTGGCCATTTGCTTGAGCGGGATTCAGTGACCCCTTAAATATTCAGCACCATCAACCCTGAAGTGGAAATACCAACTATTCCCCCTCCACAGCAGGTGTAGACAGAGCTCAGTGATCTTTGCAAGTCACCAACACATCCTCTTGCAAAGCACCTGGTAAATGCTAAACCAAGTGCTTAGCACTGTATTTTTGAGTAACTAAACAGAAAGTTTTGACTCTAAAAGCGCCAAGTACTCCCAGCTCCCACTAGGATTGAATATATCCAGCACCTCCAGAATTACTGAATCACTTTCTTACAGCTGGTCTACTCCAAAACCAAAGGAAAAACAGGCACACAGCTCCCAGACCTTCCCTTGGAAAATACCAACAATATAATTTTCTTATTCCATATGAAGGAGCTAAAGGCAACACAAAGAATATAATATTTAAATGCTGGAGTTTGAAAATTACTTACGAAAATTATTAAAAAATTACTTCTTTCTAATGAACTCCTTGTTAGGTTTAAAAAAATAAAATAAAAAAGCTAATTAAGAGCTCCTTAACAAATATAATATTTTTATTTAAGTAAAGTAAAAGGCATTAGATACTTTCTAAATCTATGTTTCAGCTGTTGGTCTGAATTTCTTTGGGCTTGCTAGGCAGGAAAATGCTACTTATTTTCCTCCAGTTAGCAGAGACAGGCAGTGAAAGACAATTTCTGCCCAAGAACATTGAATAATCAATCAAGAAGAAATAAAATTTAGTATCTCCTTGCCAGAGATAAGGACAGAGCTCAGCAACGGCATGGTCAGCTCCACCTCAGCCACCTTGGCCACAGAGCCATAAGGGATCCTGTGTCTGTTCAGTGCTGGCATCCGGGAAGGACAGTCCCTCTGACCCCTTGGAGTGTCCCAGCCTCTCAATGACACCAGAACTGCTCTGGGGGCTGCCCAGCTTTTGGCTGGAAAATAACCCCAGTTTACAATGCCCACGAGGGCCAACCCTGTCCTGGGGGCATCAGGCCCAGCATGGCCGGCTGGGCCAGGGAGGGGATTGTGCCGTTCTGCTCTGCCCTAGGGAGGCCTCACCTCAATATTGGGGCAGTTTGGGGGGACACAATGGAAGGGAGAGATTGAGCCATTCGAGAGTGTCCAAAGGAGGGAACGAGGATGGGGAAGGGCCTTGATTTGAAGCCCTGTGAGGACACTGAGGGCACTTGGT
>JAWWLV010000046.1:10423972-10449407 GCA_035041135.1 Platyrinchus mystaceus
CTTGGGGCTGTGCCCACTGCCCTGGGGAGCCTGTTCAGTGCCAACCACCCTCTGGGGGAAGAAGCTTTTCCTGAGATTCAACCTGACCCTGCCCTGACACAGCTCCAGCCATTCCCTGGGTGCTGTCCCTGTCTGTGTCCCTCAGTGCCACTGAATCCTCGCAGCTGAAGAGGAAGGGGGGAGCAGAGAGGGAGGAAGGACAGGGGCTGTGTCATCTCTCTAAATACCTGTGGAAGATCCTCATACCTCCCTCACAGCCTGACCTCAGTGATTTAAGCTGAGAAGTCTGGTCCCTGGGGTGTCAGGATTCATTTTTACCCCATTTCCTTTGTTTCCAGAGCAGTGACTGAGCTTCCATATTTTAAGATAAAATCATTTACCAGGGCTGATTTAACCTACCACGTTTTCTTCTACACCACATTACAAGCTCTCTTAGGGAGGATTCAGAAGACAATTCTGTCCAAACACTCTCCCACTTCAACACCACCATGTGCTGCCATTTCCCACTCAGTGGGGAAAGACTGACATCTCTCTGGGCCTGTACTGAGGACTAAGAGCAAACCAGTGATGATCTCCTACTCAGCACAGCCCAGCCTCAGGCAGCAAGTCTTTGATCCCAGAGGAAAAGCCCTGGGGATGAAACACCCTCATGCAGCTGGAGATGCCAAATGTAAGAAATGCAGTGTCATCACTGGGGAGATTTTACTCTCCTGCCTGAAGAAAAGTCAGATCTGGGACAGATCGGGAGGGTATTTCACATGGTGTGGCCCTGCCATGTAGGTGCCACCTTGAGGTGACCAGAACAGTTTGGTCAGTTCAGGGTGGAGGCACTGTTCAGTGAAGGGAAAATCCTTTTGCCTCCCCCTGTGATTTCTCCAGGGACACATGGAAGGTTCCCACTTTCTGCTGGGTGTCCCAGAGCACCACCCTTGAGGTGTTTCCTCCTGCAGGTTTTCTTTCCTCTCTTCCAATTGTTACTGCCCTAATACAAAATGAAGGTGAAGAACTGAGTTAATTCTCTAACAATCCCAATCTCCTTCTCCTTGAAACTCTTTCAGACCAAGGGCAATAACTCTGATGAGCCCTGTGCAGATTCTGCACACCCTGGATGCTGTCGTGGTCCCAGATGGTCACTCCCCATTTCACCTCTTCTGACTGGGAGCTCCTCATGTGACAGGGAGAAGAACGCATCTTGGAAACATATTCTTTCACATCAGGCACAAACTCCATTCTGTTTTCTGTGAGCTTGGAGATCCAGGTCAGCTCAGGTCAGACAGTACCCCTAACTCAGCACTCCAGGGTTTTTCATTCATTGTGCTCAGTGGAAGGGCTGGAAAACTGACAGGAAGCTGAAAAAACAAGGATCCCTTTGAAGTTCTTCCTGCTGTGCACAAGAGACACACCAAGGAGCAGGAGGAGGCAGGAAGCAGGACCTTGCTGGAGCTTCCCCAGGGTAAAAACAACTCACTGACCACTGAGTGCCTGGTGGGAGATGCTGGGAGCCTGGAAGGCAGGAGGGTACCAAGACCTCCTCCCTCTGGGGATGGGCATCAGTCTCATGTGAATGAGCTCCCTCCTTCCCCCGACACTTGTACTGGGCATAATGGAACACCTTGTGCCCTTCAGACAAAGCTCTTGTGAGCAAGATCCAGATATCAGAAAGGCTTTTGTGTCTACTGCTACACTAAAAAATTCAAACCAGAAGTTGTTTCCTTCAGAGATGAGACAGAGAAACCTCAGCTCTTATTTTTGATGAAAAAGATAACATTTTATTTTGTCAGAGACCAACAGATGCACAGAAGAGACTGAAAGCAAAACACAAAGCCAATGTCCAGAACTTCTTAATCACAACAGAAATCTGTGCAGAAATCTGGTTTACAAAACCTCAGACAGAGCAGCCACATAGCCATGATTTTCACATTAAAGGGTGGGTTGCTTTTTACATTTGGTTTCTTACTGCACCACTGTCTCGCAAACCAGAAATTCAGAGTTTATTTCACTTTGGCAACAATGACCTGTGGTGTTAACAAAGCAGTAGCTGTGCCTGGTGGAGCTCAGTGTGCTTGATACAAGAGCAGACCGGAATCCCCTTTGGATTCCCTGATCAGCATCTCCAGTTAAATCCAGACTTATGTACTTGCTGAAGCCCCTGTGTAGCTGATTATCCTGGAGACAGGGACTGGAGATTGTCCTGACGGACTCTGTGATCCAGGGCAGGGGACACCAAATCCTCTGAAACAAATAAAACCTTCCAGCATTGCACTAGTTTCCTTGTGGGTCCACTCAGAGCATATCGGGTGACCCCTGAGAGGAGAAGGATTATATGAGTTCTTGCTATCAAATACTCTCTTTTTTTCCTTTTCTTTTAAATCCAGAAGCTGCAGACCTGTGCTGGACAGGCAGAATTCCTGGAACCACTGGCTTTCTGGAAGAATATTTCAGCTCCAGAATGTCAGATGAAATACTGGAGGATCAGTTAATTATTTGATTTTGTCTGCAAGGCTTCATTTTACTGGGACATTTACAACAAGGATTGAGATACCCGGGTCCAATTCAGATTAGCCAGCTGGGCTGTTCCTTATTTTCCCTGATATCCTTTGATGACTCACAGGAACATTTTTTATCACTACTTTTTATTCTATTTTTTGTGCTTAAAAGTAGAAATCAGAGGTGAGAACAAGGAGCTCACCAATATTTTACTATTCCTGCTGCTACATCTGTCTCCAGTCTGTCCTTTACTTCCTTCTCTTTGAGCTTTGATCTCTATGCACTCAAACTGGTACCAAATAGGAGGTGTTAAATCAAGATGAATCACTGAATCACAGAATCATTCAGGTTGGAAAATACCTGCAAGATCATCAAGTCCAACTATCAATGAAAGGAATTATGTGTAATACAGTGCTCCAATGGGAATCTGTTCCTTCCCATTTTCCCTAACATCTGGTATAACTGAAGCCCAGACTGATGGCTCTGGAACTGGGCCTCCAGGCTATTGATTTCTCACAGGTTCATGGATATTTTCTCATTTTTCTTTCAAATTCTTCTTAAGACTAATCCAAAAGAATAGTCTCTTCTTCAGCAGAAAAAGAATGTTGTTGTCCAGGTCAGAGCAGGGAAGTCAGAGAGATATTCCTGTGCCTGGTGTTTCCCTCCTACAGTCCAGAATTTCCTATGACCACAATGGATGGCGCAGAGTCCCAGGGTGACACAATTGTTGACTCCACATGATGCAGCACAAAATCCACAGTGACAGCCACAGGAAATGGAGAACTTATTTGGACACAGGACTGGAAGGGACACTGAGGATGTTTACAGATGACCCAAAACTGGGAGGAGATGTTGACTCCCTCGCAAGACGGGAGGACCTGCAGAGAGACCTCGACAGATGTGAGGGCTGGGAATCAGCAGCCTCAGGAAGTTCAACTAGGGGAAGGACTGGATTCTGCCCTGGGATGGGGCAATCCCCAATGTACAGACAGAGTGGGAATGAGAGGCTGGAGAGCAGTGCCAGGAAAGGGCCCTGGGGGTCCTGGTGGGTGCCAGTTGTCCCCGAATTAGCAGTGCCCTGGCAGCCAGGAGGGCCAACCCTGTCCTGGGGGCATGAGGGAGGGGATTGTCCTGCTCTGATCTGCCCTGGGGTGGCCTCACCTCAATATTGAGGCAGTTTGGGGGGACACAATGGAAGGAAGAGATTGAGTCATTCGAGAGTGTCCAAAAGAGGGAACGAGGTTGGGGAAGGGCCTTGATTTGAAGCCCTGTGAGGACACTGAGGGCACTTGGTGTGTTCAGCAAGAGAGGAGACTGAGGGGAGACCTCACTGCAGTTCCAACTTGCTGGGCAGGGGCAGAGGAGGGGCAGGCCCTGAGCTCTGCTCTGGGAGGACCAGGGACAGCACCCAGGAGCTGTGTCAGGCCAGGCTCAGGTTGGATCTCAGGAAAAGCTTCTTCCCCCAGAGGGTGGCTGGCACTGAACAGGCTCCCCAGGGCAGTGGGCACAGCCCCAAGGCTGCCAGAGCTCCAGGAGGGTTTGGATGATTCTCTGGGGCACAGGGCGGGACTCTTGGGGATGGGCCTGTGCAGGGCCAGGAGTTGGACTCGATGATCCTTGTGGGTCCCTTCCAGCTCAGCATGTTCTTTGGTTTTGGGATTCTGTTACTTGCTCCTCTTATTAGGGCTGAGGGTGTGAATTTAGTACCAGACATGCAAGTGTTGCTGAGGAGCAGGAGGCACTTAAGTTGCACACACAAGAGTGAAGCAGCTTTTGCAATACCTTCTCCTGCATTCTCCTCATTTGGTCACAACTTGGACTCAGTGATCTTGGAGATCTTTTCCAACCTCAGTAATTCTATGATTTTGTGATTTCAAAAGTAGGTGAGATCAAACTCTTTGCAGAACTAAACCTTTAGCTGTACCAGGCAGGGGAGTTGAGAAGAATAGTCAGGAATGGCACAAGGGAAAGAGGGGGAGACACACATGAGATGGAGGGTACCCCACCACCAGCAACAGGTGATGATCAGCTGTTGCTGCTGTGAAATTAGGAACCATTCATTAGTGACCAAGGGCAGGAGCACTGGGACCCAGATCCAGTGGCCTTTTTCTCCCATTTGTTTCCCTTTCCCTCACTATTTGGCATCTGCTGTATCTGACTGAAGGGAATAACTGGGCATCCAGAGCTCTTTTGCCTGCAGAAATGTCATTTGAAATTGTTATTGCTTAGGTCATGTTGTCTGGTAATCTTTATTCAGGGAGTGGCTGAAGGAATTGGTGTCCTGGGACTCTGTTTGGGGCAATCACCTGATTTCAGGGAGATAACTCAGCTGTTAATTAGTGCTCAGTGCTAAATCCTCCCTAATATCCTTATCCTGACTGGCTGTCAGGACACATCCTATGTGACGCCACCATTCTTATTGTGTATCACAGTGAAACAGGTGAATGAGAAGATGTTTGAGAGAGGGGGTGATGGATGTTGGGATGATCAATATTATTGATCCTGTGGTTTTTGCCCTTTGTCCAATGGTTGTGCTCAAAAGCAGGGGCCTGAAATCTCACCCAGTTATTACCACTACTGGGATCTACCTGGAAAACTGATGAGAGGATTCTAATTAATGTTTGTAAGGTATGAATTAATTTCATAAATTTGCAGGCTGCACTGAACAAACACCTGATTTTTATGCAAGATCTCCACAGTTCTTCTCCCCTCAGGAAATGTGGAGATCTTGGGACAGGTAACCACTGATGGGAGCAGGTGACCCAGCACTGCTGGATGGCACAGACAACACTGATAAAATATATAATTTTCTGGACATGTTTGCCTGTATTTCCAGGACATTTCCCACAGGAAATGGAAAAAGAAGCAGCGACTTCCTCCTGAATTTGATCCTGCTCCTCTTGAGCCATCTAAATTCACCCTATACATTGCCATATTTATGCACCCAGTGATTCTTTCCCTTCCAGGCTCACACAACTAATTACACATATATTTCTTCCCTCATTTCACCCTGTTTTGTTGAAATTGCCTCCTGTGACATTGTCATTCTCCCACAATCTAAAATCCTGTATTTTTTCCAGCAGCTCTGTTTGTTCCAAGATAGCTTTCTGTCAATCTCTATTTACAATGCTCAGGGAGTTTTTGAAACATTTGATTAACATTTCAGTAAAGTTTGAAATGTTGAAGAGAATCGAAAGAGGCCAATATAATTTCCAGCAACACATATAGAGCCCTCACCTGTTATTGGTACTTATTGGTTCTCATAAGAACTACCAAAATCCTGTATTTATTTTGACATGAGGTTACAGTAGAAATAGTTAAGAAAACAGAAATAAATTTGATAGGCTTGGTTTAGGAGAGCTGGAGAGATTGAGGGGAAGAGGCACTAAACCCTCTCATCTCAGATACATTTTTTAGGAATGTGAATAGTAAATAAGCATGCAGGGGGTTGATTTTATATATAGATAAAATTTACATATATATAAAAAGTATATATATAGTACATATAAATTTATAAATATATAAATATTATATATATATTTATCTAGAATTTGTATATTGTATAATTATTTTATTGAAATTATAATTAAATATAATTATTTATATATTCAACAAAGAGGCAATAATCTGTGGCTAACACAAAGGTCACCTTTGCTCTCAGTAATTTTATATAAAAATATTCCTTTTAAGAAAATAAATAAAACATCATTCATAGTTAGGCTTAAAACTAGATTTATCCAAAGCTGTGTATTCATTCACAGAAATGAATTAGAGCATGGCATGGCAGTGAACATTCTGACCTGAAATTCTAGATATTTAGGAATTTTAAATTTTAGGGGTTTGTTTGTTTGGGTTTTTGTTTTGGGTTTTTGTTGGTTTGGGTTTTTGTTTTGGGTTTTTGTTTGTTTGGTTTTTTGTTTTGGGTTTTTTTGGTTTTTTTTTTTTTGTCCAGTTCTTAAAATCCTTATTTTCCAAAGATTTAGGCACTGGAAGTAGAACAACATGATTGTGCTCAAATTTGCCCTTCTGAAAGTCACCATTCACAATTGCACAGAACTTTCTCAGCACAGGGTTTACAGTTTTCAGGTTCCCCTCCTGTGCCCAAGAGGAACATCCTGTGAGCAGTTTCTTGCCCAAAATTGCTTAGAATGAGAGTTGGATCAACCCTAAGCTTGAGATCTTTAAACAACTCCATGAAACAGAAATTACAGGTCAAAGGACTGTTCCCCCCTTCCCACTTGGTGCTCTGAATCAAATCAAACCATCAGATAACTGACAATATAGATCAGGTGCAGCTTCCAGATGTTCTGCTGAAGCTGCTATGTAAAAGAGAAAAGCCAAGTTGTGACTTTCCATTCTGTTAAACCTTTGTGTTTGTTTTCTTCTCCAGCAAAGCCAAAGTCCAAAACTTCCCAAGGAGTCCATATGGAATCCAAGGTACACCTAGAAGAAGTCAGCTTCTTCCAGTCATCCAGGTAAACAAGAAGAAAATCACTGCCAAAATATATGTGGTGGGAAGACCCAACTCAAGATGACGTCTGGTCCTTGCAGACCAACCTCTCCATCCTACAACTGAGACAGACCTTTGGACCATGGAACAAATCTACCAGCCAAAGTTGATTTCACAGGTCTGCAATCACTTCAGCACTAATTCTAATGAGGCCTGTTATCAAAGAGTGTGATAGCAGGGATGGAGCTTTGCAATTTCCAGGTGGATGCAATTACAGTCTCACCAGCAGCAACTGCTTTGTCCTGAGTCATGCAGGAAATACCATGGGAGGAGTTTACAGTCATTGTGTCCCTGAGTAAAAACCACTGTTTGACCCTGTTCCTCCAGCAAACTACACCAGCAGCAGCTGTAAATCAGCCAAACTTCCCACTGGGTTACGATGTCAACAGAGACAGATGGTGGAGTTGAGGAGGAACAGTGGCAGCAGAGCCATGGGGCTGAGGGATCTGCTGCATGTGAGATTCCATACCGACCCTTTTTTTAGGTAAAGTGGTTTGGTGTGAGGAGCTTCAGAAAGACCATGAGAGCTTCTAGCACTGCTGAGCCGCCTTGTGCAGATCTGAATTTACCTGCCTGAGAGTGGCCAGTGCCCTTGGGACAGTGAGTGCACCTCGTGGGAAAGCAGGCATGAGTGAAAGTGGAGCTTACAGCAAAATTTAGGGGACCCAAGGAGTGAAGGGACTCCAGGGTCTCTCCTTGTGGAGCTGGACAATGTGGTTAAAAAGGGCTTTGTCTTTCTTCAGCACTGGAGTCTCCATACCAAGATCAACATCAGTAGTCTGGCAGGAGTCCAGGGAAGAGCAACCTCATGGTTGCTGTCTAGGAACCACAAAATCCCAGAATCTGCTGAGTTGGAAGGGACCCACAAGGATCATAAAGTCTAACCCTCAGCCCTGTACAGGCCCATCCCCAGGAGTCACACCCTGTGCCCCAGGATCATCCAAACCCTCCTGGAGCTTTGGCAGCCTTGGGGCTGTGAGGATTTGTGTGTGGAGGATGGTCCAATGGCTTGGGCCAACTGCAGCAAAATGTGAGAGCACAAGGTGGCTCAAGGAAAGTGTTCAGCTAGAATTGAAGAGGAACAAGGAATTTTGCATGGAATGGTCACAACATTACCTTCATGACCTGGATTGATTCCAGCAGACAGATCTGTCCTTTGAACTGACAGATGACCAAGGCTGGAGAGAGTGGGGAGGAGGCTGCAGAGTGGTTGTCATAAAGGAATAGAATCACAGAATTATGGAAAGGTTTGGGTTGGAAGGGAGACTAAAAATCACCCAGTTCCACCATGGGCAGGGACACCTTCCACTCTCCCAGGTTGCTCCAAGCCATGTCCAACCTGGCCTTGAACACTCCATGGGATGGGGCAGCCACAGCTTCTCTGGGCAACCTGTGCCAGGGCCTAACCACCCTCATAGCAAAGAACTTTTTCCTAATATCTAATCTAAACTGCCCTCCTTCAGCTTAAAGCCTTTTCCCCTTGTCCATGCCCTTTGAAAAAGTCCCTCTCCATCTCCATTGGAGCTTCTTTAGGTTCTGGAAAGTGCCATAATGTCTGCCTAGAGCAGGCGTCGTCAAACTACGGCCCACGGACCAGAACCGGCCCCCGAAGCTGCCGAACCCGGCCCGCGCCCCCCTCCCTGCCGCCATGACTTAATCCGCGCCTCGTTCTCCACCTGCCTCCAGGGGGCGCCTCTCGCCTACAATCCGGCCCGCGACCAGTCTGTGGGAAGTGAAACCGGCCCCCCGTCTAAAAAGTTTGATGGCCCTTGGCCTAGAGCTTTCTCTTCTCTGGACAGAATCATAAACACTGAACTGCTGAGGTGCTGAGTTTGGGACTGACGGACAGCCCAAGGCAGGTCCTCTGTTGTATCATGCAACATAAAGATGTCTGATGTACAGAGAACAATCTCCAGAGAGCCAAAACACATCAAACCATAGACAACATGGACATGTTAATGTTTGCCATGCACACACTGCAGTGATTGACCATCCAGACCTCTCTATTAATAGATTTCCTTTGTTCAGTGCTAATGGCATCTTGAAGCACCTGCTGTTACACAAATTGAAAGCACTGGAATGCAACGTATCCATCAGAGGCTGTTTGGACATGAGCAGATGAACAGCAGCACTCATATTCAGTGAAAACCATCCCAACAAACCCCTCCTCAGTTGAGCTTAGTTACCAAACTGGAAAAAAGATATTAAAGCTCCACAATGCTAAAAAACATAAAGTAATCTCTTTGATTAACAATGAAGGATTTTTCTCTAATTCTTGGTAACTCCTAAATAATTTCCAACCATTTTTGCCTTGATTTCAATTCATGGTGTATGAAAAAAAAATCAATTGCAGCTTAAGTCTTATTAAAATATTATTGTATCTGAAGATGTGATTAGACTGAAGTGCAAAAGGCTGAGTTTAATGGCCTTGCTCTAGTAATGCCAGTGGTTAATTAGAATCCCACAGGATATCATGGTCCTTTCAGTCCCACCAGGAAATACCTGCACAGCGGGCACTGATAAACAGTCTGAACATTAGTGATAGTCCTCACCCTTCAAACTGCCTGATTCATTCATGTACAGTGTCCCAGAAATCTTGGTTTCTTCTAAAAGATGTATTTCAGACTTCACAGTGTGACAGTTGTCACTTAAAAGTGTATGGTCAGAAATCTGAGTTCTCAGGTCTTTGTTCCTCAAGGGGAAGAGAACACCAGGGAAAATGTTCTCTAGAAACCCTGAGCTCTTTGTGAGGCAAACAGGAGGCAGGTTGTGGCCTCTGGGTATGAGCAGCAGAAGGCAGAGCCTGTGCAGCCACTGATCATCCTGCAGGTAGAGCAGGGGTGGGCAGAGCCCTGCAGGGTGTTCTCCGGCTCATCTGCTCAGGGCTTTCAGAGTTCAAGAAGAGTTTGGACAATCCTCTCAGGCACAGGATGTGACTCTTGAGGATGGGCCTGTGCAGGGACAGGAGTTGGTCTCAATGATCCTTATGGGTCCCTTCCAACTCAAGATATTGTGTGATTCTCTGAAAACAGAAATAAATGCAGAGGGCAGGGGCTTCCCCAGGGTGGTCAGTAAGAGAGGCTGAAGAGGAAGTTTAGTCCTTCCTTCTCCTTGGTAGGCAAAGGCTGAGGACTCTCATGTTACAGATAAAGTATTCTGTGAGCTGAAACACTGGGTTGAAAATGAGGTTCCCTTTAGGGTCCGGACAGAGACTGCTCTCCAAAATCAGCATTTAAAGAGGAACCTGCCTCTGCTGCTCTGGTTTTGGTAGAATTACACATCATGCAGTCAAAGGGATGAAGATGGGAATCATCAGAAGGGTTGGAAAGGACCTCTGAGATCATCAAGTCCAACCCTTGATCCACTACCACCACAGTTACTAGATCGTGGCACTAAGTGCCACATCCAGTCTCCTTTTAAATACCTCCAGGGACAGAGAATCCACCACCTCCCTGGGCAGCCCATTCCAATGGCTGATTACCCTCTCTGTAAAGAATTTCTTCCTAATATCCAACCTAAACCTCCCCTGGCAGAGCTTGAGACAAAGCCCTCTTGTCTTACTGATAGCTGCCTGGGAAAAGAGACCAATCCCCACCTGGCTACAACCTCCTTTCAGGGAGTTGTAGAGAGTGATGAGGTCTCCCCTGAGCCTTCTCTTCTCCAGTCCTATCAGTTGGGACAAAAATAAGGTTGTACTCAAGTCCTCCTCCTGCTGCTCAACACTGGAGTCAAGTTCACCTCAACTTTCCGTGGGTTTCACACGAGAAATGTTGAGGTGGTTAAACTTTGATAAAATCTACATCTAAATAATAGCCACTCTGAAGTAAGAAGACTAAATGCTGATGCATGGAACTGAAAGGAGATTGACATTTGGAGGACGTAAAATCTTTTGGGAAGCCCTAAAATATCCCCCAGGTAGGTGAGCTCAGTGACCTGGATCTGTACTTTTAAACAGGTGTAGCCTATATTTGCTCCAAGTGTTTGCTGACGAGGGGATGGGTTTTTGGGTTTATTTTTAGTAGTTAAATGTGACCTTTGGAGGAGATCCTATAATAAGAACAACAGTGAAACCAGCCTGGAGTGAGTCACACCACAGGCTTTGATTCACATATGATGAACACACATCATTCATCCTCTGGTCATTTCTGTAAGGAACTGTCTTACATTCAATTTTCAATTTGGGAATCAAGTCAGTACTTTCAAATAGGAGGAATTTCTTGATGGCAAAAAATTGCTCCTTGTCCTACAGGGTAATTAATCATCATTTCTACCACTGGGAAACAGATTCTTCAGGAATCCAAAAGAGAAAAAAAGACCTGGGCAAGGCCAGAGGTTCCCCACTGCCCTGCAAGTGTAGCTCAGGTTCCATCTGCCACCACCTTGAAGTTTTTCAAATCAATCCCATAATAAGCTCCCTTATTTCTCAACTTTCCCCTTTCTAAAACAGTCCAGATAAATATGTATAGAAAGGTCTGAGCTTTCTCCCTCCTTTGGGGTGTTTCTTACCCTGAACAGACCCCCCTGTATCAGCACAACCCAGGTATAGAAGAAAGTGCAGCCTCAGTTGGAAAGACAAAGCTCTTATTCCTGTCTTACCACAGCAATAATTCCCAGCCTTCCTTGGGAATAAATCTGAGTTACCACATGCATCACCCTGGCCATCTAAATCCATGTGGGGTTATGGAAAATGAATATTTGACTATTCTTCAGGCAAGAGATGAAATTAGTCACAAGATATTAAGTCAAAGATACCTGCAATGATAAATGGGATGGTTTCCCAAAGGACATGGGGGAAGCTTTAATAAAGTTCTCACTATCTTGTATTAAATTTTCAGCTCAGCTGGCAGAGGCCAGGAGGCTGCACAGATCACTGGGTCCTGGAGCACCAGAGGCCTGGCCTGGTCCTACTGGAGTTCAGTCTAGATCTCCACACTGAGCCAGGCCACAAAACTCCTCTGTTGCACATAGAGCTCTGAGGAGCACTTCACCATCATTCACTGAGTATGGAATGGTTGGGGTTGGAAAGCTCGTCTCGTTCACCCCCTGCCATAGGCAGGGACACCTTCCACTAGCCCAGGTTGCTCAGGGTCACATCCAACCTTCAGAGAGGCCGTTCACTGACACTGTCCAACGATTCATTGAAACTATCCTGGAAGACCCAGCTACCACCTTTCTTCTTTCCAGAGAAGCAATCTGACAATGGTTATCCCTTTTCTAAGATACAACTGAACATGTTGAAAGGAGATTGGATCCACAAGAACTAGTGACATGGTGACATGTAGTGCTCTGCCACCCAGGCTGGTAAATTTGAGACAGGTCACACTGCACCACATCTCTGAGCAGCTGTAGCAGCATTGTTTTCAGTGCTGTCCAGGGATCTTGCCATTCTCCCCTGCTTTTCCCACTTTTTTTGCTAGATCCAAGAATTTGCCCCTCTTTTCCTGTCTTTTCTTCAATAGCTGTTTGGTGGCTGCTGGAGGGAGGATGTGTTTTAGGTAAAAAGAACAAAAATAACAACTCCTTCAAGGTGTTCCCTCAATACAAGCTGGAAATATGGTTAAAACATCTCTTTGTTGACCAGTGACAGAATCTGATGGAATGGCTGGAGCTGTGTCAGGGCAGGGTCAGGTTGGATCTCAGGAACAGGTTCTTCTCCCAGAGGATGGTTGGCATTGAATAGGCTCCCCAGGGCAGTGGGCACAGGCCCAAGGCTGCCAGAGCTCCAGGAGGGTTTGGTCAACACTCTCAGGGACAGGGTAGGATTGCTGGGGTGTCTGTGCAGGGCCAGGGGTTGGACTGGATGATCCTTGTGGGTCCCTTCCAGCTCAGGATATTCTGGGATTCTGTGATCCTATGCTCAGAGGTTTGGGTGCCACACAGAGTGTGAAAGCCAGGCAGCACTGCTCCAAGAGTTCCCTGGGATGTGAACATGGTCTGTGTGTCCATGAAGCTGAGATGCTTGTTGAGACATCAGAACTTCACTGGGAGGTGTGAGGTGTCCGTGTCAGTCTCCTCTTCCTTCACTCTCATCGGTAACATTGATTAAATACTTGGCCAAGGAGATAAAACCCTGGAGCCTTCCCACATCAGCTTGCAGCTCCCCAGTGAAGCTGTGGCTGCCTCAGCCCTGGAATTGTCCAAGGCCAGGTTGGACGGGACTTGGAGCAACCTGGGCTAGTTAGTGGAAGTGTTCCTGCCGTGAGAGGGGTGGAATGAGTTGAGCTTTTAGGACCCTTCCAACCCAAACCATTTCACAGTTCTATGATTAGGACATCAGACACTTCCATGGGCAGCCCAGAGTGGGAACCCTGGTGCCTTATGAAGAATAAGACTTGTCTCCACAGGACAATTCAGATTTTGGGTGTGATGAGTCTCACCCAAGTGACAGGAGATAAGGGTTTGGTAAAGAAACATCACACAGGGTTGAGTCCTTCAGAAAGGGTCCAGAATACTTTCAGCCTTACACTGTTCCAGCATGACTGCACTTCATCTTCAAAATGGCCTCTAAATTGTTCACTAATTATCTTGAAAATTTCACCCTTCCAAGCTTTGACTTGGAGGAAAAATGTTGATGTTTTGATGTTTATTACTAGAGTACATTAGAAAAGTAAATCACTCGGTTAAAGGGGTATTAAAAGGGAGAGTGGTTTCCCCCACATACTGAATGAACAGAAATTCTCAGTATCTTCAAATGTCAATAACATTATGCAATCATTTGTGTAGCTGACTTTAAAAAAATGAATTTATTTGTGCATTTGATATAAATCCATCTTAAGATAATACAGCCAAGACATGTGCTGACATCTTGGTTCACTTTTGGGTTTATCTATGGAACGACTGACAAAACAGGACCTGAAAGGGGTGATAAGATGTTTCTTCTTTCTCCTCCCCACCAGCCTTTTTTAGGTTTGCCCTCAGACTGCTTTTGTCTTCAAAGTGTCCCAGAAATGCAGCGCAATGTCAGAACACAGGTAAACAAATCCAGCCAGGAGCCTGACTCACTTATTTATGGCTGGAATGTGCAGGGTTTGTATTGATGTTGGCAAGTCCTAACTGGAACAGTCTTGCTGATTCCAATGGCACTCAGGGAATCTCAAAATGAACTGCACAACTGGATCATTAATACCAGTGTGGGAGAGCAGGGATTTCATTCTGTCCTGGATCCCACATATCTGGGATGCCCTTATGGTTTAATTGTATCTATGCCTGAATAGAATATCATTTGCTCCAACAAACCCCTTTTCTAAGGCAGACTGTGAGTCCAGATGGACTGGGAGGCACATTTGCAGGGCTGGGCCCAGCTCTGGCTCCTCAGCACAACAGGGACAGGGAGCTCCTGGAAGATGACTCTCCTACAGAGATGCTGAAGGGATGGAGCATCTCTGGGAGCAGGAAAGGCTGAGGGAGCTGGGGCTGTTCAGCCTCCAGAGCACACACTGAGAGGGGCCCTCCCCAGTGAGTGTCAGGGGCTGCAGGGAGGGGGCAGAGGATGGACCAGGCTCTGCTCAGGGGGCCCCAGCAATGGCACAAGAAGAACAGGCAGGAACTGATGCCCAGGAAGTTCCACCTGGACACAAGGAAGAACTTCTTGGCTGGGCGGTGACCCAGCACTGAACAGGCTGCACAGGGAGGGGGTGGAGTCTCCTCACTGGGGATATTCCAGAACCCTCTGGACACAATGCTGTGCCATGTGCTCTGGGGTGACAGGAAGGTTGGACCAGTGACCCACTGTGGTCCCTTCCAACCTGAACCATCCTGGGATTCTGATCTGAAGATTCTATGATCTGAAGATATAACTTAATTTCAGGTCCTTCCTTAATAAGCAAATTTTATCCTTTATACTTCCATGCCTTTATGTTTGAGAAAACACAGAATAACTCTGTGGTTTCGGTTAGGCAAAATCTGCCATATGAGAAACTGCCCCTCCCAGTGTGGTTCTTATTCTTGGGTCCTTCTAAACCAGGCCTTTAGTGAGGACAGTGTGGGGTTCATCCCACTGTCTCTAGTCATCTAAAAAGGAGGTGTCTTAAACCAGTTTTTTGTGTTCCTCTCACCATAGAAGGAAAAAGAGGTATCTCCAGAAGACAGCATGGAAAGCCTTAGAATGTGATCTATCACCTTCTGGAGGTGCCCAGTTCCTGGTCACAGCAGGAGTCAGGAGATGGCTCCAGTCTTGGATCCTGCCCATTGCAAAGACAGCTTAAGCCTTGAGTTTAAGCCAGTATTTCTTTTCCTATGAAATAGGAATTAGAATAATTTCATTTCTTAGCTCACTTCTTAATGAAATTCTGTGACCTCTGGGCAGGTGACATGGAGTCAGTGCAGATATTTACTCCATATGGTGGAAGGGCCATAAAGGAGTGATGACAGCTGCTTAAGATCTAAATGCAAGGGATCACTGTGTCTCTGGGATTCATAAAACAAATCTCTGTGTGGAAATTAAGAGACAAATTATGTTTCTCTGCTGAATCTTGAGGAGGAACAGGTTTTGTGCATTGATTGCACTTTGATTTTGCTTGATTTCAAGAGTTTCAGGTAAATGGGATCTATTTATTTCAGTACGTTATAAATTTTTGGGAATGAGTTCAGTTTAAAGGGGGATCTAAATTTACCTGCAGCAGTAAGTACCTCTAAAAATGCCCCAACAGAAAAAAAATTTATTCTATATTTCCCAAATTCAGAGTTAAATGCTTCAGAGACTCTTTGAATGGACAATTTCCCCTGGAGTTAACGTCACATAACTGTGCTGAGAGCTATCACAATTACTTATTAGCCTGAAAGTGGGGAACAATTCTGGCAGTAAACAGCAAATCTTCCACAATAATCTGCTGACTATTCTCCTGCTGCAGTTGTTGGGAAAGTCCCCTTGAAAACTAACATTGAATTCCAAACCCTGTGTCAAATGTGCCTTTCAGATGGTTGGACTCAGCCTCTGGAGCTGCTGATAGGAAGGAAACTTAATTAATGGGGAGTTAAAAGGGGGTGATAACAGCTGAAGTGGGATTAGTGGTGTGAGCTTTCACCCTCAGTTCTCCGTGGTCATCCTAGAAAATAATCCATTATTGGAGCAAAAGACATGATACAGGGGATCCAAATATTTCTCTGGAATGATAAGATTTGGAGGCTGCTATAAAGAAACATCTAAAGGAATATCTGCAAAATTGTTGTGGGAATGACTGTCCAGTGATGTTGAGCATCCCAAGATCTCTAAGTCTTCAGGACTTTCTCAGCTTCCAAAGGACAAGGTGTTTTCTCCCAAAGACTGGGAATTTTCTAATTAAAAAGAGGAGGAAAAAAATGTTATGGAGTCATAAACCTTGCAGCTACAGATCTGAGAGCTGGGACACCAGGGAGAGAGACACTAGGGACAGCTTATACTCCTCAGTGTCCTGTGTGCTCAGAAGCAGATTTGGGAACATGAGGCACCATCCTGGCAGTGATAGTCCTGCAGTTCCTAAGTTCATTTTAACTTCCCCCACCCAGGATGGATGGACTGGTCACTTTATTAGATACTTTCATGACTTTATTAACCAGTTCTGCCCTTACAGAAAACCTTAAAAACCCACCAACCCTTCAAACCTGAAGTCCTGCAGAGGCCACTTGCCAGAACACAGCCTTGCTTTGCCCATGTGGGTCACAGGAGGGAAATCACCTGAAATGTCACTTTTCTGAAAGCCCCAGTGCCTGTGCTCAGCAGGAGAAGGAAGGACAGGAGGGTCAGAATTAAGCCTATTTCACCATTTCCTGCCCAAGTTTTCCTGGAAGAAGCCAGAAGGAAGGAGGGAGGAGAGGGCTGGTGACCTGGCTGCTTTTAAAGGCCTTCACACGTCTTTGGAGTACACAAAGGAACACTCAAGATTATTCTGGATAAATCTAAATAGATCAAAAACAAGCAGCACATAATAACCCCAGGCTGTGTGAGGAGGTTGATTAGCAGGAGCTGGTGGAAATAGCTTCCTTCTTTGCTCTTTCCTCTTGACAAATCTCTGACAGCAGGAGCCAGGTCCTGCCTCTACCTCCAGGGGAGAGGATGAAAAGAAGATTTCCTGTTGCAAAACCTGTCAGGGAATGAAAGAACATGCCATCCCATTTTCCTCTTCTATAGGATCTGATGGATAAGGTGCTCTCTGTCCTGGCCTTGCCCTGCCGGGAAGTGGAGCATTTGGGTTGTTTGCAGGTAACATCATGAGATGCCTCCAAACCTGAGCATCCACTGCGGGGGTTTATTGGAAATACCCACCCACCTGCACCCACTGACACTGGAACATCCTTCCCTGCCCACTTGTCCTGAATTTTGAAAGAGCCAAGCTCAGAGGGCTCTTCAGACTCCTTCCAGAGACTGCAAGATGCTGCCTCCCCCAGAGAGCCTGTTTGGACTCTGTGTTGTGACATGTCAACCACAACTCCTGTCACCTGCACAAATGCCCTTCCAACTTATCCTGCATGCAGTTGTGTTTTTTTCTTTTGAACTCCACTGCCAGGAGATCCCTTCCAAAAGCAGAGGAGGGGTGTGCTGTGTAACCAAAGTCCCCCATTTCTCAATCCCCACTGTCATGGTTTAATCCCCGTGGTAACTCTGCCCCACACAGCCACCCATTCACTGCACCCAATGCGTGGGGAAGAGAATTGGAAGGGGAAAGGTGAAAAAACTGGTGGATAAAGACATGTGAATAAAAGAAATAAAATTAAGAAATAAATTGTAATGAAAAGGAAAATGAAGTGAGAGAAATAAAACCCAAAAGAAGACAATTGCTCACCAGCACCCAACAGATGCCCAGCCACTCCTTGAGCAGGACCCACAAATCAACCTCCTCCTTGGTTTTATTGCTGAACAGGCCTCATAATATCAAGCATTGGAACAGGGACTCACCATACCTGGAAGTGTTCAAAAAGCACGTGGATGTGGCACTTGGGGACGTGGTTTTGTGGCAGTGCTGCACGATGGTTGGACTTGATGATTTTAAAGGTGTTTTCCAGCGTTAAGGATTCTGTTATTCCACATAGCCTGGGACATCCCTGGGGCAGTTGGGCTCACTTGCCCACCCTGTGCTCCCCCAGCTCCCTGTGCCCCCCAGCCTGGTCCTGGCAGGGCCATGTGAGGAGCAGAGCAGCCCTTGGCTGTGTCACAGGGACTGAGGCATCCCAGTGTGCCCAGCACTGCTCCAGCACAGCCCCAAACACATCCCAGACCCGCTGGGGGGGGAACATCAGCTCTACCCCAGCCCAGCCCACACACCCACCTTCCCCAGAAACACTCTGATACTGTGTCAAGGATCTTCCCCCATGTGCCATTTTGGAGCAAAGATTTCAGATTTGGGCTCTGAGACACAGCCCAGAAGATCCACCTGGGCCCTCTTTCAGTGCATCATCAGCACATGAAATTTTGGGGACAAGGAGAAATTAATTGGCTGAAACAGGATTGTTTCATATCCCTCTTTCAAATTCTGTGTATTAAGAGTTGCTGCCTCTCACCCAGTGTGAGCCACCTTTGCCTGATGCTTGTGGGAGAATCTCTTCCTTCCAGACACAACCTGACAGCCTCTCCTGTCCAGCAATGGTTGCTGGTGGGATGGATTTTCTTTTCAAATTAGTCCAAGTCTCATGAAGTGCAATGGGGAAATATTGAAATTACTAGAATTATATATCCAATTGCTAGAAATCAAATCCTTGCCTAATAGGACTGTGTAGTGTCTGATTGACTATAGGCACAGCTGGTATAGCAGGGCATAAACCTACAGCACTATATAATAATAATAATAATAATAACAACAACAACAACATTCTGCATTATTCTGTCTGTTATTACATGTACTAATGAGGATTTGCAGTTACACAAATGGAACATGTTCTCTACTAAGTATATTACTTCTAGATGCTCTAATAAATCAATGTTTTATGCAAGCAAAAACCTAAAGTTAATGTTAGAAAAAGTGCATTATCATCCCCAGCAGCTCCCAAACCCCTGCAATGCAGCTTTTATTATTTCTGTAAAAGAGAAAAAGGAAATCAATAGAGATCCCTCGGGCGTAATCCTCAGCAAGATTAGCACTTTGTCACCCTCTGCTATAATCTCCTGGAAAGCAAAAAGAAGAAGGGTGAGGGGGAGGAAGAAAAGGAAAGAAGTCACAGGGAAGCCAAGAAGTGGGAATTTGTTGGGCGTGTTCACTGTGCCTCTAAAAAAGAATATTTCAAAGGTGACTCTGGTCTTCTCACCTCAGTGCTGAGAAATGCTGGAGATGTTTTGCCCAGCTGTTGAAATCTTCAGATTCGAATTAGAAGAGAAACCTTCCAAATTTGCCCGGAGTAAACTTCCCTGATTTAAGAGGTGGTTTTAGGAGCTAAATCCAGAACTCAGCCCAGGTCCAGCAATGCTGAGTATTGTAGAGCCTGAGTTTTGGGAGTCTTGGCCCCTGGACCAATGACCTGGAGCTGTGTCAGGGCAGGGTCAGGTTGGATCTCAGGAAAAGCTTCTTCCCCCAGAGGCTGGTTGGCACTGAACAGGCTCCCCAGGGCAGTGGGCACAGCCCCAAGGCTGCCAGAGCTCCAGGAGGGTTTGGATGATCCTCTGGGGCACAGGGTGTGACTCTTGGGGATGGGCCTGTGCAGGACTGAGGTTTGGACTCGATGATCCTTGTGGGTCCCTTCCAGCTCAGCATGTTCTGGGATTCTGTGATTCTGTGGAGACCTGGCAGCAGGGTGGGAGCCAGTGGAGAGCCAGAGGGGAGCTCCTGGAGATACGGGGAGGGCATTTCAGGTGACATCTCAGAACTGCCACAGGAAAATTCAGGAGCAACGTTGCAAGTTCTGAATAATGGATTGAGGGACAGTAATGAACAAAAGTGTGTGCGCAGGGGAGAACACGCTCTGTCACATCAGCTCTGTTATTTCCTGTACCTCTGTAATCACACATTTGTTAAATTTACAGATGAGCTGCATGGAGGGGCAACCCAAAAAGGAGAAATAATAGAAAAGGATCAAGAGAGGCCAGAAATATGGGAAGAAAATGAGCAAAGAAGGTTGGAATCACAACAAACAATTCATTGGGAATAATCGCAGGCAATCCCCTAATGCACTGAGCTGGAAGGGACCACAAGGATCATGGAGTCCAACTCCTGGCCCTGCACAGGACAGCCGCCTGGAGTCAAGTGTCAGTTCAGGCTAAAATTCAAGTGTACTGTGAAATCATGGCAGGGCAGAGGGGTGGGGGCAAAGCACCCTGGGCAGAGCTGGAATCACTGACCAAGGGACAGAGCACATGGAAGACAAACCATGGCACCATTCACATCTTGTACAGCACATCATTTCCAGCTTCTCATATTCAGGTGCCCAAAAAGCCACGTGCCCAAAAAGTTCCCTTTTCTAAACTGTGGTTCCTAGAAAGCAGAGGAAGTGCAGGAGCAGAGCACCAAGCTGGAGTTTAAACAAACAATTCAGCAGCTGCTTTCTACTGAGCCAGCTGAGATCCTGCAGAAGTGCTGTGCCATTTACCCTGTCTGCCTAATGAAACCATCCTTGGCTGGCACTCAGCTCCACCTGACAGCAGGGAGCCAGGAGTTTTAATACAATTCCTGATTTCAATGCATAATTTATGGATAAAAATGGAAATGAACCTCCAATTTTTCCTTGCAGTCCCTCTCCCGTGAGCTTTCCTTCACTTACTGCTCTGAAAGTGGCCTCACAATAAACCAGGGAAATCTGTGCTGTGCATAAACTGTGTATTGCACAGAACTTTCAGACCTCCGAAGCTGCTTTTCCTGCAGTTCCCATTTCACTTGACAAAGGAAAACCAGGCAGAGAAAACTGAGGATACTTCAGGAAGAATTTGCATTCTTGAGACCTTCATAGTCACACTCAGCACATAACGTGTACTTTCAGGTAATCATTAATCCAAGCCTAAAACTTCCTTCCACTGGTAAAATTAAGTTACTCCAGGGCTTACAGCTGATTAATAGCATTTAATAAGCATGATTTTTATTGTTATATGGAACTAATTTGTTCCATATAATAATGGTGTAACAGAAAAATTGGTTTTGCTTGCAATGCGTCTGTGCTAAAGATGGAGCTCAAGGCTTCACACACGCTAAGATCTGCTGATGCAACAGAAAATTGGCTCCATTTGAGATCTGAATTGCTAAAGAGGAGCTTCTTTCTCTTCAGTGACTGTACAGAAGAATAACCTCCTGACTATTAAACAGCCTAATGTAGGATTAAAATCTGTTGTAATTTTTGCTCCAGATCTGTGGAATTCCCCAGACCAAGAAATCTTATTTATTAAGCTCCTGACACTGGGATTCTGGCCTCCTTACATAAAACTAGAAGTAAAGTCTTCCAAAATCTCATTAAAAGATTAGCCTCCTATCACAGGCAGCTGGGACATTGCAGAGGAGTGTGCTGAGCTCCAAGTAGGAGAAGGTGGACTAAAACTTGGGCAAAACTCTGCTCTCAGCACATTCCTTCAATCAATCCTGCACAGCCAGGAAGGATGAGGCTCAGAAGGCATAAACATCACCAAATATTAGCTATCTGAAAACCAAGAGTTGATGTTCTCCCTCCAGCCTCCTCCAAGTGTCAATTCTGATTTAGATAAATTACCCATTTTTACCTCCTGACTGAAGAAGGCACTTTGGAACATCTGGGAACATGGGCACACCAGGCAGATTCCTAAAGTTCAGTGGTGATCTGCCAGATCCTGGTCCCTGTCCATCCTTGCACAGCTGTAGCTACGTCAGGGTAGTTCTTGTCTGGAAAACCTCCAGGAACAGAACTCTGGATCTTATTGGTCATGGAAGGTTTATTTAGGTCCTTTCAGTACCTAAAGGGGCTGTCAGGGGCTTTTCACAAGGGCATAGATAGTTCACAGGACAAGGGGGAAAGGCCTTAAGCTGAAGGGGACAGGGTTAGATGGGCTATTGGGAAGAAATCCTTCCCTGTGAGGGTGGGGAGGCCCTGGCACAGGTTGCCCAGAGAAGCTGTGGCTGCCCCATCCCTGGAAGTCTCCAAGGCCAGGTTGGAGCAACCTGGGATAGTGGAAGGTGGAATTGGGTGAGCTTTAAGGTCCCTTCCATCCCAAACCATTCTGGGATTTTATGTTGCTTCCCTGAGGTCTTTTTCTCTGTCTGCCTGGGCTAAGCTATTAAAGAAACTATTTATTAGATCTGTCATCTCAGCTCACCTGATATGCTGTGCTCCCTTTATGTTCGGTATATTAAGTGCTGTCTGAATCCCCCATTTCTTTGTGGAATGAAAGCAAATTTTCTCAAATCAAGAAATTATTCAACTCTCATATTGCCAGCTTTCTCTTCCTTCATGGCTGACTGGTTTAAATGCAGAGGCAGAGCAGTGCTATCTCACTGTGGCTGTTTGCACACAGGTCCTGCTGCACCACTTCAGAACTGAACATGAACCAGTGGTTTTGGAACTGAACTGTGTTACCTCGAGTTCAGCAATGAATTTTTGTGCCTGTTCAAACACTGGATGTATTTGAAACTTGTGTAGTTTCCTACACAAATTTGGGTTTACTCAAACCCAAATACTTAAAAGTAAAAGGCAGGTGACAAGAACACCTGGAAAACTAAGGAAAAATGAGTGCAGCCAAAGAATTTTAATTTAACAGTTGAAATAAATATCTGCAGGCACTTTCTGTCATTGCTCCCTGATCCAAGTGCCAGCATGGCTTCATCTGCTTGGTCTGAAAAGGACTGGAATTTCTCTTGGGACATGTGGTCACATTTCCAAACATACAAAGTTTTCCATGAAGTTAAAGTTGGCTTGGGCAGCTTTTGAAGCTTATGTAAGACAATAAACCTGTTGTTTTTTCCTTAGTCTTTGCTATTGCAGTACCTAAACTTTATTAACCACATGATTCCAGCAGCATCCATATTATTTCATCTTTTTGGTATGATGAAACACTCTTTTGTTGAAGAAATCTCAAACTCTTCAGATAATCCCCAAAGCTTTCATATATAACAAGATTCATACAGAAATGAGCTTTACTCAGTGCAGCATGTCCTGGTTTTTTATCAGATCATGACAAAGTTGCTCTGAGTCCCCCCAGTGACCATTGGGACACAGCAGACAGGGTGAGTAATCAGAGGATTTTATCAAGAGACATGAAAAGGGATATTTATGTGCCAGGTAGCTTGTTCCAGTGGAGGGAACACCAAAAGACTTAAGATAAATCTTATAAGATAAGCTTATCTCAAGATAACCTTGAGGGGATACCCTCAAACTGCTTCTGTTTTGTGAACCAGTGGCAAGTTACCCAAGTTGAACTTGTTCTTGTTCTTGCTTCTGGTAATTCTCTGCCATACCAAAAAAAGGGCAACACAAGGAAACCATCAAGTAAATGTCAGTCTCAGAAGGTTTAGCTAACATCTTTCCAAATTCTTATCCTGCACTCCTGAAGGAGCAAGGGTTCTTAAAATCCTTGGTGGAGAGGTAATTGGGTAAATGCTGCCTGATGTGGGACCAATCCTGGCAAAATTGCCTTGTTTCTCCACTCTTTTGGAGTTGATATCGGCCAAGCACACACTGCACTGGCACTTCAAGTCAAGAAATACTATTTTTTATCCTGAGCTTCATAACTTGCCTGTGAATCAAATCTCATCCTACTTACACAACTTAGACAAAAGCAGTTCATAGCATAGAAACTTTAGCCATTCTGGCCCACATCACCAATTTTACTTGCATTCACATTTGGCCTGGACATTGAAAGGTGGAAGAAAACAGATGTTCATGTGACTGAACATCTGGCTCAGGTCCTTTGAGTTGGATCAACGTCCTCAACCTGTTCAGAGCTATGCAATGATATCTCTTCCCCTGTGGGATCCTCATCACATCTCCAGGACAATCAAGACCAAGGGCACAATTTTGCCCTCCTGGAGGTGGTTGTAGCTCCAGGACTCGTGATTCATGTCTGAACATTTCCAGTCCTTCTGGTTAAAGCATTTGCAGACAAACTTTGTGTCTCCAACTCTTCCTCCAATGGATAGGGCTCCTCTTACTTTTGCTCTGCCACACCCACGTCCCTTCAAATTAATGAGTTATAGGCAGAGAAAACTACCTTCATTCCTACATCCTCAGTAGGGCTGATCCTACTCAAACATTCTTGGGGTTCTGCAGCCTGGATGATGGAAAATATCTGGAGACATAAAGGACCTGCCAGTTTTGGGAAATGACAGCTATGAGGTCATTTTCTGGGTTAGAGAAGTAAAGATGAGAGAGCAAAAATACAGAAATGTGTGAAACTAGGGAGGGGAAGAGAGAATTTGAATTATTTTCTTGTCCTTATTCTTATTCTTTGCAGTCCAAATAACTTCACTCTCCATTTTTTCCCTCTGTGTAAAACTCTCAACTCTCCATCAGTCAAGTGCTTTCATATCCCCAAGTCATAGACCTGTAGAACCACAGGATAGTTTGGGTTGGGGGTGACCTTAAAGCTCATCCTGTTCCACCCCCTGCCATGGTCAGGGACACCTCCCACTAGCCCAGGTTGCTCCAAGCTCTGTCCAACATGGCCTGTTAAACAGGTGGGACATTTAAATATGAACAATTTTCCACTGCAAAAAGTTAATTTTATTGAAATCTTCTTCATCATCATCATCACAAATGATTAAGAGTACGTATTCTTAAGGTGTATTTTTAGAGGTATTTTTGGTTGTCACATTTGTGGGAAAAGGAAAAAGCTTTGTGCAGTTCCATGATCCACATTAAACAACCTGGACTTAAGGAAGGGGGAACCTAATGCTGATGAGAAGGGGGAAATGACCCCCCAAAGCATGGAAAGGAAAGGCTGAGTGCTGGAGTCACTGGCACCAGCTCAGGTGAGAACCAGTTATGAAAGAGAAAGACAAAACTTAGGGAAATTGCAGATCACTGAATTTAACTTTGCGGCCTTGCTAATTGTTGAGAGAAATAAGATCAAGCCGATCATTAACAATTGGAACAAATCACTTGATGAGCCATTCTGTAGGTGGAAATTCTTCCAATTTTGATCCATGTTGACCTAAACCAGTTTCTTGAGAAAGAGAACAATCCAGTGGTGTCTGTGTGGGTTTGGAAGAGAGGCACACGCTGCTCCATTGGTTAAAATGATGGTAGAGAAATTAAAAAACAGCTTTTATAGATGGGTCAGCAAGCATAGCATTGAAAACACCCCCTCCATGGCACTGAGAACTGGTTTGTGCCACCCCCTGCAGCCACCAGTAAAAAGAGGCACAGGAAAGGTTCCTGCACAGCCGGTGGAAATGGGAGCTGGAGTCCCCTGGGAATTCTGAAATTGCTCCATTCCCTTGGGCTGGACCACATCCTTCAGAATTCCAAAATCACTGAGGTTGGAAAAGCCCTCCCAGCCCATGGATCCCCCCTGTGCCCCATCCCCACCTTGTCCCTCAGCCCAGAGCACTGAGTGCCACAAGCCAGGCCTTCCTTGGACACCTC
>JAWWLV010000046.1:10461871-10475011 GCA_035041135.1 Platyrinchus mystaceus
CCAAACTATAGTTTGGCCCCCCACAGTGTCTGAGGGACAGGAAACCAGCCTCTGACAGTGTCTGAGGACAGGGAACCAGCCCCCTGTTTGAAAAGTTTGGGGACCCCTGGTTTGGCTGATCCTCTGGGGCACAGGGTGTGACTCTTGGGGATGGGCCTGGGCAGGGCCAGAAATTGAATTCAATGATCCCCGTGTGTCCCTTCCAGCTCAGGACACTCTTTGATCTCTGATCTCCATTGCTGGTGTGCAGGATCACCCACCATCCCTCAGGAATTCCACATGGATTGCTGACTGTGCTACCCTGGCTGCACACAAACACCTTCCTGACAAGCAGCAGCCAGAGCTGATGCTCCTGCAGGTCACTGGGGAGATAAAGCTCCCCAGACTGTTTGTCTGTCTCAGAGTTTCCTGATGCTGTGATAGACATTAATCAATCACAGCAGCTCTCACTCACTCTGTAATTTAACCACTTGCAGTGTTTGGTGTTCCTGCTGTTCTCTGCTGCCTAAATGATCTTCTGCATCCAGGGAATCTGTAGCTTAATGCACTGTCTGAGGTTTGGGCCATCAATTATTAATATTATTACCCAGTTTTTCCAGGGTTTGCTGTCTTGCTATCAGGCTGATGGTGCTGGATGCCCTGTTGATGGCTCACATCTGGAATGACCAGCCTGTGTTTCCAGCTCTTTAGCAATTCCTGGGAGCTCCAGGCTGGGGTTATGTCCTGTGGTCATCAAACCCAGCAGTTTGTGGGTGTTGGGAGTCCTCAGCAGGTTGTCCAGGGATCACTATCAGCCTGGCTCCAAGAGCAGCTCTGTCCTCAGTGGGAGCTCAGCTGGGAGCTGTTCCCAGACCTTCTCCTCTGTGGAGCTCCAACACATGTGGCAAGTCCCAGTTGGATGCAGCCCCTAAAGTCAGGTGAGCTGATCATTCTGGAAGGGTCCTGAGCACAGTGTTCAAGGGAAAGGGTTGCCTTTGGCAGCAAATACAAAATTGTCACCCCTTAGTCTTACTTCTACTTTTTTACATTTGTGTCTGTCTTATCCCTCTTTCTTGGCATATCCCACCCTTGCTGCTGCCAGGAGCCAGTGGGGCACCTCTCTGGCCCTGTGTGCCCTGATATTGAACACAACGGACAGAAATCTGCCCATTAGTAATTTTGTTGCACAAAAAATCAAGATGAATAGTTTTTAGAGAGGAAGAAATTGGAAATTGTTCCCTCCCTGTGAACAACTGATCTTTGGGGCTTTGCAAAACCATCTGGAGAGGAGAGCAGGGATAGGGCAAAGGGCAGCCAGAGAGAGACACAGCAGTCAGACTGCACAGCTGAGCCTCAGAGATGGGCAAAAAAGAGAACTTACTGGTAATTAAAGTGAAGTTTGGGCAGCCTTGGAACTGACTGAAAATATAGGTGTGGTTATTGCTGTTCCAGCAGATCACAAATGACCCTCTCGGAGCCTTCCAGCTCTTGGCATCTGCCTCTTGGTGAAGTGACTGATTCCAACAAAGAACGAATGACTCTGGGGCCAAAGGGAATTTCTTCTTGGTAGCACAGACCTGTCTCAGCACTGAATTTTCAGTTCCTTTCCCCATTCTCTCCCCTGGCACCTGCACACTCCTTACACAGATTCGTGAGAAATATAAGAGAGACCAGTTCAGCTCCAGTTCTCCCTCCCTTAGGCAGCCTCGTGGAGACCAAAAAGGGGCTTTGTTTCAAAAATAGGCTGATCTGTGTTTGACACAAAAAGGCCCCCCAGCTCCATCTCGGGCTGTGCATAAAATTATCCTGGCTTTTCTCGCTCCCCCTCCCCCTCATTGGGAAAAATCTCACCCCAGGCTATTTTGAAGCCCCAACGTGTTTCTTTTCATTCATATTTTTCAGGGTACTACAGAAACATTTGAACGTCTGAAATCTCGTGTCTGTGATGTGTGAACTGCTTTCCATGAAAGGGAAGCCTGGATTCCCGAGGATCATTTCCATTCCTCCTGTTTTGAGGTGAAGGAGGAGGGAGGATTCCCAAAGCAGAGGAAAGAGCTCAGAAATAAGTGTGCAGGAATGTCACAGTCACAGAATCCTTAAGGTTGGAAAAGACTTCCAAAATAATCCAATCCAGGTTGGCATCAAGACTTCTGAGGACTCAGATATTAAACAGGGATTTGAAGACAAGGAGAAATGTGGAAAAACCTTCTGCTCTTGAATCACCACAAGAACTGCCTGGGAGAGCACTGAGGGTTGAGGGGGAGCCAGAAATAAAATTGAGGAGGGAAATCTGGGAAAGAAGCTTTGATAAGGAGACAAAAATGAGAGGGAGGAAGGAGCTGCCATGCAGAAAAGCTGTGAGATGCCAAGATCAAAAATCCCAGTAACCAGAGTTTTATGTGTGCCCCTGGAGAGCTTGGACAGCTCTCACCAGCTCTCAATGTGTTGTTCCTCACCAGATCTGTGTTTGGAGTCTGTCCTGCAGGACAGGAATGTCTTTGTGCTGGGCGTGGTCAGTGCCCAGCCCAGTCCCACACAGGACCCTCCTAGTCCTACAGTAACTGCAATAATTCTCTCCCTCACACACCTTTCCTCCTGGCTCTTCCAACTGAGCACGTTTGGAGGGGACCCACATGGCATTTCATCTGATCTGTGCTGTTGAATTCCAGCCATCCCAGTTTCACAGTGGGTTTCTTTTTCCAAGGCCACAACAATGTAAGGAGGAACGTAAAGCCTTTGTTGGCAGGGGTTGGAATTTCATCCTCTGCTCTCCAGCTCTGAGATGCATCCAGAGGACATTCCTACACATCTTGCAAAAACCCAGGTGTGTGCTGGGCCCTAGAACCAACTCCCTTCCTCAAATAGCTCCATTCTCCACCTAATGCACTAAGTCCTTTTTTAAGTGACATAGAAGAAATGCTCTGAAATACAGCACTATTTATGTTACAGTACCCACTGTCTAGAATGAGCAGAGCTGCAAAGAGATTGCACAGACTATAAGGCCTGTAATCATCTTTAACCTTTTCTGCCTGTTAAATTGGTTCCTTTCCTTTCATTCATGTATCTCAATTACTTTTATGTAAATATATACTTTTCTTGCCTTCTTTTCATGCCTCTTTTTTTTTGTTTGTTTAAAAACAAAAGCCAGCAATTAAAGAATGATAAAGCCATTACTAAGTAGATCCCATGATGATTTCCCTTTAAAAAGGGAAGTGGGATCACTTTGTCATTCAGGGAACTTTAGCCACAATAAGTCAGAGAATGAATTAAATGCGTTCCAACTACTTGTATTAAATTTTCAGAATCCCTTGTTAAGTCCCCAACAGTTCAGCCTGAAGAAAGGGAGGGGTGTGAGAATTGCACAAGAGAAGAGAAAGCAAGTACAGCCCAGGACTGTGTGTTGGGAAAGTCCCTGGAGTGCCAGAGCAGCCAAGGTGAAGGCAGGGATTTCAAATGACAAATTAAGAATTTGGGGACCTTCCTGATTCCCAGTAGCTGCCCCCAAGGGATGGAGTGATTTAAAAAATGTTTTGACTTGAGAAGGGAAAACCCAGAGAAGGGATTGCTGGAGAAAAGCAGTCCCTCTGCTCAGAAGATGGAAGAGAGTGAGGCTGCTGCCAAAACCTGTGGCCATGGCCAGAAATCAGCACTGGGGGGGATCTTGTGTCCATCCCAGCACGTGGCAACAGAGCAAACTGGGGGGACAAGGAGCTGGGATCCTCCCTCCTCCCCTCCCTTGGGGCACATCAAGTCTGAAGTCTGATAGTGCTGTTTGGTACAAGCTCCAAATTCTATTTCCTGAGCTTTCTCCCTCTGAAAGGGCTCCAGGAGCTGCTGCCTTGGCTGTGACTTCCCCTGAGTGTCACAGCCAGAGCCTGCAGTGGGTTTGCTGGCCGTGTTCAACTGGGGCTGGGTCTTTTCCACTGGGGACTGAAAACTGCCTGAGTCAGCCCAGCTCTCCTCTACCACCTGCAGATGACTAAGAAAATCCTGCCCATGATACTGCATTTGAAGAGGAACCATTTCCCAACACGATACAAAGGTCTCCTTTTAGATTTGAGGACTCAGAACTGGGCAAGTAAATGCAGACACTTCCTTGCCTTTCCCTCTGTCACCAGAGTTTTGGGCAGCTGTGACTCTGTGGGTAAACCTGGGATGTCTTTGCAGGGCTGTGCTGAGAGGTCACTGGCCATGTCTCCTGGGGCTCTGTGCCCTTGTGTCCCCAGTGCCATGTGTACACTGACAGCAGGCTCTGATTTTGTACCCTGTGCCCTTCATCTTTTCCCCACCCATGTCCTCAGCACCTCTTGTGTTTATTGAATCCCCAGAAGATCCAAACAGTGCTCAGAGATGCCCAGCCCTTTCCTCTGCTTTCTTTGCTGGAGCTGCAGTGGCTCAGCCCACTGAGGCATGAAGATTCCCATCCAAAAATTACTTTATGCTAAGGCATATATGCAGTGTTTCCTCTTCCCTGTGGCACAAACATTTTCCTCTGAGCTTTTGGAAAATTTGAGAATGTATCTTTTATGAATGAAGAGCTTAGTGGGACCTGTTGGGATGCTGCTCTGCCCAGGAATCTGCTGAGGTACCCCCACAATAGGAACAGAGGAAGGAGAAATGAGATTTTCCTTAAACTGGCCACAAATGTGGTGTTTGCAAATGGGCAAAGCCTGGGTGAACAATTAGCAGTTGGCTCTGTAATTGTTCACCTGACTTCTTCCAGCAGTGTGATTACTGATGCAATGGAAAGGCTCCTGAGGACGAGGCAGAGGAACAAACAGAAGCTTTACCTGTTCCTCAAACCTCGGAACACTCATCAGTGTCCAGGCTGCTCATCAGCCCAGGATGAGCCTGGAGAGTCCTGTGCTGGCCACTCCTGGGATGCACTGGGGACAGGGAATGGTGTTGACTCTGAAATTTCAGGAATCTCTCGGCAAGTATTTTCTTTTTTTCTCTTCTCTTCTAAAGGAGAGTTTGCCTTAAATCACTTACCACTCTCCAAGGGGAAGCTGATCAGTCCAGCTGGTTCCATCACCAGGATATATTGACATCCAACAGAGAGATATCCACAAACTCAGAGTTGGAGCGACCAACCCTTGGCACTTGTGTGGCTGCTGTCAAACCTTCCAGCCATGTCTCAGACCCCATTATTTTAAGGCACAGCTCCTGTCCTTGCCCAGTCCACACAGCTCTATTTCCTGACTCACTGTTGGCTCTAACAGATAACAGATGATGTTCTGCAGCTCCAGAGTTCTGTCAATGCTGATTTATGGCTTTGATTGGAAGCAACGTCACAAGGGGTTCTGTCCATGAAGCAGGAATATAGGGTCTCTAAACTGGGGAGCGGCAGAGGAGGGAGTGCAAACACATTGTTCGCACTCTGTCAAAGGCATGAGGTGCCACGCCCGGAAGGGATCACTGCAGCGAGTTTAAAGGAAACAGAAAGAAGCATTTTCTCGTGCAGTGCCTGATTAAAGTGTGAAACACTGTGTGGGAAGGGAAAAGGGGGGAAAAAGGCAAAAAAAGCAGATCAGACAGGAAACAGTGACATGAGAGTCCAGGTACAATGCTGGTGCAGGAATCTCTAAATTCCTTGTTACTGTGAGTGGGAGAAGGAGAAAGGGAAAGAGAATTCTGTGCTTTCTCAAGCCATACACTTACTCCTAAGCCTTTCTTGTGAAAGAGGAGCTGTGGGGCTGGATGGGACTGGGTGGGTCCATAGCAGTTTCCTGACTAAGCAGAACATGGCTTTGCTGGTGGGAAGTGGGGCACACAGGGAGTTACAGCAAGGGAAATGCAGCCTGTGATACCTCAGGAAAACCAGGTCCCTGGGTGGGTGGTTTGTGCTGACAGCAACAGATCTAAATTTGATGGTAATTTCTATAAAGAAATCACAGACCTAAAATTACCTTATGTTCACATTCTGGCATAGTTTTGATCCACATTGCAGGCAGAAGACAGTCACCTACAGCAAGCTTGGAAACGGTGATGTGACAATTGTGTCTTGACATCCATTTATGTGTTGAAGTAGAGACTTTTACAGCTAAAAATCACTGCTGAGAGACAGGAGCTCTACAACAGCAGTCCCCTCCTCCCCAGTCCTCATCTGGTCCCAGCAGGGGTGGAGGCACAGGCAGAGGACAAAGGGCCATTTAGACATTGTTATCTGACCCGTGCTTTGGTTTGGTCACTACATCATCTCATCCAGACACCACTGAAGCAACAGAGTCCTTCTGAGTGCCCTGACTGGAACTGGGAAAGCCAAAATCCACTCAACTTTAGTGTGGGCAAGCCTGGTGTCATTCCAGAAATGGTATTGTGGAAATGGTTGATGAGGCCACTGAATAGTGGGGATCGTTGTCAGCAAAAGCACTTCCTCCAGCTTTGGCTTACAATGGTGTCCCATCTCCTCCTGAACCCCTGATGTTTGCCAACCAACTCTCCAGCCCCACAAGTTCCCCATGTCCATTCCAGCCCCACAAGCTCCTCACATCCTTTCCAGCCCCATGAGCTCCCCATGTCTCCTGCACTTGACTTTCACACCCTCTAGAGGAGTGAAATTCCAGGGATAACTGCTTTCCCACACCAGAGTAGCTGTGTGATGTTTGATAAGACATTTGCAATAAACAACTTTTGCTCCTCTTCAATAGCTGAGCCCAACCCACCCAATCAATACCTGTGGCTGGGAATTGCTTAAAGAGCTCCTCAAGCCATGGATCATTATTGTTGTCCCATGTGGGCAGTGTCATTTCTATAACAATAATCATGGAATATGTGTGACTTTCAGTGAAGGACTGCACTAATGAACCTCTGCAAAGCCCAGAGCAGAGAGACAGACAAGTGGATGTTTAAAACAATCCCCAGAGCACTCAGCGCTCTCTGAGCACTGAAACAACCCCTGAACGGGTGGGTATAAAAACAAGGAGCAGGTAATTATGGCCTCTCGTGATGGGCTGGAGAAACACGAGCAGGCTCAGTCCTGGGCTGTCCCACGTTGGAGACACACCGATGTGGTTGCTGAGGCTGCTCTTCACTCACCCAAACCCCAACTTCTGCCACAGCTCACAGTGTGAAAGAGCTGCTTTGTGTCCCATCTGCCACTGTCCATCTGTACTTCTCATGGTTGGGCTTGGGAGGACAGGGAATGGGTGGGAAGCCAAACACTCTGAATGACAGAGCTGAAATCTCTTTGGATTAGAGGAAGCTTTGGATTAGAGGACGCTGGCCAAAGAGAGGGAGGGAGAAAATCCCTGTGGTTGTAGAGACTCAGCAGTGATGGAAGTGGGGAAAGGAGAGGAAACCAGACTCTTCTCATACTCTCAGGCTCAGACTCTTGGGGATGGGCCTGTGCAGGACCAGGAGTTGGACTCGATGATCCTTGTGCGTCAATTCCAACTCAGCAGATTGTGGGATTCTGGGATTCTGGGATTGGTGCTCAATGAAAAGACAAAAAAATAAAAAATCTAAAACTCAAATGCAATTTAAATTCTGTTTAAACAAAGAAATGCTTTTCTTCTTGTCATATCCCAAACTCATCTGGACATAGTCCTGGGCAATGAGTGTTGGATGAACCTGCACTGGATGGTCTCAAGAGGTACCTCTGGTCCCATTCTATAGAATAGAATCACAGAATCATTAAGGTTGGAAAATACCTCCGAGATCAAGTCCAACCTTTGACAAAACACCACCTTGTCAACTAAACCAGGGCAGTGAGTGCCATGTCCAGTCATTAAATCTTGAGTTTCTGCCAGAGAAACCATGTTCTCCTGTCCCACTACAGGTAACAGAGAGACATTGCACTGGTTAGTGGGGCTGGACTGGGATCAAATTCTCCCTTCTTTCTCACCTCTCAATTTTTTAGGATCAGTTATCAGAATCAGCTGAGATTCAGGATATCTCAGAGCAGTGGTGCCTGGTAAAAGAGCTGTGGAATTTTCCTAGCACACCAAGCCCTACTTGGCAGCCCTTGGGGAGGTGAACCAGACAAACTGGATCAGCCTGGGTCACTCTGTGCCCGAGTTTTGCACTGGCTAGATGAAAAAAAATAGAAAAAAAAGAAAGAAAGGGGGGGCAAAGCCTCAAAGGAGGTGGAGGTGGGGCTATGGAAAGCCTCACATGCTTCCCAAGCTCAGCTCTTGCTGCGATGCAGAGCCTTTAACCTAAATTAATAGATCCTCTGGGGTGTGCAAAACTGGGCTAATATTTTGCAAGAATAGCTCTCCCCTGCCTCTTGCCCTCCGGTATGATGAAGACAAAATGCCTTCATTATTGCAGCATTTAACAGTGTGCAGTGTTTATGAAGAGGCTGGAGGATGTGAAGGAATCCAAACCAATTACATTAATCTCCCAGCAAATAAAGCTGCAAATATTTACCCTTACTCTACTGCTTTATCTTATTGGACAAGCTCTTGAATTAATCTAAATCCAGTCCTTTAACCTTGCTGGATGGATTGTTCTCTCTGACATCAGGAGGTCATACAGACTTTACAGCTGGGCTGCAAAGGCAGACACCAGCTCATCTATAAACTGCATTTTCGGCACACGAGCCCTGTTTAAATCTCCTTCATTCACTGTAGTACTTGGAAGAGCAGCTTTCCCCACCTCCCTCTAGTTCTGGGTGTTCCAGCACAACTCTGCAGTGGAGGAGCAGTGCAGAAAACCCCATCCCATGGTGAACAAACAGCAGGGCAATGTCAGATTATTGCAAGACTGTTCCTGGAGTGATGTCAGTTCATTACTATGAAACCTTTCCTCACAGGATTCCACTGATCCAGCCCCAACTCTCCTTATGCCTCAGGCAAGGCCCTGGTCTCATACAAATAAATCTGGTCTGCAAAGCTCCACCTTGATTCTTTTTGCCATTTTTTTTTCTTTTTTTTCCATGTGACACCAAATTCAGTGCTTGGCTGTGTGGCTTCAGCAGCAACACCAAAAGTGTGAGTAGAAAATGAACTCATGGTACCCACAGGACTGGAGCACCCAGGACATGCCAGGGATGAACAGAATTGGTCTGTTGTGTGAAATACCCAATTTTCTTACTATTTTGCCTACACCTCTAAGTTTTCCATTCTCGAATTGCAGCTCCTTCACCCTACCAATAACCCCAGTTCTCTGAGCTTGTTCCGTCTGATAAATGCAGTACCAGATGTGTTCAGTCCCAGCAGGGCCTGGTGGAACGTTTAGACAAAGCTATGCAGAAATCCAGCTGCACAGGTCTGGGGCCCACCTACCAGGGATGTTAAAAAAAGTTCTCCTGTGTGGTGGAGTGATTTCTATCAGTCTTTTGGAACTGGAGAGCCATTCATGCACCATTCATGGTGGCCTGGCCATCTCCTCCGCATCCCAGGGGATGTCACAGCCCAAGGCAAGGCTGGCGGTGTGCAGGGACCTGGAGACACTCACCCCACTGACAGAGATGCCCCAAAATCCTGTTCCAGCACCCTGTTCATCCCTAGAGGTGAAGGGACTTCATCAGGAAGGCAGATCAGTGGAGGAAGCAGGACATAAACTATTCCAGATGTGCTGGATTTGACCATCACCAGCAAAAGCCTCCAGTTCTTTTGATCTCACAGCAAGGCCCCTCAGGACTGGTCTGGATTCATCACAGAATAATTTAGGTTGGAAAAGACCTCCAAGATCATCAAGTCCAACCATTAACCCAGCACTGCCAAGGCCACCGCTGAACCATGTCCCCAAGTGCCACATCTACACATGTATTAAATCCTTCCAGGGATTGTGACACCATCACTGTTCTGGGCAGCCCATTCCAAAGCCTGACCAGGTTTCCCCTGGTCTCCAAGTCCCTGTGAAACAGTCTAAGTATGATCCAAACCAAGACAGGAAGAAGCCAAACTGCTTTCTGCTTCAATCAGGGAATTTTCCTTCATACTCTGCTCATGAGAACCTGCCAGAAAGCCTTTGCCTCGTGTGTGGATGCCTGACTAGTTGTCCCTTTGTTACACCATTCCAAGGAGAAGCTGTTAGGGCTCCAGGCAAGAGCCTGGGCTGTGATTACACCAAATGAGCAGTGTTTGGAAAACAGCTGGACATCACACAATGGAAATCATTAAGAATCATTAAGGTGGGAAAACACCTCCAAGATTATTAAGTCCAAACTCTGACCAATCCCATTACACCATACTGTGGAGTTCCACATCCACATTTTTTTTGAACATGGGATGGGGATTCCACCACTGCCCTGGGCAGCCCCTTACAGTGCTGTGCAAGATTTGACAAAATTTACAGCCAGTCCTGGGAAGGATGGTTGGATTTCATAGATGTTTTAGGGGGGAATGATATAAATAATGGCCAGATTTCCCAGGTAACCTGCAGGGAGTCTTGGGGGACTTGTGGAGAGCACAGCTGTGCAAGACCAGCAACATCTGCATAACCATATTTGCAACATTATATAAGGCCCAAGATCATCTGCATACCTGTCTCAGAAACATCACATTTTGCTGCATATGTAGCAAAATTGGCACAAATGGGGAAATAGCAACTGGTGGTGGAGGTGCAGAGGTAAAAGGGGGACAAAAAAATAGAAGCAGGAAAAGGGAAAAAAATAATTATGTGTGCAAGCAGTGTGATGGATTGTACCCAAGGGCTCCTGCTGGGAAACCCTGCACTTGATCACCACAGCTGGAGCACAGCTGGTTGGATGGGGCTTGGAGCAACCTGGGCTGGTAGAAGGTTCCCTGGAAGGGGGTGGGTGGAATGAGAAGGTCCCTTCCAACCCAAACCAAACTTGGATCCTATGATTTGGGGGGCAGAATGTGGACCCAAATGGAGGGGGATGATTTCTGAGAGATTGAGGTGGAAAAAAAGGGCAGGAGGAGGAAGAGAAGGAGGCGGAGGGAGCACTCAAGACTTCAAACAATCCTGAGATGAAAAGTACCATCCAGATGACACCTTGAGGAGTTAAAGGGTACTGTGACACACTGAGGGCTCTGCCCAAGGAGAGCTGATGAAACTCATGGAATGGAAGCCAAGGAGCCAAAGCCAGGTTGGACGCAGGTTGAAGCAACCTGGGGTAGTGGAAGGTGTCCCTGCCCATGGCAGAGGGTGGTACTGGATGTTTTTTAAGGTGCCTTCCAAGCCAAACCATCCTGGAATTCTGTTAGTCTGTGAATGCACCAACCCAACGTAGGGTTGTGCCATGGCAGTCAGGCTGGTTTATAAGATCAGGAGGAGCAGGATGGGGAACTTCACTTGGCTGTCAAGCAAGTCCCTGGCCATTTTGGCAGCTTGGTGTTGGTGCCTGTGCTCAGCCTGTTGGCACTGGCAACTCTGGCATCTCCTACACCTTCAAAACATGGGTGAGATGAGGCAGTGAAGGAGCAGAACTCACTTAACATACTCAAATTCTCACTGTAATTTTAAAACTGTTCTTGCTCTGAATTTTCTCCTCCTTTATATCAAACAATATAAAAAAACCTCAAGAAACACCCCTTTAAAAATCTCCCCGTAGATTTGTTTCCAAGGATTTAAGGACTGGACAAGTGTAAAATCATCATTGCTAAGGAGAAATTCCTGATTTATACTATTATGAGGATGATTCTCTTCCCTATGTCAGAGAAATGTAAAGTCACCCAGGGGAACCATGGATCAGCCTCTCCCATCTGCTCCATCTCATCATCTCTGCTGAGTGACCAGGTGTATACTGCTCCAAACTGTATATGGAATGTATAGGAATGGTATAGGAATGTCCTGTATGGCATTCCCACCTCTCCCTCCACCACAGCAGATGGGAAAGCTCAAAGCTCACCCCTGCAAATCTTACAAGTCACCAAAAAGGAGCTCTGAGAGGTGACAAAGGAACTGGAGTAATGGAGTTGAGGAGCAAGAAGGAGGAAACATTTTTGGGTTTCAAAAATCCCTTAGAAGTGTCCTTATTAAACACAGTGGAGCTGGCAGGTCCCTGGATATTTACAGCATTTTGCAAGTCCCTCAATTTTTTATTTAAAAAATGGTAGAATCAAAATCATTTTATTAATTCATCTTAGTTTTGCTGATCTGCTTAAGGGAAATAAAAGCAAATAAGTGATTCCCTCCACTCCAGATTAAGTGTTTCATATTGATGTCCTTTAGGGGAAATAATTTGTATTTTCATTCAGAGCTAACCCATTATGAAACATCTTTCAATTGTCATTTCAAGGAAAACATGGAATTTGCAATGAAACACATTGTTAAACACAAAACAAAAGTCTCCCAACTGAAAGGGAGGAGCTGATTGAAGGCAGGAACCTGAGCCCAGCACAGCTCTGCACCCACATCCCGGGAAGTGCCAGTCCAGAGGCAGCACCTGAATTCTGGCAGCCTCAGAAAGAACCAAATGCAAACCGTGATGACAAATAAAGGCTTGAAGGGCACAGCAGCATCCAAGGAGTGGGAAAATTACATACAACAGAAACAAAGGCAGGACACTGCAATAATCTGTGTTCTGGGTCATTAATTCCCTGTTAACTGATTTCATTCCATGCTCTGCACACATCCTGCTGCCTTTTATTTTACTGAGCCCAAATGTTTCCCTGAGGTTCCCCTTTGCTGTTCCCTTCTAAAGGCATTTTGGTGCCATATTCCCAGTGAGCTCCCAATTTTACAGTGGCCTGGAGTGACAGGACAAGGGGAATGGCTTTGCACTGACACAGGGCAGGGTTAGATGGGATATTGGGAAGGAATTCTTCCCGTGAGGGCTGTGAGGCCCTGGCACAGGTTGCCCTGAGAAGCTGGGGCTGCCCCATCCCTGGAAGTGTCTAAGGTCAGGCTGGACGGGGCTTGGAACAACCTGGGCTAGTGATCATGGCGGGGGTGGGACTGGATTAGACTTAAGGTCCCTTCCAACCCACATCAGTGTGTCATTCTAAGGTTCCTGTGCCCTTATTCCTCCCTGTCCCTTTGCAAAAGCTGAACAAAGTTTTTGGCCACATCACATTTTCTGTGAGTGCAGCCACTGTCAGGCCAGGCTGGGAACACACCCAGGTATGAGCTCTGCCCAGGGAATACCTGAGCTCATCAATGAGCACTGACTTAGGAATCACAGAATCTGCTGAGCTGGAAGGGACCTGCAAGGATCATCGAGTCCAAACCTCAGCCCTGCACAGCCCCATCCCCAAGAGTCACACCCTGTGCCCCAGAGGATCATCCAAACCCTCCTGGAGCTCT
>JAWWLV010000046.1:10508851-10519505 GCA_035041135.1 Platyrinchus mystaceus
GCGCAGGCTGTGTCTCACCTAAAAAATCCATTGCGCAGGCTTGAAAGGTGAAAACACCTTTCCCAGATCTTCGTTCGTGAAGACTGGCCACGTTTTGTTTTTTTTACATTTCTGGAAGTGTTACTGGGCAGGCTGAGGGCACTGAGGGTACTGAGGACACTTGACTCTCCTTGTTTTCAACACCTGCTTTTCAAGTTCCAACCTCCTCAGGGATCTGGCACAAACTTACAAGGAATTAGCAGGTTGTAGGGAAAGTTCCCTATGAGATGATCCTGCAGTAGGAGGGTCTGACCCCCCAAACCCCTCCTGCCTCACTGTTCCCTGACCCCTTGCACTGGGTTCAGCTGGGAAATTATGCTTTTCCCAGCAAAAAACCTCACTATTTTTAACACTGTTGAAGAGTTACCAGGAAAACAAAGAAGCTGTTCAGTGAAGAACCAACATTATCATCTGCTCCACAGAATTTCTGCTGCTGGCCCAGACTGGTGGAACACAAGGAGCCCAATTCCACTTAGAAACTATTTTCAAGGTCTGAGACTGATAGTAAAAAAAAAAAAAAAGAAAAAAATATAAAAATCACATTTTTACCTGAAAACTCAGCAATCATGATGTGAAATAATCAGTCTGGAGTGAATTTACTGCTCCTCAAGCTTTGTTCCCTCCCTGTGCTTGGCGGTACGTGTGGGTGCTTGCTCCCTGTTGTAGCAGCTGTGTAATCTACTCCAGCCTGGGGAACTGGGCAGAGCTCTGAGGAGCCCTGGCACCCCTGTAAGCACAGTCCAGCTCAGGGCAGTCCCAGCCTAGCACACCTGAGAGTATCAAGATGCTCGGAATAGGTTGAAGAAGCTGGTTTTAAACCAGAGGGATGTGATAATTCCTGTCTCCTGTGCCCCAACTTGTGCTACTGGAGCACTGAATTCACAGCAACTTCCACAGCACTTGGAGCAGCAGGAGTTGCTCCTACACAAATAGGGCAGGTGGGATCCATCTGCCTTCCCCTGAGGGCTAAAAGACCCCCACAGCTCCCTCTTGCTAAAGGTGGGAAGAAATGCCTTGTGCCATCCAGTGAATGCTCCTTTAGAGGTGCTTCTGTCTCCCAGGTGTCTCCACATGGAACTGAAGGTTCTACCTCAGAATAAAACATCCAACTTCTACCTAACATGACATGAGATTAACCCTGCCATGTGCCTCACCATGGGGACCTTCATGGCCTAAAGTGTTTGGATTCATCCCTAGATCATCACGACACACTGACAGCAAAGTCTTTCCCCACGGTTTGAAGAACACCCCCTGTAATGACTTTATAACCTTTAAATGCCAGGCAGTGATGCATTGCCCATTGCCGTGTCATAGAGGAACCATAAATCACAATCTTGCAGGAGCCTCTGGATGTCAGACATGTGGATGTGCTGATTTGGTCTCCATGGTAGTTTGGCATGTCTCACATCTTTGTCTTCTGCCCAAAATAGATTAGCTCTTAAATATTACTCAGCACTTGGAGTTCTGCCACAGCACAGAAGACAGTTGAGAAAACACCAAAAATGTGTCTCCCAGAGCAAAGAAATTTTGAGATAAACTTCACTGCCTTTGTTCAGTCAAAAAGTAGAACCCTTTGGTGTAACAACAAAGCAGGGTGGGGTTATTTGGCTCACAGCAGCTGAAGTGGGGATTTTAACACATGTACTAGAACTGAAATAAGACAAAACTTGAGCATGAAGCTGCTTAGCTAAAGCTCAGGACTAACCCTTGCTGTAGCACTCATCTCTCCTGTCCAGGTACTGGGCTGCCAGTTAAAACTGAACACAGGAAATCTTTCAATATTGCCAGAAATAATCAAATTATACCAGGCACAATCATAACAATAGAGCCCCTCAGTCACTTGCTCCCCCCAAAGTCCCTGCTTTCACAGCACAAACACACAAATCATGGCACAGACAAAGACAAAGGTACACATTTGCACAAGCAAACCAGGCAGTTTGCCTGCAGTACGTGTGGAGATGTTCAGCATTTGCACCACGCATGAGTGGGAGAGTGAATCTGCAATTAAAAAATTAGAAATTAATATTATAATACTGTTTAAATAAAATGTGGGTTTACAGGTAGTTGAAAAGTAAATTCTAAGGCTATTCCATTCTGGTTTATCCATAAACAGGCAAGGTATAGTTTGATTTCTTCAGAAAACAAACTTTGGAAAGCCCTCCCTCCCCTGGCTGGGGGCTGTTGTGGTGCATGGACAGTCTGGACTCCGCCTGCCCAACTCTTCCACCTTCCCAGGGAAGGGAAATGTGCTCTCTGGGGCTTCCAGCAAAGCCAGTGGAAAAGGTGTGGAAACCACAAGCCCATCCACAGGAGAGCAGAGCCACGGAGACCTTTCAGTGAAGAGGGAAAGCAGGTTTTGTTCTTATCTAGGAAGGAAGTGGGAAAATCACATTGTCCAGAAAACTGCTGGGAGATAATCCAGGTGTCTGGGACAAAGAGGCAAGAATGCGGCCCTGCTGGGGGTTATCCTTGTGCTTGGTAAAGGTTATCAGGACACTCCGCCCTGTGGACCATCTCTCCTGGGGTTCTCTTGCTGTCTTACCCTAAATACCCTCCTGATGTGATATGACATGACTGTAAAACTCCTTTTGGATGGGCTGGAGAAAGGGAGACCTTGTGTAAATGTCCTTCTTTGAACCATTGCAGTTCCCAGCCCAGCTGGGGTTTGGAGGTGGTTTCTCTGCTCCCCTTCCCCCAGAGCAGAGCCAGACTGGAATTGCAGGGTATTGGATTACAAGTCCCACGGGTGCTGCCTCAGCCTCAGTAAACTTTATTTAAGCACACACAGACATACATAGACAATATACATAAATTTGTTTCTTCTCTGACAGTGCTACAGGACCAACACTACTGCGGATGACACTCATGGAGAGCTGGAAAAAGTGCAGGAAATGTAAAAACCAAGGTCTTTTAATAATTTGTGAGTCATGTCATCCACAGAAACAACACAGGAGCGTTCAACCAGGTGAGCACGAGGACACATCTCCACATACAGTACATTGGTCTATAGAGGAATCTCCACATACATTGTGTCTATAGAAAGTACAGTCTCGAGGTCAGGGGGACACAAAACCAGACAGGGACTGGCACATGCACCCCCAGTGGCACAGCCCAGTGGCACTGCCAGGGTGGCTGGGGCAGGGGAGGGGGGACAGAAAGATGCTCCAAACACAGTCTCACTGTACACTCTAAAAACTCACCAAAATAGGCAACAAGGTCATCAAATGAACATTCATTGGGGGTTCTGGTGCCCAGCTGGGTCAGAGCTCACAGCTTTGGTGTCACCAGGACTCCTGGGACAGGTGGTTACTTGTCTTATAGAGCTCCAGCTGGCTCTCAACATATATTTTATATACAGTACATATACACAGAACATACACAGAGCAGTATATGTATATTTTTGTGTTTTCCTCTTTGTACATTATATCACAGGTTATATGAACACATAAAATATATGTTTCAGGAGCTAAAAAGGAAAGAACTTTATAAAATATTCATCATACACCCCTCACCCCCCCAAAAAGAAAAAAATAAATAAAAGCTCAGAAGTCAAACAAAAGAACTCCAGAAAGACTCTCTGGAAGTGGTCACTGCCTGCCCTGGGCCTGCTGTACATCCCTTTCCCTTCCATCTGGGAGTAGAGGAACGAGGGGGGTTTGCAACCATGCACCCAGGAAAACACAAAGCTGTATAAACAGTCCAACTGCATGGGCAGAGTCTGGAATCTGGAATTTATCTGACTCTATACTCCCCCACTACCTCCCCTGCAAGGATTTCAAAGGTTCTGCCCAAGCACAGTATTTTACCTGCAGCGATATTTCCTGGACTAAACCTACTGCCTGCAGTCCAACACTGTTCTCTCAGGGCACTTAGAACCCACTGCTGAGTTAGAGCTTTTTATTTAAAACAATCTTTTTATTTAGCAAAAAATGGTTTCCACTGTACCCTTCGTGTGTCCTCTTCCTAATGTGACAAACCCGGAGGAGATGAAATTATGGAGATCTGGGCCTCCACTTCGATAAATATCCTTCCCATAGTGACCTGCCAAGGAAAAGAAAACAAAATCACCTTTATTCAGTGTGTCTGTGTGTATATATAAATATATATATCACCCTCATATACGAGCACCAAGACCCCCTCATGTGTTACATTATTAATACCAATCTGAGGGTCTCTCAGAACACAACAGCTACAGCAGCATTGCTTTACTGCCAAAGGTTTATGGAGAACAACTGCACATCTGGATAATTTCCAAGGCAAGAACAGAAACTGAGAGGGGAACCACTGATTTTCCAATGCAAACACCCCACTCTTGAGGAAACGGACTCATCACAAGCTCAGGTTGAGGTTTGGTACTGGTCTCACTCAGACCTTCAGGACTAAGGAGCTAAAGGAATTCAGAAGAGATTTTTGACTTTGAACCTTTCCCATTCCAGCCACCCTCCTGACAGGATTTCTGCTGGCAAGAGCTTTTGTCTCAGCACAAAAGCAAAGGTGCCAACATCCCCCTGTCCAGGCTGGAGCCACGTCCCACCCACAAACAGCAGGACAGCAAACTTTGTCTTTTAGCTTTGATTTGCGCTGGTCTATGAGTGACATCCCTGGATAGTTCCTCAAGTGCAACAGTCTTCTCAAAAGACTTCTTTGGAGCTTTCTCATCCTCTGACAACAGAGTAGGTTCAACAGACACCCAGCCTTTTAATATTTTAATACATTAATAAAGAAAAAAGCCTCCTGCCTCCCTGTTTCCATGCAAAGCTCTGAAATGAGGACAGAGATAATTTTTCAGATACTCTTTATCATCTCCTCCCTTTTTCATGTTGTTAATTTTTCTATTCCTTTTATTTCAGAGAGAGGCAGAGATAAGATAGGTACAGGGGGAGGGAAGGGAGGTGGCCTCAAGGGCCAGGATTGCAGCTCAATCCCTGGTAAATCTCCACTTCTCCATGACTTTCTGCCCAAGCTGTGGTGTATCACTGCTCAGAGCCAGGCTGCCTGCAGGCTCTGTTGGTCCAGAGCCTGGTGCTGTGGGCAGGGACAAGTGGGCATCAGGGGATCCAGGTGGGAATATCCTGGGGCCACTGTGCAGATGTTACAGTCCTATTTTTCAAAGATTGAGACCATGCGCTGTTTGTTCTCATCCACTTTCAGACTCTCTGGCAACACTAATAGGACAGAGACTTTGGAATCTACTCAGTCTGAAAAGTTTTCCTCTTTTCCTCTTGCCAGTCACTCTCAGCCCAATACCCAGCAGTTAGTGCTGGTTTTCCAGGTCATTCCTCCTGTCAGCAGTCCACCCTGCATATGAACAATCTGAGGGTGAGCAACCCAACCACTCCCCAACGTCCCCAGATGCCAAAGAACCATGGAATGGTTTGGGTTGGGAGGGACCTTAAAGCTCATCCAGTCCCACCCCCTGCCATGGGCTGGGACACCTTCCACTAGCTCAGGTTGCTCCAAGCCCTGTCCAACCTGGCCTTGGACACTTCCAGGGATGGGGCAGCCACAGCTTCTCTGGGCAACCTGTGCCTGGGCCTCCCCACTCTCACAGGAAGGAATTTCTCCCCAATATCCCATATAACCCTTCCCTCTGGCAGTGGGAAGCCATTCCCCTTGTCCTGTCACTCCAGACACTTATAAATAGTTTCTCTCCATCTTTCCTGTTGGTCCCTTCAGGTCCTGGAAGGCCACAATGAGGTCACCCCAAAGCTTCTCCTCTCCAGGCTGAACAATCCCCCAGCTCTCCCAGCCTTTCCTCCCAGCAGAGCTGCTCCAGCCCTCTGATCATCTTGGTGCCTCCTCTGGACTCTCTCAAGCAGCTCCATATCCTTGCTGTGCTGTTCCCCAGGGCTGGAGGCAGCTCTGCAGGGGGGTCTCCCCTGAGGGGCAGAATCCACCCCTGCCCTGCTGCCCATGCTGGGGGATCAGCCCAGGGCACAGGGGGTTCTGGGCTGGGCCATGTCCAGACTGTCCCCCACCAGCACCCCCAGGTCCTTCTTCCAGGGCTGTTCCATCTGTCCATTCCCCAATCAGTGTCACTACCCTGCAGGTCAGTAGAGCAGCTCTGTCCCCTCCATGTCCCTGTATGCCAAGGGGTCACTGTCTGCAGGGTTTGGGGGGGGTCTGGGAATGGCACACCCTGCTCAGAGCCAGAGCTGGTGCTGCTGGAGCCTCCCAACACTCCCTGCTGCCAAACCAAACCCTCCCCACACCTACCTGAGCTCATGGAACCCCATGTGCTGTGTGTTATCATGGTATTTCTGGAGAGCTTCTGCCTCTCTGAGGTCTATTTCTCATGGCTGGGATCAAATTTAAAGTGCTGCTTCAGAGCACCATGTGAGCCTCGCTGGAAAAGGCTTTTCCTGCACTTTTGCTCCCTGTTTTGGCTCACTTTGGGATCCACGTGCTGTAATTCCTGTAAGCCCCTGGACTAAGCACACACTGCCAGGCTTTGCCTTTCAAAGGAATGAGCAGGGCTTGAGCAAAGCTTTGTTCTCCTAAAGCAATGCAAGACAGGCACTTACACAACTTAAAACTTCCAGCAGAAATAGAAACAAGGTGAAATTTGCCTTCTTTCCCCCTCTCCTTTGGTTGTGAGGGTGCAGCAAAGGCAGAGAGCTCAGGAGTGCTCTGCCTGCCCACAACAAAGGCAAATTCTTGAGAGCATCCAGAGGGAACATTTCATCACAATAACATCCTGCATAACACACATAGGGAACAACCTCAGCCACAAACAGCAATTACAAGCCCAGCTCTCATTTAACAGAATTATTAGAGCTGAACTAAAATGCTGTCATCCACCTCTTGGAAATGTTATTGCTGAGTACAGATTACATCACTCCAGAAGGGCAGACAGGCACTGGCCTGCAAGTCACAGGCTTTTGCAAGACACAGAGTAATCTGACCTCATCCCTGTCATAAATCTCCTTGGGAGAACAAAACTGCACCCAGGGAGAAGCCCCCACATCCAAACTCCTCAGCACAAACACTATTGTCAGACAGAGCTCTGTGGGAAAAGAAAAAATCCCCTTATTTTGTGGGGTGAGGGGAGGATCCACAGCCTCCCTGTGTCTGAGGCTGCTCATTTCTGCTGGAGTGATTCTTCTGGAGCTGTTTGACACATAACAGAGCTGGGGTGGATCTTCTGGAGCTGTTTGACACATAACAGAGCTGAGGTGACTCTCTTGGAGTTGTTCTACACATATCAACAGACCAAGGCAAATGCCATGAGCTGCCTAAAGGGCTGTGAGGAGTTTGCTGAGCCCATGGCAGACTCTGCATCACCCTATCTGTCCTGCCAGTCAAATACAGGGATCTCTGAAAGCAAGCGGAGGCACCAGACCCATAACGATGAATTCTTGGGCTTGGAGCTGCCCAAAGATCACACCAAGCATCTCAGTTTGAGGAAAGTCTAAATCAGGAATTGGTGGGAGTTAGACATGGCTATGTGTTACACAACTGAAGGAAGTGTTTGTAGTCAGGTCAGGCAACTTGGGGTCTTATGTTGGGGTGAAGATAACAGAGATTACAATGATAAGGGGCACCCAAGGGATGCCACTGAAACATCCCCATTTCCCTTCTCAAAACAACCCAAAACCCAGAAGCCAGCTGGCACTTCCCACACACACAATAATACCCCAGTGAGTTTCCCCTGGTTAAATACCAACTTTCTGGCATTCCTTTCTATCCTGAACATGCAAATGGACAAGCAAAAAAGCAGCTGGAAAGAGTTCAGTGGTACTTGGGCTGAGCTGCCAGCATTGTCCAGCCAGACATGAACAAGATGTAGCCCAAGTCAGTGCAGGCAATATCAGCTTTTTCCATGTCCTACAGATATTCTGGAGCTTAAATCACACTGGTGGGCTGAGGAGAGCCAAGTTCCCTGTCCTAGGAATCCCAGAATCACAGAAATATAGAGGTTGGAAAAGATCTCCAAAACCACCAAGTCCAGCTGCCCACTTAGCACCACCAACGTGTTCACCACTAAACCACATCCTCAAGTGCCACATTCACATTTTTGAACCCCCTGGGCAGCCTGTTCAGTGCTTTACAACCCTTTCCATGGAGAATTTTTCCCTAATATCAAATCTAAACCTCCCCTGGCATAGCTTGAGGCCATTTCCTCTCCTTCTGTCCCTCATTCCGGGGAGCAGAGCCTGAGCCCCACCAGGCTCCTCCCTCCTGTCAGGGAACTGCAGAGAGGGATAAATGTGACAACACACCCAGAATTGCCCCCTCTTTCCATATAACTGCCTCTTCTTTCTTTATGTCCCTTTTCCCCATGTCTTTGTCACATCTTTCCCTGCTTCATCCACCTTATTCCCCACCACCCTTGACTGCTGACCACAGAGAACCTGCTCAAACCAGCCCCATGGGGACATCTGGCCACAAACTGTGCTAAACAGATGGCAGGGGTGGCCTTGGCCCTCCCCTCCCCTGGCTCTCTGTCCATGGGAAAGCTCAGCTAGGTCATCTAGGTTGCCCAGAGAAGCTGTGGCTGCCCCATCCTGGAAGTGTCCAGGGTCCAGGTTGAATGGGGCTTGGAGCAACCTGGGCTAGTGGAAGGTGTCCCTGCCCATGGCAGGGGGTGGGACCGGGTTGATCTTTAAGGTCCTTTCCAACCCAAACTAGTCTGGGATTCTGTAAAGGGCAGGATCCATGGAGTCCCTTCCTCCTGCTGTGCTGCAGAGGAAAGGAGTGGCTTTGGGTGGCTTTGAGGGCTTTAACGTTTGCTCTTTGGGGACCATCAGAGAATCCTTCAGGACGTGTGTCCCTCAGTATGGCTGTTGATGGGAAGCAGACCATGGGAGCAGAGCTGTTTCAGGTCCTTCAGTATGAAGGACTTGGCAGGGGGTGGGACTGGATGAGCTTTAAGGTCCCTTCCCTGCAGGTCCCCGAGAGTGTTGTGATGTTTCTGGAGGAGAGCAGGTGCCCACCTGAGCAGAGTCGAGTCTTGCCCACCATGAGCAGCCCTGTGTCGCCAGGGCTGCCTTGGCCTCCCACTAGGATGTGGCTCCTGCACAACTGACTGCCCAGAAAACATGGCAAAAACTCAGGCCAGGATCACTCCTGAGCCAAGAGGGAATTTGGGTTCAAAACAGGACAAGAAGATCATTCCAGCTGGAAAACTGGGAGATCCTTACTCTTCCTTTGGATTTATTTCAGTGTGACTTCTTCATCAGCAACTTTCAAATGGCATTTGCATCCCACTTTCCTCCCTTCCTTGCACCCAGGACAGGTAAAAAAGCTCACTACTCACAACTGAATACTGGAGCTTTCAAGGAAATTCATTGGCCAGGAATTGCACTTTATGGAAAATGACTCAGACTGGAAAACTTCCCATAACATCACCAGAATGGGGAACAGTTTCCTGGCACAAGGTTTGGATCACTCCAAACCAACAACCCTGCCAAAAATATGCCAAATTACTGCCCAGCAGACCAAGCCAAACCCAGAGCACTGAGCTGCAGGAGGCCAGGTGGGACTCATGGATCTGACTGGCACTGGAAAAGCTGGAAAATGAAGCTAAAAGCTGGGCTGATTCCCCTCCCCAGTGAGCCAGGCAACATCTCCTGTAGTTAACTGTTTACTCCCTTAACTACAGCACTTGGCCTTGACTGTGAACCCCCTGCAAGCTGAAACAGACTGTGAGAGGCTTCAGGAAACTGCACTTTTAGGTTCTTTTAACTAAAAAAACCGACTATGTGAAAGCAAAATCCAGGACTGCAGAGCTAGAGGGTCACACATGGAGGATTCTCTGATGGTCCCCAAAGAGCAAACGTTAAAGCCCTCAAAGCCACCCAAAGCCACTCCTTTCCTCTGCAGCACAGCAGGAGGAGGGGACTCCATGGATCCTGCCCTTTACAGAATCCCAGACTGGTTTGGGTTGGAAAGGACCTTAAAGATCAACCCGGTCCCACCCCCTGCCATGGGCAGGGACACCTTCCACTAGCCCCGGTCCAACCTGGCCTTGGATACTTGCAGGGATGGGGCAGCCACAGCTTCTCTGGGCAACCTGTGCCAGGGCCTCACCACCCTCCCAGGGAAGGATTTTCCCCTCCCAGGGAAGAATTTTTCCCTCCCATCTGATGCAACTCTGCTCTGTCAGCCTTTGTAGGACTGCCAGAGTCATTGAAAAACTTGAGCTTCTTTTGTGTCCCAGCTGCGCAGTCACAGGGTGTGCTCAGGGAAGACAGATGAAGGTGTGATTTGTCATCAGTTTTGGACAGCCTGAGCTGCAAGGATACATGGATACATGGCTGCCATAGAACACCTGGCTGGGAGCTGGTTGTGCCTCCTGCTCAGCTCAGGTCTGATCTAGGATTAGTCCCACGTGGGGTGGGAGCTGGAACATCACTGCTGCAGCAGCACAGCTCCCTAATGCCCACAGCAACCACTGCCTGCTGCTCTGCTGGGACATGGGCAGGCTTTGGCAAACCTACTGCTCCCTGAACAGCAGGGAGGAAAAGGAACAGAAAAAAGGAAAGAAAGGAAAAAAAAAACAGGAAAGGAAAGTAAAAGGAAAAATAAAAGAAAATGAGAAAAAGAAAAAGAAAAAGAAAAAGAAAAAGAAAAAGAAAAAGAAAAAGAAAAAGAAAAAGAAAAAGAAAAAGAA
>JAWWLV010000046.1:10556246-10577094 GCA_035041135.1 Platyrinchus mystaceus
AACCTGGGCTAGTGGAAGGTGTCCCTGTCCATGGCAGGGGGTGGAATGAGATGATCTTTAAGGTCCCTTCCAACCCAAACCAGAATTCCATGATTCCCCACTCGTCCAGAGGAGGGTCTGCCTTGTGAGGACAAGCTCCTGAGTGTCTCTGACCAGACAGTGCTGAGCAAGGGAGAACCTGGGCAGGAAGGGCTGTGGGAGGGATGGGTGATTCCTCTTAGTGTCTTCTGGTCTTCTAAGGTGCAGAGCCAAAGCTCAGGTGTTAACTCATGGGTACCTGCTCAATGGCATTTACTCCTCACAGAGCTCTGTCACTTAGAAACATCCTGACACCTCTCAGCTCCCAGCCAGGCCAGCTTTGACCTCCCCCATGGCACCAGACAGTCACATACTCCTTCCTCTTGGGCACCTAGAATGTTCCAGTCAGTGCCACCCATCAGAGATTGGGTGACCCTTTGGGCTCAGTGCTTTGTAAGATGGTGTCTTGGTTTTGGTGAAACCACAACAGATGGTCACAGGGAAGATCCCCCATGTGCCTGGGGACAAAGTGTCTTTGGGACAGTGAGGGACAAGGCAGCTGCTGCTGAGCTGGCTGCAGCTGTCCCTGCTTGTTCAGCCCTGAGCTGGGGGAGCTGCTCACTGCCTGTCCAGCCCTTGGTGGCCTCAGGGCTCTGTCTCCAGAAGCTCCCCACACCTTCCCTGCACTGACTACAAACCCTGTGCAGCTTGAAGGCCTCGATATTTATACATTAATTAGTCCTTGCCGTTATTATTTGCTTATCAGCTCTTTATTAGACACACACAGATCGGGCCCCTCGACAGTTGCTTTGTTCTTTTGTGAGATTAGATCACCATGTTTGTTCCCTTGTTTACAGACTGTTGTAATCCCAATTGCTTCACTTATGTGTTTAATGAAGGTATTTGCTCTAAATTGTTTGCTGGGATTTTCTTCTGCTGTTGAGGGATAAGAAGAGTCGAGCATGTTATTCCATTGCAATGATTTATACTAATTGATATTTTACATCAAATGGAGAAGACTTAACTGGCCTAAATAGTTGTTACCTCTGAGTCAGTAGCTTTTCTTGTAGGAATGATGCAGATGGATTTTTTTTCAGACACTGCTGGGGAAGCTTTGTGCTCAAGTAGCAAATCCTCAGTGCAGCCACAACAACAGGCACAACAGAGATGGAAATCTGCCTTTACCCACCTCCCATGGCCTGCATGGGGCAGGGTAAATGCCCAAGAGCTCTTTGGCACAATCCATCCATGTTGTCATTCACAGCACTTGGAAAAGTCGAGGTGCAGAGGTGTTTGGCAGCTAGAATGGCACTGATTTCATCCATGTGCAGTGATGGGCCAGCTCTGCCCTTGGTGTCTCTGAGCCAATGGCCCCCGGGACAGTGGAGCTGGAGGCAGCTGCACAAACAGCCAGTGCTTTGCCCTCAGCACGACCTGCACCCTCCTCACCCTGCAAACCGGAGTCCCACCCATGGGGGACCCCCAGGGCCCCTGGCAGGAGGGGAGAGGGCAAAGGCTGTGTGTCTGCCTGGCCCCAGCTCCACACCAGAGCAGTTCCCTGCCAGCTCTGGTCTGGCATTCACACAGTGCCTGAGCTGTGGGAGACCCCTCAGAGAACCCCCAGCCTGGTGGGGGACAGAAGCTGTCTCCTGGCTCCCAGTAGCTGTGGCAAGGTCACTGTCCCCAGTGGTGATGTACCACAGTCCAGGAGCCTTCAGCAAAATGTAACAGAAGGTAACCTACATACAGGGGAAAAAGAATCTCTCCCCCTGGTCCTTTGGGCTCCAAAACAAAGCCAAAGAAGTCTTTCAGAGCACAGCATCCAGGGAAATGGGGCTGTCACCTCCTCCTGAGCCAGGAGAGCTGCACTCCTCCCTCCTCACCCTGTTTGAGCACCGCTGGACACCCCCAGACAGGTGTCAGCACAGGCTTTGGGATAACTCATGGATTCAGCCAGATGACAAACCCTGAAGGCCACCCACGAGCCAAGACAGGATTCCATTTGTTGATGAGTAAATGCTTGTGCTAAGAATAGCTCCTTCCAGCTCTCCTGCTCACCTACCTTATCCTGCTCCAATTACCCGCCTTAATTTACTCCAGCTGTTCCTCCAGAGCTCCAGATCTATTTTCTACACCCTTTTGGTTTCTCTTTGATTTTACTGTATATTTTAACATCCAAGATTTATTTCTCTTTGGAAGTGCCTCTTCTTACAGGAAGGCTGTACCCAGTATTCACATTCCTTCCCTTTCCCATCCCCTCTCAGCAGGCTCTGCAGCACATCTAGATGCTGCCATCACACTCCATACATGCAGAATATATTCAGCCCGGGAAGCACTTGTTCCTGAATGAAACTTATTGTCCCGATCCATTTCCATCTCTTCCAGCAGACAGGCTTGAGGAGGAAAAGTACAGTCTGAATTCCTGATGCCCCATAGAAAATCAGGCTCAGCCATTATTTCCCAAATAGGGGAAATTTCTCCTCTTTCAACCCTGTCTGGGTGGAAATACCTGTTCCCAGAGCAGGTCCATGGCACTGTGGCTCATGCTGGCACTTGAAGTGGCAGGGCCAGTCCAATGGTGCTTTTGCCTAATTCCATATTTTGAGAGAAAAAATGTGGCAACATGGACAAATGGAGGTACAGCTGGAGCTGGAAAGCAGCTCTGCTCCATATGGGACTCCCATCATGGATCTGCCTTCCTTCTCCACAATCTGCTGAGACCCAGGAGCAGAAGGAAGTAAAACAATCCAGATTCCAGATGGGACAGGCTGAGTGGGGTAGGAGCCAGGTGGGAGCAGGATGAGATCGCGTGGGATTGTGGTGGAAGCAGGTGGGAGTGGGTGGGATTGGATGGGATAGGGTGGGAATGGGATGGGATTGGGTGAGATTGGGATGGGAGAGGGTGGGGTAGGTAGGGAGCTGCTGGGAATGGGTGGGAGCAGGATGGGGTCTAGGTGAGATCAGGTGGGATAGGGATGAGATAGAGATGGGATTGGGTGGGATTCGGTTGGGGTTGGGATCAGGTTTTGCGGGATGGGATCAGGTGGTATCGTGTGTGATCGGGATGGGAGCAGGATGGGATTGGGTGGTATGGGGCGTGATCGGGAGGGATCGGGAGGGATCGGGATGTGACCGGGATGTGACAGTGTGGGAACGGGTACGATCGGCTGTGCCGGGCGCGGCCCGCGGTCATCACCGCTAGGGGGCAGTAACGCACCGCCCGTGGCACAGCCCGGGACAGGGAACGGAGCGGGATAGAGCGGGAGGGAGCGGGATGGAATGGAATGGAGTGGCATGGACTGGGACAGAGCGGGATGGAGAGGGATAGACTGACCGGACAGACCGGGATAGAGCGGGACAGAGCAGGACAGATAGACCGACACTGACCGGGACAGATAGACTGGGACTGACCGGGATAGACTGGGACTGACTGACATTGACAAGGACAGACTGACTGAGACAGACAGGCACTGACCGGTATTGACAGAACGGACCGGCACAGACTGGCACAGACCAGCAAGGACTGGCACGGACCGGCACTGACAGGCCCCGCCACCGCGTCTCCCCGTGCCGTTTGGAGCATCCCCAAGCGCAGAGACCGCGGGCTCTGCGTTCCGCCGGGCCAGACCGGTGAGCCCGGGCAGCAGCCGCCCCTCACCCTGTCCCTGTGCCCGGGGGGTGACCCCAAAGGGCTCCTCGGCCACAGCCCTCCTACTGCCTCCTAAACACCACGGGGAGGGGGCTGAGACCCCCTCAGCTGTGCCTCAGAATCTCTGCAATGGGGGCTGCAGGTTCCCAGTGCTCCTCGAATGCAGGGAGCAGGGATCCTGCTGGGGAGCATGGAACCCCCTCCTCAGGGATGTCTCACTGCAAGACTTTTCCTGCTGTGTTGGGACACCTCAGAGTGACAAACTCCCCCGGGGTCTCCTCTGAGCTGCCCATGAGGGTGGTCCCGAGAAGGAAACACTGTCCCTGATGTCAATAACTGTGATGTGTCAAGGACTTTATTCCCCTGGTCTGTAGTGGTTTTCCTAACAAGTCCTACGGGTATCCAAAGCTGACAGAGATCTACTCCCCAAAATGGGATGTTTTAGCCAGTTTGAGGGTGTTCAACTCCAGTTCCACCATCTTTCTGCGTCCTAGAGCACACTCTATCCCAGGGTACCTGAGTAAGTCTCCACAGCATTCACTGCAGATCCATAAATCTTTGGTCTTTTAAAGGATCTGCTCTACCCACAGCTCAACTCCCTGGGCAATGCTCCTGTAGGACGCAGCTTGTCCTCGCCAAAGAGTGTCTGTACTCATATTCTTGACAAAAGGCAGAGAAATGGGATTTTTCTGATGGAAACCTGGTTATTTGGGACAATCCTATCCATCTCTGCAGGCTGCAAACGTTATTTGCTGCAAAATTGGCAGGTCCCTGTCAAGCAGCCAAGGGATTACTGCTTCTCTTCCTGCTAGAGCTCTCTGGTGTTTTTTCCTTCTCCATCCCTCCTATCTAGTGCTTCCCACACTCTCAGCCTTTCCTCTCCTGGTGCCAGTGTGATCCAGGTGCCTTGGACCCCCTCCAGGCTCAGCAGGACAGCAGGATGATGCTGGGCATTGGTCCCACCTTCAGCAAGGGTTTCCTGTCCCACTGCACCCACGCAGGCAAATACATCCCCAGCCTGCAAAGGAACTGTTCTCCTTGGAAACCCCCCTTTTCCCTCACTAAACAGCTGGAAAAGGTGCCTTTCATAGTGTTATTTAGCCTGTGGCTGATGCCATGGGAGATGCCCATGAGGACACACAGACACAGCAGCAGGTGGAGGAAGATTTGCCTTGCATGTTGTAAGGAAGCACTTCCAAAACTTCGCTCTCAAGGAGATGAAAATGGAGCAAAAGCTTCTCTGGTGCATGAGGACACTGAGTCAACATGGTGAGATGATCTCCTGGAGGCCATGCCTGCAGCCTGGTGCTCAGGGACACACTCCCTGAGCAATCTGAAGAGGCCAAGACTTAAAACTCATTAGAAATCCTGAGGCAGCAGTGCCTCTGAACTATGGCAGCAGTTTCCAGAGCAGCCATCCCTGATGCTGACCTTCTTCTCTGGGACTCACATCCCACCCATCTGCTTCCAGAGCCTGCTTTTCCAGGAGAAAGGCAGAGCTGGTGGTGTGTGACAGCCCCTTCAAAACTGGGAAGAGATGAGGAGGGTTTGGTGACCCCTCAGCACCTTGAACTCCTCCTCTGAAATCAGGGCATGAAACCAGAAGCAGACATTTTATCAAACAAGGGAACCTCAATCCAAAGGGGGAAATGTGAGCAGCATTCTGCCCCTCTGCCCCCTCAGGTGAGACCCCCTTGCGGAGCTGCCTCAAGCCCTGGGGAAGAGCACAGCAAAGACATGGAGCTGCTGGAGCGAGTCCAGAGGAGGAACCAAGATGATCAGAGGGATGGAGCAGCTCTGCTGGGAGGAAAGGAGAGAGAACTGGTGTTGTTCAGCCTGGAGAAGAGAAGCTTTGGGGTGACCTGATTGTGACCTTCCAGGACCTGAAGGGATCCTGAAGGAAAGATGGAGAAAGACTATTTCCAAGGGTCTGGAGTGACAGAACAAGGGGAAATGACTTCAGGCTGACAGAGGGCAGGGTGAGATGGGATACATGGAAGAAGTGCTTGGCTGTGAGGGTGGGGAGGCCCTGGCACAGGTTGCCTAGAGAAGCTGTGGCTGCCCCATCCCTGCAAGTGTCCAAGGCCAGGTTGGACGGGGCTTGGAGCAACTTGGGCTAGTGGAAGGTGTCCCTGCCCATGGCAGGGGGTGGAATGAGATGATTTTTAAGGTCCCTTCCAAACCAAACCAGTCTGTGGTTCTATGAAAACACCAACCCAAAAGCACAGGATGACCTGGTGCCCTGAAGAGCAGGGGGCCAAGGGCTCCCTGCTGATGCACTTTGGTTGGGATGTGCTCTGTGTGTGACATTATAACAACAAAGACAATCTACACAGCTTTTGGGAACATGCCAAGGGATCCCAGCCCTGCTGGTAATCCATCCCCTGGTCAATATTGGATTTCTGCTCACTAGATATTTTAAAACCCTACACTCCAAATACTCACTTTCCAAACCTTAAAGACATTAAAATGACATTAAAATAAACCAGCATTTACCTGGGAAAAAGAAACAGGAGAAAGGTCAATTTTGTTTAAAAGGAACAAGTCATTGTTTTTTTAACTCTTAAAGGATCATTTAAAAATGCACAGGAGAAGCCTGGATTTGAAAGACCGTCTTTGGTTTTACTGTGCATCCCATCAGCTGCCCAGGCTTTAACCTGTTCCTTGGCTGCGTTGTGGTTGCCAAGGCTTTAGCAAAGGCTCCACCCAGAGCTTCACCCTTTTTTCCTGCTTTTCCCAGGCACTGAGCATGATGGTGGATAAGACTTTTCTGTGCTGGAGGACAGAGAAGAACAGAGATCTTGTTTCTGGAGCAATATCAGGAGCTTGGCTTGGTGTCACACTGGAATGAAAAAGTGTCTACTTAAAAACAATCTGCAAGGAAAACTCCCTGCTTTTTTAAATTCCAGATTTCCTGGATTTTTCCTTTTTTTTTTTTTTTTTTTCCTTCTTCTCTGTGTTCACTGTCACTCTTCTAAAGCTTGTGTCACATTTTAACCAAACAGGGATGACTCCTGTCATTTGAGGTCCTGTGGGCATTCAGTGAAAGCAGAGTCACCACTGTAGGACGGCCCTGACCTTCCTGCCGATGCTGTGTCACGTCGGCTTGTCCTGGGCACGTGTCACACAGCCCTGGGCACCATCACATGTGGGTGACTGACTCCCTCCCCACACAGCCAGGCAGAGCATTTCAACATCACCAAATGCATTTCCAGCAAACTGAGACCAATTTCATGTCTTGCCTCAGTTCTGGCCAGTCACGGATGCAACGGATGTTTTCCGATCTCTGCTCATGGTGAAGAGCATGGGAAGAAAACTGCCTGAAGCAAAGGACACTTTCGTTCCCACAGGTCCAACTTCACAGCCTTCACTTCCAGCATAACCTGTATTTGCCTCCCAAAGAACTCAGGGATAGAGGCTCATCCAATCAAGAGGAAGGCTCATGATCCGGTAGCAGCTGCTCTCCCTTGTCCACGCTCCTACATAAGGAATAAATCTTCCCAAGGAGCTGCATAAGGAATAAATCTTCCCAAAGAGCTGCTTAAGAGATCTTTCCAAGGCCTTGCAATTTTTCCAGCAGACGAGACATCCTGGGTGTGTTAGGTTCATCTGTGCCAGGAGGGAGCTATGGCACCGTCTTTGTACCAGCAACATCCTGGCACATATGTACCAAAGGCCTTCTCCTCTAGGTCAGGTATTGCCAGCACAGCCAGAGTGGTCCCATATGTCATTTTTCCTCCCCCAAACACGACACACCCCTCGAGATACAGAGAGAGATTATGTACAAGGGTCTGTAGTGACAGGACAGGAGAAATGGCTTCAAACTGACAGAGGGCAGAGTGAGATGGGATACTGGGGAGAAATTCTTGGCTGTGAGGGTTGTAAGGCCCTGGCACAGGTTACCCAGAGAAGCTGGGGCTGCCCTATCCCTGGAAGTGTCCAAGGCCAGGTTGGACAGGACTTGGAGCAACCTGGGCTAATGGAAAGTGTCCCTGCCCATGGCAGGGCGTGGGACTGGATGATCTTTAAGATCCCTTCAAACCCAAACCATTCCATTGTTCTGTGACAAGACCATTAAGCACAGCTAAAATATTTCCCAGCAAAGAGGATCCAGACATGGGGAGAAACCCCCCAGCTTTTGTGCCTTCAGGTGTGAAGAACTGCCTTCTTTTAACAGTCCAAACGTGGATTGTGGCCCTTCCCTGGTACCCTGAGACAACTGTGTGTCACCCAAACCTGCCATTACCCTCAGGATGGTCAGGTGCCTCAGTGTCACTTGCCTGTCACTCAGACATTTGTCAAGCACTGTTCTAACACCTTCAATAGAGAGTCACAGAACCACCCAATGAACCACGTTGGAGAAGACCTCCGAGATCATCGAGTCCAACCCATGACCCAACACCACCTTGTCACCCAGACCATGGCACTGATGCCACATCCAGTCAGTCCTTAAACACCTCCAGGGATGGGGACTCCAACCCCTCCCTGGGCAGCCCATTCCAATGGCTGATCACTCTCTCTGGGAAGAATTTCTTCCCAATGTCCAACCTAAACCTCCCCTGGGACAGCTCAAGGCTGTGCCCTCTTGTCCTACTGCTGGTTCCTGGGAGCAGAGCCCAACCCCTCCCCGGCTCCCCCTCCTGTCAGGGAGTTGTAGAGAGTGAGAAGGTCCCCCCTGAATTTCCTCCTCTCCAGGCTGAGCCCCCCCAGCTGCCTCAGCTGCTCCTCACAGCACTTGTGCTCCAGACCCTTCCCCACTCTCGTTGCCCTTCACCTCCACCTGTCTGAGAGCAAGTTCCATGAATCCCTGATGTGTTTGTAATTAAGCACTAAGAGTCTCTCCACCAGCTTCAGTTTACTGTCCAGATAGGACATAACTCTCACGATGTGATGCTCTCATGATGCTCACGCTGTGGGCATCAGCATCTCTAAAGACAGCTGATGGAATTCAACAGCTTCTCGGGAAGAACAAAAACCTGGATGGCCCTGCTCCTGCACAGGGCATGAATCAGAGCAGCCTGAGGGAGAGTGAGACACACACCCTGTGTCCAAATCTCATCCTCAAAAAGGAAGGCAACACCAGGGATGGAAGTTTGGTGCAAACACTGGCCCTGAGCCAGAGGCTGTGTAATCACCCTGACAGAGAGATGGATGGAGCAGAGAGAAACTTCTGGGAACTCAACTGTGTTAGGAGAAAATATAAGCACAAGTGGCTTTTATCTCTGTAAATCAGGGCCTGAATTGCATCACTTCCATCCCACAAGAGGTGTGTTTTCTCTTCATCCTTTATCCTAAAATCTGTCTGCTGCAAGTGCTGGAAATGATACAACTTTTCTAATTTTTACTAGCTTTAATTAACCTTTTGATTAGTTTTTCTAGTTAATCATAAATGCTCTGTCAGGTCTTTGCCAGCATTCAGCAAAAAAGTTGTCATAAGATATTTCTGTGGCAACACAGCTTGGGCAAAGTATTAAAACTGTATGTTTAGTTAAAAGTTAACCCTGATATGCTTCAATGAACAAAGATGAGATAGAGAAAAGTGTGTTGTTGAAGCTGCACATCTGGAACCCAGGATTCATGAATTGCAAGGACCTTTTTCAGAAATCAAAAGATAAGAAGGCCAAGAAAGACTCAATATATGGGATGGACAGTCCCTTCCACATTAAGACTAAAGATATGAACTAATTATCATGAAAAGTGAGAAACTAAGAACTAGCAGAAAGTAGAATATTAACTAATGCAAGAGACTTCTGTAATTAAGAACCAATGAACAATAATTTCTTTATTTGGTAAAAATGTATAAATAGGTAGAAAAATCATGTCTGGGTGTCTCTGTGGGGATTGGACTCTGTCAGTCTTACACACACCACCCTGGCCAGAAAAAAACTAATACCATTCTAACACTAAAAACACAGAGTTTTATTTATCCTGACAATTTTGGAGCATTTGTTAACCCAAGGGTGTTATTTCCAGGCAAAAAGTGTTTCAGCAGCACAGACCCAGTCATGCTCAGCCTTACCTGGACTCCAGGAGCAGGTTTTCTCCTCTGGGAAGAAACGTGGGATGCCTTTACACTTGACAGTTGTGGCCTGGTATCTCCTGCCCATGGCAGTGCTGGGGAGAGGCTCTGAGGAAGTGGCAGAGCTGGGAACACGCTCAGGATCAGCAGGAAGAACAAGCTGACAGCAAGGGCTAGATTCAGTCATGCAAACACGTGTCTGGCACTGCTGGAGATCCCCTGGGTGTCCAAGAATCTGTGCCCAGGGCTGCAGGATCCAAAATGGGAATTGTGGGGGGGTCCATAATCCCCTGGCCTAGCAGCAGGTGACACTGCACAGAATTTCAGACTGCCCGGTTTCAGTATTTTCATCTCCTTTATGGTCTTATATTTTCTTATATAAAACTCCAGAGTTGAAGTTTGCCAAATGCTGCCCCAGGGGCTGTGGGCAGCGGCAAAGTGTTGTGTCATTAGTATCACAGTCCTGTCTCCTGGTCCCAGGAGCTCACTGGCTCCAGGTCAGTGTCCTGGGTGGAACTGGATGACAACAAAGAGGAGGCTGAGGGGAGACCTCACTGCAGTTCCAACTTCCTGGGCAGGGGCAGAGGAGGGACACACAAGGATCATCGAGTCCAAGCCTCAGCCCTGCACAGGCCCAGGCCCAAGAGTCACACCCTGTGCCCCAGAGGATCAGCCAAACCCTCCTGGAGCTCTGGCAGCCTTGGGCTGTTCAGTGCCCAACCAGCCTCTGGGGAAGAAGCTTTGCCTGAGATCCAACCTGAGCCTGCCCTGACACAGCTCCAGCCATTCCCTGGTCCCCCCAGAGCAGAGCTCAGTCCTGCCCCTCCTCTGCCCCTTCCCAGGAAATTGGAACTGCAGTGAGGTCTCCCCTCAGTCTCCTCTTCTGCAGCTGAACACACCAAGTGCCCTCAGTGTCCTCACAGGACTTCAAATCAAGGCCCTTCCCCATCCTCATTGCCTCCTTTGGACATTCTCAAATGGCTTCATCAGATCTTCCTTATATCACAAACCCTCTCCCAGGCCTGTTCTGCTTAAGCTGAGTTTAGGAACAGCCGTCACTCAGCCCAGAAAGGAACTCGTTACCATTTCCTTGCTGGCAGAGATGGGAGCTTTTGTTTATTGAAAATAAAAACAGCCTCTGCTAAAATGCTCTGCAAAGGTGCCACAAGGGGAGGGCTGGGGACAAGTAGCTTCTCCTCTCCTTGATAAATCACCTTTCACAGGGCTCCCAGCACCTCTCTCTTGCAACAGCCACTTAATAACATGCTGGTGCTGCAGCCCTCTCATTACTGGGGAGAACAAGACGCATTTCAAAGTACCAAAAAGCATTCAGCTCTTGGGGCTTCACTTCCTGGGCTCCTCTGACACAAATTATTAAAAACATTTTTCAACAAAACTGTAGCTTGGGTGACCTTCAGAACCCTCCCTACAAACAAAACCTGAGCCACAGTTGGCAAAAAAAGGAAAAAGGACCGGGGGGTGGAAGGGAAATTAGAAACGTGGAAATGTAATAATTTTCCATTATGCAAATTTGATTTAATCAGAGATGAAGTTGAAGTGCAATAAAAACATACTTTCATTAAGTTTATGACTTTCAGACTCTATAATACCCCAGAACTGTCAATTATAATGTTGCCATAGTGATAAATGGTTATAAAATCCAAGGGATCTGTTTTCCCACTTGTGAGTTCTCACTAAAGATGGAACAGGATCTGTTTTCTGGGCTCCTTAAACCGGTAAGGACCTGTGACTCAAATGGAAAATGTTTTTCTCCTCATGGATGAGTCTTAAATGTGAGTCTCAAATCATCTGAGGGACTCATGGGATCACTGTTCTGACCATGGTGGGACATCCAGGGCACAGATCTCAGTTCCTAGAGCTCAAGGTCATTGAAGTTGTGCAGTTCCTGAAAGGAACAACCTGGGAGGGACATTTCACCAGGCAGGGACAGACTGGAGGGTGTTTTAAGCTGCATTGTGCTCTTTGGCTGCCAGTGTCTGAAAGGGACCTGCAGGAACTGCAGTGACAGGACAAGGGGGAAGGGATTCAAAATGAAAGAGAGGAAACTGAGTTCAGATATAGGGAAGAAACTCTTGGCTGTGAGGGTGGGGAGGCCCTGGCACAGGTTGCCCAGAGAAGCTGTGGCTACCCTACCCCTGGAAGTGTCCAAGGCCAGGTTGGACAGGGGCCTGGGCTATTGAAAGGTGTCCCTGCCAAGATCCCTTCCAACCCAAAGCATTCTATGGCCTGTGGGATGTGGGCTGAAAGCACATGATGGTCCCCCTCAGCCTGAGTGCGGGGCACGGGGAGGTCCCCCTAAGTGTGTGCCACAGTCCTCAGGGTGGTGCCAGGCCCTCACAGAGGTGTTTGCACTTGTCACACAGAGAGTTCACGGGTGGAGTTGACTCCAGTGCAGATGGAGGATTTATTGTGGTGCTGTGTAATACAGCCCAGAGAAGAGCATTGCCACAAGACTTCCCGGGAATCCTGCTGAGGGGGGAGAAAATATCAGCTTTGCATCAATTCCTGTCTCTTCTATGTCTTCCTGCCACTGCTCAGTGCCAGTGCTGCCCAACAGACCAGCCCAGGTCTCCTGATGGCTCAGCATCTCTGGATTAATCTTATGGATGATGGGAAATTCACAGCTCAGCCTGTGTGTTGGCTGGGCTTTGAAGGCCCTCCTTGGCAGGGAGCAGCAGGACAGGCTGTTCTACAGGGAAGGAGAGGCAGGAGCTGAGCAAATCTCACAAGAGCGGTGGGTTCACCCATATATGGGTCTTCCTCAAAATGTTGATCAAAGGTGACCAAAGCAGGTCTATGATCATGGCCAGGCTCAGCCATGAGTCTGGAATTCCAGAAAGACCATGTTGGGGAGTGGCATGTGAGACAAGCTGTGAAATTGAGTCAAAAAGTTGGGAACAGGATAAGGATGAGGTTTGATCAGCCAGGGTCAGTGTCCAGGAGCAGTCACACTCAAGTGCTCACCAGGCAAGTCTGAGGTCAAACTGGGAACTGCCAAGTTGGAGTCATGGGAGCCTCAGCTCGAGAGCAGCTCCCACAGGGAGAGAAAGACCCTGCTGATGTTTTGGAGCCAACCTGTTCTGAGCTTTTTCTCCAAGGGGAGGAGAGGTCCCACTGAGCTGCCAGCTGAACTAAACCCGGGGGGTGCATTCAGTGTCCCAACACCACCTTCCAGCGTGTTCCACACCCTACACCCAGTGCCAAGGGAGTGCCAACACATGCTCTGTTCTTACAGCTCAGTATTCCTCCCTTGGCTGCTTTTCCAACCAGGCACTACTGAAAAGATAAACAGAATCAGCTCCTGAAGCCACTGGGAATTCAGAGTCCTGTGGTCGCAGTGCTGCCAGTTTTGTCAGTCATTTAGAGCTTCTGGATTGGTTTAAACCTGAATTGCAGACCATAGACAGGGACAATGGGAAAACATCCACATGGGGAGTCTGGAAGGATGATGTTCCTTCAAACTCCTGCAAAACATCTCTGACAAGTTCACACTGCTCCTGTGTCGGCTTCAGGGAGATGACAGGTCCCTGCCGAGTCCCTGTTTTTAAAGAAGCAGCTTCTGTTTTCCTGGAGGAAGTTTCATAATGAGGTGGCTGCAGATGTGGTGAAATTAATTCAGCTACTGCAGCTGCTGTGGAGTGAACCTGGATGGTCACAACCACTTTAAAAATCTCCTATTTTCTTGACACTGTCAGGCCCACAAGGTGTGTGCTGTGTCCCTTCTGTCCTGACTGACTCACACCACTGTTCAGTGTCCAGGGTTGTTGTGCAGCAAACTGAAGATTAAAAAGTGGTGTGTTTGCAAAAACACTCACCTAGGGAGCAAATGAAGTGATACCTTGATATGAAACACATGATATGGCTCCTGATGGTGGTCTATGGATAAATGCAGCAGGCAAAGTGGAACACCAGCCTTAATTCCAAAGCAAGTAATTTTATCATCTTTCTAGAGGTTCTAATTTAAAAGTTTCCAGCAACTTCACACCATCTACTTGCAATTTAAAATTGTCCCTGAGCAAACACTCTTGTTCAAAATGCCAGCACAGGGAAATTCACAGGGAGCTGCTTTTCCCTCTCATAGTCCCTAAAAAGGCCTGGATCTGCTTTGTGGTAATTAGAGAAATATCTTTTGCCTAATCTTATTTTGAAGCAAGTACCCAGTGAGAAGCCAAAGCATTTTTAGAGACCATAACACCTCAGCTGCTAAATTCAAAGAAATAAATGCATTGTGTGCAGATGAGCAGTGTGGGGTTGGGAATCAGGGACAAGTTATCAGCTGCTCTGCCTGCTCTGGAGGCAGTGGGAGGGACTGAACCTGCTCATGGGCACTGCCCTGGCATTTTCCTTAGTGGGACTGAGCAGGCTTTGCTAAGACCTGCTTACCTGGACCTCTTCCCACCTGGGCTTAGCACAGGCTCAACCTTTCAGGCAGGTTGCAAAGCAGGAACCGGACCAGGAGCTTCAGAACTGTCATGCTGGACACAACATCATCCCATGGAAAGCTTTCCAGAATTCCAAAATTCCTCTGCTCTCAGTGATGCTACTGAAACAGGGATTCAAAGTGTCTGGGCTGTTCAAGCTGCTCAGGGCTGTATTTAATTTGGGGTGATGGTGCTGGGGCTGTCTGGAGCTCTTTATCTGATGCTGAAAGTGTCCCCACAGCCTTGTTAGATCTTCCCAGAGCAGCTGGAATCACTGAGCAGAACAGCTCATCAGAGTGGATTGACAACATTTAGCTGGACCTTGGTGTGCCTGGGGTGTAAAAAGGAGTATTACAGCAATTTGGTTTCCTCCTCATTTGTAGCCAAGTTTTCCCACATGGGTAGAGGGACTGAGCCACCTTTGTCCTTTCTTTGGAAAAATCAAAAACCATTTCAGCTACATAGGAAGGAAATTCAAAGCGAAAAAATGAGTGGTGTGTTTTTAACAGTGTCATTCACCTTGAGACACAGGGCCTGGTACTGCATCAATCATGAGGCAATCACACCTTCCCTAGGGGATTTTAGGACCAACTGGCCAATGTTCCTCTTTTTTTGGTGTGGGTTTTTTGGTTGGTTTGGGTTTTGTTTTGGTTTCTTTCTTTGTTTTTGCTTTTGTTTTTCATTTGTTTTTTTTTTTGTTGTTGTTTTGCACAGCCAGCTGGTCCCACCACTGGCAGGACCTTCCAATAATAAAAACTAGTTGGTGCATTTCTCACTGGCACGGGTTAAATTTGACACCTTGACTTGCTCTGTACCCTGCTTTGATGGGATCATTGGTCGGTTGGTCAAACCATACCAGCATTTACTGCTACAGAATGTTGCATTTTAAAGTTAAGTAGGGCAAAGTGCTGCTTTTCATTTGCTGGAGACCCCCTCACTGCGTGAAAGTGTCACCTCCCAAGTTATAATGTGATCAAGGATCCAGCTGAAGACCTGGTGCAGTGAGTGAGGTCTTTGAGGTCGAGTTCCTTCCACTAATGGATCTGATCTCCCCCAGCCAGAGGCTGCGGTTCTCCGGCAGAGAGGGTCAGGAGAACAGCTCTGCGTCATCATCCCATGTTTTCTAAGCAGCAGGGACCTGCCATCCTTGACTGAGAGCCAAATCCTCTGTGCTCACCTTGCAGAGCAGGTTTCTGTGCTGTCCAGGGGGTTTGGAAAAGAACATCAGCTCAGAGCAACCACATGGCACCGAAGACTGTGCATCTGCTCCTGCCTGGACTCTTCACCATGAATCCCTGCAGTATTAAGGGATCTGAGCCATTGTATTCCCTCCTGTTTCCCTCAACACAGAAAAAATCTCCCGATTATTCTCATCCCCTTACTCAAGCACTGCTGGATGGTTCATTTGTCCACATCACCACCTTCCATCCTGCAGCACCTGCTAACTAGCTTTAACAAGACCAAGTGCTGGTGCTGCACCTGGAGCAAGCCCCAGGATCAATCCAGGCTGGGGATGAGCAGATGGAGCAGCCCTGGGAGAAGGACCTGGGGGTGCTGGTGGGGGACAGTCTGGACATGGCCCAGCCCAGAACCTCCAATGCCCTGGGCTGATCCCTCAGCACGGGCAGCAGGGAAGGGGAGGATTCTGCCCCTCTGCCCCTCAGGTGAGACTCCCCTGCAGAGCTGCCTCCAGCCCTGGGGAACAGCACAGCAAGGACACGGAGCTGCTGGAGAGAGTCTAGAGGAGGCACCAAGATGATCAGAGGGCTGGAGCAGCTCTGCTGGGAGGAAAGGCTGTAGAGTTGTGATTGTTCAGCCTGGAGAGGAGAAGCTTTGGGGTCACCTAATTTTGACCTTCCAGGACCCGAAGGGAGCTGACAAGAAAGATAGAGACTGTTTGCAAGGTCCTGGAGTGACAGGACAAGGGGGAATGGCTTCCCACTGCCAGAGGGCAGGGTGAGATTGGATACATGGAAGAAATGCTTGGCTGTGAGGATGGGGAGGCCCTGGCACAGGTTGCCCAGAGAAGCTGTGGCTGCCCCATCCCTGGAAGTGTCCAAGGCCAGGTTGGACGGGGCTTGGAGCAACTTGGGCTAGTGGAAGGTGTCCCTGTCCATGGCAGGGGGTGGCACTGGCTGATCTTTCAGGTCCTTTCCAACTGAAACCATTTTGTGATTCTATGATTTTATGCCCCTTTGACAGGAACTTGCTCACAGATCCTTACAGCAACCCTGAGGTTCAGTGAACGCTGCATTTCCCCAGTGCTTTCAAAGGCTGTGATTTTGCAGACACACACAGGGAGCAGGGCATTGTCTGCTGGATTAGGGCCTTGATATTTCTAATCATACCCTGCCTCATCCTCTTTGAGTGCTGAGAACCCAATTCACTGGCATTCAGTGGTTTCTCTGGGTGCTATTTCAGATGCAGAATAATTAGCAACATGCAAGAAAAGCAACAAAGCCATGAATGGTATTTAGTGACAATTATTCCACAGAAAACCATTCCTTATTATTATAAATGGAGCTTATTAGCACGAAATTGTTTCCATAGGAAGCAGCATCAGCAAAAAAAAGAATGGCTGCAGGCTGGCTCTGCAGCAGGAGCTGCACAAAGGACCTGCCCAGATCCTCCTCGCTGCAGAGCGTGGGGAGGGAGAGACCCACATGCCTGTCATGGCTTGGGAAGAGTCAACTTGGCACTGCCAGCCTGCCTGGCCCCTTCTCCAGCCCCTGGAACAGCACAGTGATACTCCTACCTGTGCTGGGCAGGGCTCACACCACTGCAGTGAACTGGTTTGCAGTGGGGAGGGAGCACTGGGGGGGGTTCTGGAGAAGAGAATGCTCTGGGGTGTCCTTGGAGCTCCTTCCAGTGCCTAAAGGGGCTCCAGAAGAGCTGGAGAGGGACATGGGACAAGGCCTGGAGTGACAGGACAAAGGGACTGGCTTCCTACTGACAGAGAGGAAATTTAAGTCACATATATGTGACCTAAATCCTTCCCTGTGAGGGTGATGAGGCCTCGGCCCAGGTCCAGAGGAGGCCAAGGATATGGTCCAATGGCTGCAGTCCCTCTGCTCTGGAGCCAGGCTGGGAGAGCTGGGGGTGTTCACTTGGAGGAGAGAAGGCTCCAGGGAGACCTTGGACCTCTTCCAATGCCTAAAGGGGCTCCAAGAGAGCTGGAGAGGGACTTGGAACAAGGCCTGGGGTGACAGGAAAAAGAGAATGGCTTCAAACTGTCAGAGGGCAGGGTTACACAGGATATTGGGAAGGAATTCTTGGCTGTGAGGGTGGGGAGGCCCTGGCACAGGTTGCCCAGAGAAGCTGTGACTGCCCTAGCCCTGGAAGTGTCCAAGGTTGGACATGGCTTGGAGCAACCTGGGCTAGTGGAAAGTGTACCTGCCGATGGCAGGGGGTGGAATGAGATTAATATCCCTTCCAACCCAACCGTTCCATGATTCCATGATTCCATAATCAAGCTCATTAAATTATTTGTCCATCTACACCTAATTCACAGGGAACCCTTAGTGTCAAGCAGAGAAAGGGGGCATTGAGACATGTGTTATTCAGATCTGGATGACTAAATCCTTTCTGTACCCTAAATCCTCATTAGTTTCATGGCTTTGCCCCCCAGTCCTGCAGAAGGAGGTGGTCTCTGTGCACAAGAGGGTGTCTGTGGGCAAGGTGGGTGCCTGGCTTGGCCCCACCAGGGCTCTTCTAGCGTCTGCTGCTGTTCCAGGGATGCTCCTTTCCCTCTTAGCATGTCTGTGAGCTGGATTCACAAGCCACCACTCATAGGTTTCTGATGTCTGGGAGGTATTTCAGGCTCAGACATGCAGAGCCCTCAGTCCTGGTCAGCAAGACAGAAGAAACCAGGGGTCCTCTATCCAGAGCCTTCCTCCACATGAAGGACTCAAGTTAGGAAAGATGTTGAGGGGCTGGAGCAGGTCCAAAGAAAGGTAATGAGGCTGGGAAAGGGTTTGGAGCACAATGCTGTGAGGAGCAGCTGAGGGAGCTGGGGGGGCTCATCCTGGGGCGGAGGAGGCTCAGGGGGGGACCTTCTCACTCTCTACAACTCCGTGAGAGGAGGGGGAGCCAGGGGGGCCGGGCTCTGCTCCCAGGAACCAGCAGTAGGACAAGAGGGCACAGCCTTGAGCTGTCCCAGGGGAGCTTTAGGTTGGACATTGGGAAGAAATTCTTCCCAGAGAGAGTGATCAGACACTGGAATGGGCTGCCCAGGGAGGGGATGGAGTCCCCATCCCTGGAGGTGTTTAAGGACAGACTGAATGTGGTATCAGTGCCATGGTCTGGGTGACAAGGTTGGACTCGATGATCTCAGAGGTCTTTTCCAACCTGGCTGATTCTGTGATCCTGTGACTTGCTCCTCCCCAGCTGCTGAGTTCTGCAGCCACAGGGCAGCTGGAATCTAGGAATTCTGATAGAGGCAGTGGATATTTAAAGATTGAGCACACAGAAACAAAGTCACTTGGGCAAACACCTGAGTGTTCAGTGCAGTAGAGTGTGACAGCTCCCTGGATTTGTGACAGTGTTTGCTGCAACCTCCCTCTTTTCCGCACATGATTTAGTGGGTTCTTCCATTCAAAATTTTTGGGAGATTCCCTCTCCTTCCCTATAAAATGTCACCTGTAAAATGTAAACCACACCTGTGAGACAGCCCAAGTTTGCTGGCAGAGGCCACAGCCAGTGAGATAAGTACTAATGGTGTTGATGTGGGAGCTCAGAATCCAGTAGAGAACACTCATTTCCCTCCACTGGAAATTTGATTTCCCTGCTCTTTTTCTTCAGGACGTGATAACAGCCCCAAACCCTGCAGAAAGCTCTAAAGGCTCTGGATGAATCACTCCATTTGACTTGAGGGCCTGAGATTCTCTCCCTTGTGCTCCCAGGGATTTTCCCTGTCAGTCCCTCAGTTCTCCTGAGTTGTGTAGCAGCAAAGTGGTTATGAGTGCTTTGCTTTTCTCTCTGTTCAGCAGTTAGGGCTATTCATGAGGGAGAGTTTTTTAGGCATTTCTCTGGCAGAGCAGAATTTGGAAGCAATTTTCCTGTGCTTGGTCAGCACTGCTTGACTGAGCTTCTCATGTCTGAGCAGCATCCTGGTGGAAACTCCCATTGCTCCCTCAACTGTATGTTAACATTTGTCATCATTTCAAGCTTTGCAGATGTATAAACATCTTTGGAAGGGGCACAGGGAGTCAAGGCAAGCACTGGTGCCTCAGTGAGTGGCAGGACAAGGCATCGCTGAACTCTGTGGGTGGTAAGGCTCCCCCAGCAATGGAACATAGGAATTAATTAGAGCTAAAGATCAGCAGCCAAAGACACTCTAGGAGTAAATGTCACTTCCAAAGTAGGGCAGGGAGGTAACTTTGGCCTAATTAACCAAATATTCAATGCAGGAAAAGGCCATGAGTGCAGCTGGAGCTTCCCGTGAGCACCCTGGGCAGAGGCCACTGAAGATCAACATGGACTGAAAAGAATGTAAATCGTTCCCTCTCCCTCAGGAACAGCTCACAACTCCAGAGTTATGTTTGATGTTCACAAAGCACAGCAGAAAGCACTGCACATCTGTCACACTTGCTGTCTGCTTCTGGCTGTGCAGGCTTTCCATAAATAATGGCCATAAATACTAGAACAAAGTTAATGTTTGCCTCACTCTCCTGCTACTTGTTATTATGCACAAAGCAAGTTGTCTCCTGCAAAGGCCCCTCTGACCGAGCAGCCAGAGCAGAGCTGGGCAGACTGTGCTGGAGGGTGCAGCCTGGCAGGGACTCCGCCTGTGAGGCACCAGGTCAGTAATTGTTAGATGAGAACCACCTTAGGGGAGTGTGTGGAGGGGGAAGGGATAGGTCGAACCTCACGGAGGTGAGATGGTGTCATATCCGTCACTGCAGCCCCTGGAGCCATGGTATAGCTGCCAGTCACAAGCAGCCCAGGGAAACTTCACCATCCACAGCTCCTGGAGCTCCTGACCCAGCTCAGATTGGCAGGGACAGCGAGGACACTGCCCTATAACACCCCACATCTCCTGGAGCCCCTCACCCAGCTAAGACTGGGAGAGTGAGGACACCCCTATAACACCGCAGAGCACCTGCAGTCCCTGACCCAGCTCAGACTGGCAGGGACAGTAAAAACATTGCCCCTCTTCCTGCCCTGAAGTCCCAGAATGGCCAGTGGGTCAGAGTGGGGGTGGCCACAAGGACCAAAGCAGATAACACCTGTTGCCTAATATTGAAGAAAAAATTCTCTGGATAATTTTAGTATAGAAAGAAGGAAGCAATTCGTTTAATTAAGGCCTTAAGGTGCATAAAATATATAAACACATTGTACAGCATAGCTGTTACAATTTTATAACACTAGCTAATTATCATATCTAGCCATTACATAATGGGATACACCTACTCCAAAAATTGCCTGTCTCCCAGGACCTCCCTCAGCCCTGCCTCCCAAAAATTGGGTAAGTGGTCTTTTACAACCTTCCTCCACCTTCTCCTTCATCAATACCTTCAGTCCTTCTTGGAGCCATTTCAAGACTTCTGGGGCTTCTGTATAGTTTTTGTAGCAGTGGGATTTTAAGGTTAAAGTGAACATGTGGTAAAGATGGCTTTTTGCATTGTCTGTAAAAGTCCCTGCGTTTCTCCTTCCCAAAACCCCCTTCGAAAGACATTATCTCAGGAATGTCCCAGGAAGATACCTGGCTTTCCTAGATTG
>JAWWLV010000046.1:10632507-10675073 GCA_035041135.1 Platyrinchus mystaceus
CCCTGCCCTGACACAGCTCCAGCCATTCCCTGGGTCCTGTCCCTGGTCCCCCCAGAGCAGAGCTCAGGGCCTGCCCCTCCTCTGCCCCTGCCCAGCAAGTTGGAACTGTAGTGAGGTCTCCCCGTCTCCTCCATCTGAACACAGCAAGTGCCCTCAGTGTCCTCACACGGCTTCAAATCAAGGCCCTTCCCCATCCTCGTTCCCTCCTTTGGACACTTGAATGGCTTCAGATCTTCCTTATATTGTGGTGCCTAAAACTGCCCACAAATCAGGGTCTTGGTGGCAATGATAAACACAATCCATCTCTTCATCTCTCCTCCTCCTCCTCCCTGCTCCCTTGACATTGTCCTTTGCCCCTCACAGAGGGAGGGAGTGACTACCAGGCACTGTCTCCACAAGGCATTCCCAAGAGCATTAATCCTCTCAGTGTGGCCCCTGGGAGAGACAATAGGAGGATCTCAGCTCCAGACCCTTCACGGACAATAATCCCTGTCTGCAAAATCACAGAGGAAGAGGGATGAGCCCCTGGATGGAGCTGTGTCTGCCTGTTTAATGCCTGACAGGGACAGCCTGTGTCACAAGTGCCTCTGTGCTCTGGGCCAGCTGCAGGTGCTAGGAGTGGGAACTCCCATCCCACAGGGAAACCTGCCAAGGAAAAGGAGGCTTTTCCATCCCAGGGAAAACAGAGGGGCCAGGAGGAGCAGGGGGAGGGCAGGTCTGTGGAGCAGGTGGGAGCAAAGGGCCCCACAAGGGTGGAGGGGGTACATGACATATCTAGAGCAGGCAGCAGGCACCCATACCAGGCTGCTGGAGGGTGTCCCAGGCTGGTGGCCAGGCCAGTGACACCTCCAGGCTCACTCTGGAGCACAGGGCAGCCAGCAAGGCTGAAGCCCAGTGTCAGCTCTTAGTCAGACGGGAGGGCAGAGCCAGCTCAGCCAGCCCAGCCCTGGCCCCAAGTGCAGGGGGATGTGGGGCTGCTGAGAGAGAGCCCCAGACCTGAGCCTGGGATGGCTCTGGACTTCTGCCCTGCATCCCCCGGGGCAGGGGGCACTCACATGGTGCCTGCAGGGAAGGGAGAGGGGAGAAGAGAGAAGGGAGAGAGGAGAAAAGAGAGGGGAAAGGGTAGAGGAGAAGAGGAATGCTCAGCTCAGCTCCCTTCTCTTAGACTAGTTCAGGAATTTGAATTTCATAAAATCTGTAGTTTTTTCCAGACCTTGTCAGATTTTCAGACCCCACCCAACCTGCACCCCTTTTCTCACGCATGGCTGTGTCCATGGACACCCTCCCAGCTGATTCTGGAGGGTCTGCCCTCCTCCCTCCTCTTGCAGAGGAGTCACCCCCTGCCCTGGGATGGTCACAACACAAAAAGCCACCCCCTCCCCAGGCAAGAGAAGAAAGTTCCATGCTCCTGTTCTGGTTTCGAAGGGATCAGAGACTTGATGCTCCCCCAAAGTGCTGCAGAAAGAAATCCCAACCCCATCTCCTGCTCCTCCAGGCCCCAAAGTCCTCTTACCTGCTGTAGGGCCCCAGGACAGGGGCCCTTCCATGCACTGCTGTCCCCTGACCAGGGCTGGCTGTGCCCCTGCACTGAGCACGGCCCAGGAGGGCGGCAGGGTAGCTCTAAACACCCAGGTGTGGAGCACCAGGCCACCTATGTAACAGCCAGGGGCTGGCTGGGTGTCTCACGAGGGCGTTGCACAAGCAGAGCAGGGACAGGGACAGCTCCCAGGGAGTGAATGTGGAGGAACTTGTTCGGGTTTTAAAGGGCCCACACTGGCCTGGTTGGGCAGGGAGTGGGCGAGAAGGTGGCGTCAGGCAGGGCAGGGGCAGGAGCACAGTCCTGCCTGCCCTCCCTCCTTTAAAGGAGACTCATCCCTGGGGTCAAACCCCAGCGAAACAGGCACTGAAGGGGATGCTGGGCCCTCAAAGCCCTCTGTGGCTGCACAGAGAGGTGAGCTGGAGCATCCTGCACCAGGGCTGGGCTCTTGTCACACTCTCCTCCCCATCCCTCACCCTGGCCACATCTTTCTTCCCAAGCCCCCTTCCCTCCTCATGCCCCAAACACTCATCCCCCAGCCCTGCACACCAGATGCTCACCAGAGTCCTGCTGTGATCGTTCCTGGCCCAGCAAAGGCACTCTGTCGGGCATGGGGGCACTGCTCCTTTGCACTGCCCTGGGGGTCTTCCAGCACCCCTATGAGCCGTGGGCCAGGCCCAGCAGGACCCTGTGGGCTGAGGGCAGGCAGGACCCCCAGGCTTGGCCATCTCAGCAACCACAGGTGGATCCTGAGTCACCACCTTGCCACGTGCAGGCTGGAAACCCACACAGAGAAGGTTCCCTGTCACGTCACCTGGTCCCAGGGTGCTGCCCATCCCAGGCAAGGAGGCAAGAGGCACCTTCCCTGCACAGCCTTGTAAAAACTGCTGGCAGGATGGATCACTCCTGCCTCAATCCCAACTCCTTCCAGGCACCCTGTGCCCACTCAGCCTGGACAGTGGCCAACCCACACTCCATCTTGTGAGTGGCCTCACAGGGATCTGGATGCTGTTTGCCACATCCACAGGAGGTCCACAGACCATGGGGTGACACCAGGGTGCTGCCCACCTGGGCTCTCTAACTGTGGCCATGCACCCACAGCACTCTGGTTTGCGCTGCCGGGGGATCTGAATGCCCCAGGAATTTGGGGTCTTCATCAGGGAAAGCCTTCAGGAGAAACCCGGACATGTGAGACCCCACCTGCAGAGCTCCCTCCAGCCCTGGGGAACAGCACAGGAAGGACATGGAGCTGCTGGAGGGAGTCCAGAGGAGGCACCAAGAGGGATGGAGCAGCTCTGCTGGGAGGAAAGGCTGGGAGAGCTGGGATTGTTCAGCCTGGAGAAGAGAAGCTTTGGGGTGACCTAATTGTGGCCTTCCAGGACCTGAAGGAGCAACAGGAAAAATGGAAAGAGCCTGGAGTGACTGGATTAGATGTTAGGAAGAAACTCCTCCTTATGAGGATGGGGAGGCCCTGGCACAGGTTGCCCAGAGAAGCTGTGGCTGCCCCATCCCTGGAAGTGTCCAAGGCCAGGTTGGACGAGGCTTGGAGCAACATGGGCTAGTGGAAGGTGTCCCTGTCCATGGCAGGGGGTAGGAATGAGTTGATCTTTAAGGTCCCTTCTACCCCAAACCCCTCTGTGACTCTGTGATACAGGAAGGTTTTGCCTTGGGGCAGAGAGCTGCTCTGCACAAGCAATCCCACCCCTGTGCTCCCTCAGCTTCCACAAGGTACCCAGGGTCCTGCAGGGTCTGTGGGTCCCAAAACCCAACAAGGCAGGCCCTGGGGTGCCCCTGTGGGCAGCAGGGGTGGTTCCACGTGCCGGGTGCCGTGGCAGGGCCAGGCTCAGGCGTGGGCAGCAGTATCAGTCTCTCGAGGGTGCAGCACTTGCAGTGGTTACAACACAGGGCTGGTTTCTGGAAGAAGGGTGGGTGCAGCCCCACCAGGCCACCGTGGGTGACCTCTCAAGCCATGAAGCCCTGTCCCTCGCTGGAAGGAGACCCTGAGCACATGAACACCTTCCACACCTCTCTTAGGCTCGGGGACCAAGCCACTCCACTTGTTCTCCCAGATTTTTTGAGAGGATCAGAAATTGAGGCTGAAACCCTTCTGACAGATTGTGCCAGGGCTGGGGCTGCACTATCCCCGCTGGAGTGACCATCCTCCTCCCCTGGTCCCTCCTGGAAGCTGCTGGAGGTGCACCCACCAAGATCCCCAGTGCTGAACAATGTGGGCCAGTGAGAGCAGATTTGGGGCAGCAAAACATCTCCCCATTCTCACTCTGTTCCCTGCTGGCACCGAGGTGGGGTGGAAATTCCTGTTTCCCATACTTTGAATGCTCTCTGCCGGCGGAAACTATGAGCTCATGGCTCTATACATAGGCACTGGAAAAACGAGTCTGCCTCCCTCTGCTGCTCTGACCACGCCAAAATCAAAGGAATTTGGGCATATCACAAATCACATGCCCCAGCTCTGGCAGCAGTTTCCTTCTTTCCCAGATCTGGCTTTTCTCCGTGCCTTTGTTCCACTTTCACGTGTGGCAGTGTCATTCCTGAGCAACAAAGTCGAGTCTGCCAGTGCCTGAACAACAAAAAGCCACGTTCTGGTACAAAGCAAGTCCCTAAACACTTCCTGTTATTTTTTTCCCAGGCTTTAAGGAGTCCAGCTCATGGCCAGTGTTTCAGCCCTCTCAACCGAAAGGCTCTGGGATCCTTTAATCCAAGTGACACCAGGATGCTTTGATCCAAGCAGAAAGGTGGCACCAGGATCCTTCGATCCCAGCAAGGTGGCACCAGGATCCTTTGATCCAAGCAAGGTGGCACCAGGATGCTTTGATCCAGGCGGGAAGGTGGCACCAGGCTCAGCTCCTCTCCAGAGACCACAGGTGACTCTTTCTCTGCTCTGTGATTGGTGGCTGCCAGTGAATAAAAGACATTTCTGACCCAGAGGAGGACATGGCCCTCAGTGCAGGATTTGGGGTGGCCGAGGTCCCTTCCCTGCAGCCACAGCAGCATCTGGGCAGAGCTTTGCTGCCTTTTGCAAGGACAGGAAGGTGCTGCAGAGGCAGCCCTTGTCCTCCACAGCATCACCCAGACTTGCCCCTCTCAGTGACCAAGTGTGGAGGAGGGACAATGCTACTGCATTTATTATATTTATTTTATTTAAAGCCAGCAGACTGTTCTGTATGTGAGCCTGGTGCCAGGCAAATAATCACTATAGGTCTCAATATTTCCACATCAAGTCCATGATGCTCTTCCCCAGATCCTAACCACTGAAGTGGGGACGTTTCCAAGGAGAAAAGACATGTCCCACATCCCTGGGGCCGGGGGGGGATGGTGTGTGGAAATCCATGTTTGATCCCAGCCCAGGACATATTCCCATCTGGGGAAGAAGCTCAGTGAAGAAACATTCCTTTCCCATGGCTGGTGGAAGGTCCAAGGGCCATGTCTGAGTTATATCCAGTTCAAATGGTGACAAACTGACACAGCTGGAAAAGTCAGACAACTTCAGGAGCATCCGAGCTCTTTAAAGGGTCTTGGGTGCCCCCAAGCTCATCCACCTTCCCTCCACTTGCTTTGCTTGAATTAGAGTGGGAAAATCAGTGGGTTTTTCTTCTGGGTGTGTTCATCCTTCTCCTCAGGCACGTGGCAGGATGGAGACCCACCATCAGGATGCCAATGTAGCCAAGACGACCCAAAACGCGTAAGTTCTTCCTTCAGCTTCTTCCCTATGTTTTCCGCCGTGCCCACGAGGTGGTGCTCTCGGATGTGCTTTGGACACCGGGAAAACATTCCAGGATGCACTGGAAAAACTCCTGGGAGTGCCGAGGCGTGAAGCTGATCCCCACCAGCTGGGATGCTGTCTCTTCCCCGCCAGGATAAATGGGATCTGCTCTTCCTCCTGCTGATCAGAAATGTAAATCCAGCCATTTCGTGGGATGAATCCAACACCAAGGAACAACTGGGTATGTCCCCAAACCTTTCTGTGATCTCTGTTCTCCTGTCTGATGCTGGGAGGGAACCTGCACTGGTGTCCCAGCTCCCAGCTGCCGGTAAAAAATCCTCCTGGGAATGACCCTGAGTCTGGTGTGAGTCTTATTGGATTCCCTTGGAGTGTTATTCTGACACCAAATCTTTGGGATTTGCCCCATCCAGTGGGTGCAGAGCCACACATACCCACAGTGATGGGGTTTTCCCATGCCTGGGAGGGCAAATCCCATTTCCAGGGGCTCCTTCAACAGTTATTTCCACCCCCCCAAAAGTGTTTTCCTCTCACCAAACAAGGTGTTTGGTCACTGCCCTGAGGGAGCCTGGGGTCAGCCCAAATACCATCCCTGGGGATGATGAGGAAGACCAGGGCTGTATGAACCCCCGTGGATGTGGCAGTGGCAAGATCTGGCCAATGTCCCCCCTTCCTGCCCCTGGCCTCACCTCATATCCCAGCCCAGCCCCTTGGGATGCTGGTTCCCAGCAGAAAATCCACGGCATCGTGTGTGTAATGGGGAAACAATAGGGCTGTGGGGGCAGGGGGCAGATGCTTGAGGGAGAAGAAGGGTCTCTTCAGCAGCAGCAGCTGCTGGGATGGGCCCCCCTGCCTGTGCAGACCCTGCTGGGCTCCCCCAGGGGTCACTTTGGGGGTCCTGCCAGTCCCACAGCCCTGCAGACCCTTCCTGGGGATGGGGACAGGACCAGGGGGGACCCACCATTACACCCTTCCATCAAACATGGCCAAACCATGGCAGATAGTCCCCTTGCTTGTCCCTACACCCTGGTGCCCACCCCAACCCCACATAGACCCACCACAGCCCCTGTAACCCATCCCTGCTGTGCCATGAGCCATACCCCCTTGGGAATGTTCTATCCCCAGCATCTTCTGCAGCAGAGGGTATTCCCTGATTGCTTTCCATCACTCCCTCCACTGCCTTTTTTCCAGGCAGCTCCCTCGAGCCTTATGCTAGTGGGGGAAGGCATAGAAAGCCTGCAGTGCTGCGAGAAAGGGCTACTGGAGTTGGGGATTTGGGGCCTCTGCCCAAATGGGATGTTCCCTGTGGTTTAGGCTGCCAGATTGTGCCACAGTTTGGGTTTTTCCCTCCAAGCCTGGCTCCTGGAGGGCTGAGATTGCAGAGGTGTTTCTGCCTTTAACAGGAACAAGTGCAGGTTGGCTTCTCATCCTGCAACATCTTACAGCCTGGAGCAGCACAGAAAGAAAAGGCTCAATAATAGGAGCACTAAATACTCAGTTTGGGTTCATTTAATGATTTTTCCAAGGTCTTTTGACCACACAGAACAGTGCTGTGAGTGGAGTTTGCAGGCAGAGCTTCTCCAGCAGCACCCAGGATCACTTTGTGGGTGCCAACCAGGAATACAAGTAGGCTAGGAGAGGAGGATGCTCAGCACAAAGTGCATCAGCCCAGGACCCATGACAGAAGGCAAGAGGGCTGTCCTGTGGGGTCTGCACTGCATTTTGCCTCCCTGTAGTCAAAACAAAGGAAGGGTAACCCCAGTCCTCCCTTCCAGTTAGGGTTGGCTGGAAAACTCACATCTCTCTCTCCCTGCTCCATCTCTCCCTCATCCTTTCCAGTCCCATCATTTTCCACATCCCTCCCAGCCCTATCTGTCCCTAAGCTCTCCCAGCCCCATCCTTCCCTGCACATCTCCCATGTGCCTCCTAGCCCTACATGTTACCCAAACCCATCTCTCCTGACATCTCCAGCCCCATCCCTCCCTGCATCCCACCCAGTCCCACCCTTTCCCTGCTCCCTGCTGGGAGACACTCAGAGCCCCATGGGAGCCACCTCTCCTGGGCTCCAAACAGCCCAGGTTGAACCCATTGGGTCACAAGGGTGGAACAGTGCTGCCTGTATTGTCAGGGTGGCATTGAGACGGGCACTGCAGATGGGTGTGAGGTGCAGGGGGCAGGTCCTGCCCTCAGTGCTGCTCTCAGCCAGTGGGGAAGGAACCAGCAGAGAGGGGGAGCTGAGGTTGGGTTTCTTTGGAAGCAAAGACCAGTCTGGGAAGCTGATATTCCCCAGCAGCTGCCAGTGCTGAGACCAGCAGACTCGTGACATGGAGCTCTGGGTGGGAGCCAGGCAAGGCTGGGCTTTTTCCAGCAGTCAGAAAACCCCTGGATCTCTGATCCCTTCTCCCGAGCCCAGGAGCAGCCAGGCTTGGCCTGTTCAAGCCCTGCAAAGCTCCTGAGGTGCAATAAATTGACAATTCTCAGATCACGTCCCTGGGGACAACACTCACAGTTCCAGAGCCACAAGCAGACATGGATGCCGCTGCCTGGCACAGCCCCCCAGGCTGTGTCCCACCACATCCCAGCTTCTCCCTCACCCAAAGCCCCCCTTTCCCTACATCCTGAGGGCTTCTCTCAGCTTCAGAGCCTTTCCAAGTCCCCTCCCCACGGCTGGGGCAGCTCAGGCACCACTTTTCCTCACCAGTGACCAAATCCTTCTCTGGGCAGCTGGGAGGGTCTGGCAGGATCAACTCTGTCCCAGCCCCACAGCTGGTGAAGGTGCACAGCCAGGATTAGAGCTGCTGGAGTCAGGGTTGTGTCCCCCTCTCAGACTGGGCTGCTCCCAGCTCTGAATCCCCAGCCTGGATGCTCCTGGAGATGGTAAGAGCTGCTGGTCCCAGACACCCTTCCAAGGCAGGGAGCAGTGAGAAAATCCCTGCCCTTTTCCAATCATCAGTCCCAGTGGTTATTTCTCCCTCTTGAACCTTCACCAGTGTCCCTCCGAGGTAATGATGCCCAGGTATACCTGCAATTCGTGGGTCCCCACATCTGGGTCAGTAATTCCCAGCCCAAAACTGATCCCCCAGGGCCCCACACCCACCCTGTGCCCCCTGTGTCTCCCCCACGGGTCTCCCTGCACCGGGGCAAAGCCCATCCACCCCACCGTGAAATCACCTTTGGCAGCCCCACACCAGGACCAGGGGATACCCTCAGCTCCCGCCCAAACCGGGTTCCCCCACCCCTGTGAGAGACCCCCTTGTGCTCAGATCTGCGTCTCTCCCTGGCCTTTCAGCGAGGGGGGTGGTTTGCTGGGGAAATACAGCCCCGGCCACTTTGTGCAGCCGCTAATGCTGAGTGACTTTTTGTGCCGCCGGCAGCGCCCGGCCCGCGGCAGCCACCTGGGAACAGCCCCGACACACAGTGGGAGTGACCTGAAAGCAAACATTGACTTAAAATCACTGTTAACCAGGCTGGAACACCGGGGCCCCTGGGAAACACAGCCCCCAGCAGCCCTGGGCCTTTGTCACCAGAGGCAAAGCCCCCAGAAGTGACTGCTAAAGGGGATGGGGCTGGTGGCATCATCCCTGGTCCTGGAGATGCTGCTCAACACTGGATGGGACAGGGGTGACATTGGGTGTGGGGAGAGGCAAAGAGTGTTTTGTTAACTTAAGTGCCCAGCCTGGGAAAGAGAGACTGAGGAACAATTTTAAAATTGTGTTTGAAGGATCCCACTAGAGAAAAAAGAAACCAGGGATGTGCTGCTCCGTGGATGCCCCTTGAGGAATTAATTCAGGGTTCAATAGATACAGCCTTGGCTCTTATATGAAGGAGAATCCCCCCCCCCTCCTTGCCCTCAGAGCTCATTTCCAGCTGCCTCCCAAGGTGGGATCTCTGTGTTGATCTCAGCAAGGTAGCAGATCCATGGACATCCAGCATGAATAGTTTATCCAGCAGAGCTCCCAGCCTGGAGCAGCACCGACCCTGCCTCCCACAGACAAACATCCAGAGGTGCAGATGGATGTGCAGAAAGCCCTCACAACCCTATGGCTCCCCATTGCCTCTCAGGTGGCTGTACCATCCCTCTGTCCCCTCAGAGGGGCTGCTCTGTCACTTAAGAATGAGGAAAAACTCCGCCATGCAGGATGCACAGTGCAAACAGTGCACGATATTTCCTTACAGCTTCTGGAGTGCAGTGGGAAAACTGAGCAACCAGCCTGCTCCAGATCACAATAGTAGGCACTCAGCTGGCTCCAGATTGCAGTGGTGGGCACCAGCCTCCCTTAGAGCACAAGAATGGGTGTCCAGCCAGCTTCAGAGCATGGCAGTGGCACCCAATCTGCCCAGAGCTGGGCTGTGCACCCACCCAGCACCACTGACTCTGGCTGCTCCCAACTCAGAGTAGCATAAGGCTGGATCCTGGAAAGGAGATGTTCTCCTAGCCAGGCCTCCAGCACAGCCACCTTGATCTCCCTTCCCTGCCCTCCAGAGAGGGTTTCAGAGTGCCAAGGGGATGTTCAGCTGAAGGGAGAAGGTGGGAGATATGTGGGGTGGTCCTGACTGGGAGCAGCACCAGCATCAGCCAGGTGTGACTGGGCATGGGGTACATGGGGAAGGTGCTCAAATGGGAACAAGGCTGCGCTTCCAGGAGTGATGAGGCAGCTCCAAGGGCAGTTTGCCACCAGGATGAGTGTTCACAGGACACTGTGGCTTCCCCTCCTCTCACAGCCTCTAATCCAGGAATGGTGTCTCAGGGCCGTGCTGTGCCACACGTCCCGCGCCCGGGGCTGACGCTGCCAGGCAGCACCTGTGGCCTTGTGCAACACTCAGGTCACACAGGGTGACTCAGAAAGGCCCGTGCAGGGGTCAGGGGACAGGTGTCAGGGGACAGCCACAGGTTGGACACCTGGCTGGGGAGGGACAGTGTGTGTTCTCCATCCTCAGGTTGTCCGCAACCATCCCCAGGAAAAGCAGGAAAAGAACCAACCCTGGATAACTCCCCATGCAGGACACGGCAGAGGAGATGCTGCGGGGGCAGACATAGGGACAGAGGTGGCCCTGGTGGCACTGGCTGTCCCCACAAAGGCAGCTGGCACAGCTGCGGTTTCGGCAGCGAGGGAAGCACGAGGGCATCCCAGCGGCATCACCCGCCGCTAATGACAGGGCAGCTAATTACAGGGGCAGGCAATTAAACACGCAAACCAAGCTCGAGTATCAGGCAGTGCCAGCGACGCTGCGGGGGCACTGTCCTACCCTGCCCACGGCCCGGGGGTAGCGGGGACACGAGTGGGGGGCACAGGGCAGCGATGGGGCAGCGGGAGAGCCCCCCAGCAGCGGGCACGCTGTGTCGGCAAGGCAAGGAATGAGAAAGCTGGGGTGGACAAGGGTGGTCGCGGGGGCTGTGGGCTCTCCTGAGCTCGGCTCGGGGCCAGCGGGTTCTCTAGGGGATTCCAAAAGCCTCTGCCCGCAGCGATTTCCCTGCTTCGCGGGACAAATGAGCCGTGCGGGGCGCAGGATGGGAAGGACGGAGGAGGAGCTGCCCGTGCCCGCCCCGCGGCTCGCCCCGAGGGATGGATGTCCAGGGTCCTGAGGGATGGATGTCCACAGCCCCGAGGGATGGATGTCCAGGGGCCTGATGGATGGATGTCCACAGGGTTCAGGGGCCTGTTCCTGGATCCGCCCCTCCGGGGACACCGGGGACAGAGCGGCGTAGGACGGAACGGGGAAGGGGCAGATCCTGAACGGGACAAAGGAAGAAAGGCAGGACCACTGCGGCCCGGGGGCGGCCCGTGGGATGGGGGTGAGCGGAAGGGGGTCCCCACGCCGGGCGGAGTGGGGACGGCGAGGTGCCGGCACTTCCCGGGACGGGACACGAAGGAACGGCCGGGATAGCGACCGGAACCGGGATAGGGACAGGAATAGGCACAGGAACAGGAATAGGGACAGAGATTGGGACAGGGGCAGAGACAGGAATAGAGACAGGAATAGGGACGGGGACAGGAACAGGGACGGAGACAAAGACTGGGACCGGCCCGGCTCCCTCAGGCCCCGCCCCTCCCACCCACGGCCCCGCCCCTCCCACCCACGGCCCCGCCCCTCCCACCCACGGCCCCGCCCCTGTCCCCGCCCCCGCGGTTGCATCATCCGCCCCCCCCCCCCGTTGCCCGGATGAGGCGGCCCCGGCGGCGGCGGGCACTGCGGCGGTGACAGGGGATGCGCTGCGGTGAGCGGGGCGTGGGGCCGGGTCGGGCCAGGTCGGGGGTCCCGGGACAGCCCCGGGACAGCCCCAGCGGGCCCGGGGGGCTCGGGCCTGGGGGGGGGAATCACGGCCGGGGGGCCGGAGGGGCCGCGGGCCCCGCGCCGCCATTGGCTGCGGGTTGACAACGGGGCAGGGCCCGCCCCCGCGCCGCGTCATTGGCTGGCGGAGCCGTGCCGCGGCCGCTCATTGGCGGAGGGGATTGTCAGTCACGGCCCGGCTCGGCCGCCGCCCTGCGCGGGCCGGGCCCTCCCGGGCCTCTCCGTGAGCGGGGCCGGGGCGTTACGGGCTCGGGGCTGCCCGGCACCCTGAACCACCGCCGTGCTGGGCTCGCCTCAAGGGCGATCATTTTTACATCACCGACAGGCAGCCGGAGGTGCGATTCGCCTCAGTTGTCATAGAATCCTTGGGCGACCCGATGGCCGCTGTGCGGGGCCTTTTTTAGGAAGCAGTTCTTCCCGGAATTAGGTGATCAGATATTGGCAGGGGCTGCCCAGGGAGGTGGTGGAGTCCCCACCCCTGGAGGTGTCCAAGGAAGGACTGGACGTGGCACTCAGCGCTCTGGGCTGGGGGACAAGGTGGGTATCGGTCACAGAGTGGGCTCCATGGGTGGGAGGGCTTTTCCAACCTCAGTGATCCTGGGATTGTGGGATTCTATACCAGGATGGCAGAAATGTCTCCCCTCCTCTGTCCTTGACTTTTTCCTCTTTTAGCAGAGGAGTGAAAACTGGAGGCCTCAGGGATTTAAATTTTGTCCATTGCTTTGGCTTTTGTTGGACTCGATGGGCTGGGAGGGCTTTTCCAACCCAAATGATTCTGGGATCTCTGATGAGTATTTTTCAGTAGTTCCATGAGAGTTTTTCTCCGAGGTTGTTCCCACTTCCCTCTCAGCTCAGAGTGCCCTGTTGTGTTTCACACAAACACCGGCAAACCCCTTCGTGCTCCGGTGACGAGCGTGACCCGAATTGCACAGACGTGTGTGAGGGATGAACGGCTCTGACACGGCAGCAGATCTGTCACTGGAGCCAGACCTCATGGAGTGACTCCCACTGACACATCCTCGTCCTTCCCGGGGGGAGGAGAGCTGTCCTTCCCTCCTATAGCCTGCACTGGGAGTGACTCAGGCTTTCCCGGCTCCCTCTGGAACCACCCTCAATTGGTCACAAGTGCACAGAGGTGGGGGGCTCTTTTGGATGCCTGTGGGGCATTTGTTGCCCTCCGAGGTGCTTAGATATGTGAAGCTGCTGTAGAAGAATTCCTTGGGTACTTGAGGAATTTTTTTTTCTTCCTTTTTGTTTTTGTTTCCCCCCCAAGAAACAATTTCTGGACACTGGAGAGCTGGTGGCCTTGTCAAGGTCAGTGTTTTGGTAGTTATCAGTAACTGAGAGAAAGGAGCTGTCCCAGGGCAGAAAAGAGACTGGGAGGATTTTGTATATTTTGGAAGGGGCTGCCCAGGGAGGTGTGGAGTCCCCACCCCTGGAGGTGTCCAGGGACGTGGCACTCAGTGCTCTGGGCTGGGTGACAAGGTAAGGATCAGGCACAGGGTGGTTTCAGAGGTCTTTTCCAACCTCAGTGATTCTGTGAGTCTATATTTATTAATTTACATGTAAATTTGGTGTATTAGCAGTGTGAGTGCACAGACAGGCTGTTTGGCAGTGCCAGTTAAGTGTGGCTGTGCAGGATATGAAAGATGTGGGCAGATAACATGGATTTTGGATTAACAGTGCCAGGACTGCCCCGGAGGAGATCCTGTTTCCTGATTTCTACCTGGGCTTTGTATTTATGTATTTACTTTGTACATATGGAGGGATTCTCCCTTTGGTTTGCACATGTGGAGATTTAATCCTGTGTGCCACTGGGAGTCCCAGAGGTGAAGGATGTGTTCAGACACAAAGTGTTTGAGTTACTGTTTGAGTAATTCAGGGGAAAGCCCTCAGGTGTTTTTTTTTCCCCTGACTCTCTGAAGGTTGCAAATATGTAAGATAATTCCTCTTTTGGTGCAGAAGGAAAGAGAAGAGAAAGGAAAATATGAAAGTGGAGAGAAAGCACGAGACTGATGATGTCTGTGACCTTGGTGCCACAAGGAATCTTGTCTCTGGAGTCATTGCTGGGAGCAGACTGCCAAAAACTACAGCAACAAAGTATAGTTTATTTCCTCAGTCTGTTACAGTTGATTTTGAGGTGCCAGGAAAGTCAGGCTGAGGAAGGAAATGGTATGATGTTTGTGTGACACCACAAAAATAACCAAGATAAACCATGGAGCGTGTTCAGCAAACTGTCTGCCCTGCTGTGCTGCCCTGACCTGTGGGCAGAGCCACTCAGACCCAGCAGAGCAGCTTTTTCTTGATGTGATTGTGTCCCTCCAGGGCTCAACTCAGTAGCAGATTGGGCTGGTTCCTCCTCCTTCCCAACACAGAGTTTTATTTTTAACATTCCTGTTGTTCAGTGCTCACTGCAGAGCCCCTCTCTGGGGGCTGGTCTGGGATAAATACTGAAAATACACCTTTTGGGGAGTGTTTTCAAATCAGTTCTCCCCTCCCTTGGCACTGGTAGGATGTAAAGGAAGAGAATTCCCTGCTGTTGTCAGAACCCTGTGCTGAGTGCTTTTCCCTTGGAATTCCTTGGTCACTGCTCATGCTGCAGTGTCCAGAAGCATCTTCCCCTCTGGCCCCCCCATTCCCAGGAAATGTTGTTATGGGGATGGGGTTAATTGCTGAGGTCACAGGGAGGCCCAGAGGACCTGGTGCTGTCATTTGGTGCAGGCTCTGGGCTGGGTGTGCTCTGAGTTCTGGGGTAAATCCATTGCTTCTGGGGAGGCTGCTCTGTGATTCTTCAAGGTTTGAGGAGGACCCACGCAGCTGTGAGTTGGGGGAAGGTGCAGGTTGGGTGGATGATCTCCACAGGGAGGTTCAGGTCCATGGCAGCTCCACTTCCAGCCTGTTGTGGGGTCAGGATCAGTGCTCCTGCTGCTCAGCATCTCTCACAAACCTTTCTACAGGATGGTTTTCCAGAGAGCAGAGGCTCAATCGGGAGGAAGCTTGTCCTTTTCACAGCCTGGATTTCCTTCTCAGTTCTCTGTTTACTCTACACCTTCTGCTCTGTGTGGGTTCATCCCTCTGGGGTTCCTGGCTGTGGAGGCGGGAGTGAATTGTTCTCATGGTCAGGCCCAGGTTGTTCTGGGACACTCACATCTCCTTTCCTTCATCTCTGCAGGTACTGAACCTGCATCAGGAGCACCAACCTCTTCAGGTTTCCTTTTTAAGGCATTTTGGTGGGAACAAATAGAGGTCGAGTGTCTTAAACTTTCCTTGTCAGTGAATATGATTTTTAATACTAAATTCTGCTCCCTTTGGTAGCTGTAGCTTGATTTCTGAAAGGAGGCTTCTTGCACCAGTGCATGTCTTCTGGTTTCAAGGCTTCCACCCCAGTGCTGGCTCACTCAGCAAGGGGTTTTTCTTATGATTTGATATCATATATTCACCAGGCGTTTGAGCCTTGGCCATGTGGTGCTGAGCAGACATGTTATATTTGATTAATAAGGCTGTTGAGATAACAAGGCTTTCCTGTGTGGTGCTGGGTTGTCATAAAGGCTTTTAGTCTGAACTTGGCACAAAGTTCCTGCAGGTAGGATTTGGTTATCTCCTGCCTCCTGTGCTGTCCAAATTGGAAATGCAGGATTTATTGTTGCAGCAGCAGGAGTGCTCTGCTGGCTCTCTGCTCTGTGACTTTCCTCTTTCCCTGAAAGCTCCTGTGCTGCTGTTGCACGAGGCAAGGAGGCATTTGTTGTGGTTCACTTGAGAACATTCAGTTCAAAAATAGGATTGCAGGAGAAGGTTGAGTTCACAGAGGCTCAGTTTCTAACAGTGATGGATGCAGGCAAACATCCAAAATATATGGAAATCCACCGGCTCCTATTCCAGGATGAGCAAAACAAGCACAAACTGATGGGTGAAATCTAATCCATGCCTTTGGTTGGTTTGTTTGTTTGTTTTCCATCTTCTAATAAGTGCATGACAATGTCCATTTGCTTCGCGTTTTGGCTGGAGGGCTCAGGTTCCTTTGTTTTAAGCCTTGATTTGGGGGGGAAAAATCAAGAACTTCAGGGGTTTGGGGGTTACCTGTTGGTTCTCATAGTTTGAGAAGGTGAAGAATGGTGGGAACAAGGTTTCTTCTGCTTTTCTGCCTGTGAATCAGCAAAAAAGGGGAAGAAGAGCTGTTTGGGGACAGTCCTTCCTGCTCTTAGTGGCAGCTCTGGGTGGTGCCAGCTCTGGGTGACGGGGTGAGATGGGGGGGCTGTGGCACAAAACAGGCACTTGGCAGTTCTGTGACAGCCAGAGCAAGTTGTTATCTCCAGAACTGAAGGCCCACGTGAGCTGGGCAGAATTCTTTGATCAAGTCCTGTTTGAGGTGGTTACATGTTTAATTCCAAAGGTCACTGGACGTTTCCATTGCCTTCAGGGGAGGGGGGCCAGCAAAGCATAGATGGGGAGAGTTAGCACTGTGCTTTGTCATGTTTGTTTGCCTCTGCGTAATTTTTCACGTTTGGTGTGTGAAAATACTGAGTAAACAGGGTTGTGAGGAAGAAAGCAGAAAAAGGTGCAGAAAAATGAACATTAAATAAGATGAATTATCCAGCCAGTTGAGATGCTGCAGGTACACCTGGGGTGAACTGCAGCAGCTTGTGAGCAGTGCTTGGAATTATCCTTCCTGTGATGTTTTGGTGATTCAGGTGATTCAGGTGACTTTGAGAGCGGGGAGGAGTGAATTCCTGGCTATGGGAAGGGGTGAGTAGAAGCTGAAACATCGTGTTGTGTTTCAAGCTCCGTGTTTTGGTCTTAGATTTCATGCAAAGCTCCTCAGCAGCCTCCCAGCACATGGGGAGCCTGGCAAGCTCGGTTGAGGTTACACCATGTTACGCTTCAGGCTGTTTGTGTTTTCATGGCTTAGAAGAGATTTTGCTTTGGCCTTGAATGCAAGATTCACAAAGTTACTTGGAAAATACTGTGTGTTTGTTTAGTTATTTCTGCCACAGGTTGGATTCAGATATCTCTGTAATATGCAGAGGATACTGCACAGCTCGCTTGTAAGGTTGCTTTTGGAGGTGGGAAAACAGATTTATCCTGTACAAACCCCACCAATTCTTAACCTACACACTGCATTTTTTAGAGTGATTTCAGCATGGAAAAGCGCCTTCCTTTTCCCAGTGGAGAGTTCCTCTGTCCTGTTGACTTTGTAGGGGGGGCTTGAAAGGATCCCCTGTGTTTTGAACGTAGCCCTTGTCTGGGAGCCGCCTTGGAGCTGGAGCTGTGCCCACGGAGCTGTGATTTCCCAGGGCACCCTGTGAATGCTAAGCTGTGTTGGAATGAATTCCAGTGGGCAACAGCATAAGCCTGCTCTCATTTTCCCTGGAAGACGCTGCTGCATTGTCTTGTCTGTTCCCTGAAAGCCTCAGTGTTGTTGGTCAAAGACTCGATTCTGCAAGTGCCACGTATGCAAAGGAGCCTGTGAATAGCAAGGACTTGCCGTGCTGGTTTTCAGCTCCTCATGGAATTCCAGGACAACTGGCAGCAGGCTGAAGCAAGGCAGCTTTTGTTAAACCCTGGGTATTCCATGGGCATCCTCTCTCCCACACGAGAGATGTTTCACATGCTCTGGCTGTGTTCTGATAAGGCCTGGGAATCACTCCCCTGCAGGCTCACATAAACCCATGTTCCTGTGCCATCAGCCAAGGAAATGGGCAAAGCTTGGCACAGTGAAGGGATCTACCTGTGCCCACGGGTGTTGCAGGGGCAGGGTTGGAAGCTGTTGGCATCTCCCAGCTCTCAGACTGGTGTTTGGGCCATGAACCACCATGTTTGTGTGCTCTTCTCTCTTTCACGCCCCTCATGAAGGAGTGCTGCAAGCACTGCAGGGATTCCGTGGGTGTTTGTGTCCAAGGGTGTGCCCTCAGCAGACAGGAAGGAGTCCTGGACCTTATCTCAGCCACTTCTAGGATATGATGTAGGAAGGACTAGGAAGAGTTCCTGCCGAGGGGCCTGAGGCACCACAGGGCTGAATCTCCTCCCTCTGGGGTCTCAAAGGGTCTTTGGACAAAGGAGTGGGGGGAAAAATCCCTCCTGTACTTGGGAGTGCCAGGCAGCCCTTCCTGTCCTTGCAGAGACCGCTGTGCTTGCAGGGATTCTATGGATATTTATTTCCAAGGGTGTGCCCTCAGCAGACAGGAAGGAGTCCTGGACCTTATCTCAGCCCCTTCTAGGAAAAGATGTCAGGTGCTTCCTTGTACTTCCATGTAAGGGAAGGCAAGTGGTACAACTGTGGGATCCCACAAGAGTGGGATGTGGATGCTGGAGCTCAGCAGGGCACACTGGTGTTGGCATCTGGAGCAGATGTTTATCCAAAATCCCTGCTGGTAGCATTAGGCATGGTGAGACATGGAGCAGGGGCAATCATGAATTATCACCCGTTTAACCAACTTGGAAAAGGTCAACTTGCTCCTGCTGAATGTGTTTGGGAAGGAAGAGTTCCTGAGGCACCACAGGGCTGAATCTCCTCCCTCTGGTGTCTGAAAGGGTCTTTGGACGAAGGAGTGAGGGGAAAAAAATCCCTCCTGTACTGGTGAGTCCTTGCTGTGCTTGCAGGGATTTTGGGGTGTCTGTGTCCAAGGGTGTGCCCTGAGCAGACAGGAAAGAGTCCTGGACCTTCCCTCGCCACGTCTCGGAAATGACGTCAGGTGCTTCCTTGTACGAGCCCTTTTCTAACCACATCCTGAATTTTGCTGACAGCTGGCATGGCTGCTCACCTTGTGAGCTCAGCTCACCTCTGCAGCTGTGGGAGCTGAGCCTGTGTTGTGTCTCTTTTATTTTGGGATGAATGTGCTGCCTGCTGATCCAGCCCTCCGGAGTGTGCCGGTTTGGAGCCAAGTGCAGGGAAAGGTCCAAGGCTTTTATGGAAGGGTTTGATCAGTGCTGGACCAGTGCTTTGAACAACACCCAGCAGTGACTGAGCTAGTCACCTCTGCCTTGTCCTGGCAGCTGGAATCCCTGTCCAGGAGCTTCCTGAGCGTCTAGCTCACCTGGATGTGCCCAAGGGGGAACTGCAACAGTTTGGGCTCCACATTTCCTGGGAACAGGCTTGTGCACAGGACTTGGGATTTGTCCCTGTGGGGGGATGGAGGTGCCTTGGTAACAGCTGAGCAAGTGCTCCCAAAGAAACCTGTGTCTGAAATTCGTTACTGGAATGGCTCCACAGATGTGTTTGATTTTGTCAGTACAAGGAAGTGCAGAAAAGGAAACACCATCAGTTCTCTTGGGTGCTGTGGAGATGTGATTGCTGACAAATTGCTTCTCCGATAACCCTGTGAAGTTAAACACAGTGTGAGAGTTGGGGTGGTTTTGAGGTGCTTGGCACCCACTGGATAAATTTGGGCCCTTGGGTTGTGGCAGCTGCAGTCTCAGCTGGAGACCCACGTGCCAGTTCTGCCTGGCTGTGTCTCTGAGCTCAGTGCCAGCCTGGCTGCCCTCTGACGAAAGCATGGGACTGTTTTGTCCCACTTTTAGGTATCAAAAATGTGGGTCACTGCGATGCAGGACATATTAGTGTGACAGTTTTAGCCTGAAGGGGCAGAGTTGGCTGAGAGGGGACAGCGATGCCCGATAGAGTGTGAAAGTCAGGACTTCCAGGTCAGCTATTCCTGATCAATGAGCTTGATGTTGTTCACAGCCTCTGCTTTAAGCATAGAAGGAGTTGGTTTCACCTTATTCTTTTTCTGGGTGTTAATGACAAAATTTAAGTCTTGGCTTTTTGAGGAGAGAAAAAAGGATGCCTGTTTATAAAAGAGTTGTGGGATTGCTTGAGGAGGGCTTAGCAATGGTGCTTTTCCTGTGGTCTGAGCAGTTCTGGTCCTGCTGTGCTTGGCAGGGCAACAGCCACCACTTCATCACCTCCAGCAGCTCTGGGACCTGGTGTGAATGTCCCATGTCCCCTGGACTGTGTTGCTCCATGGATAAAAGTTGGTGTTGGGCTGTGTTTCCCATGCTGGCTGAGAGCCAAGCAGTGCTGCCAGTGGCACCCAGAGCTCTAAGAAAGGTGGTCCTTGTGGAGCAGGGGGTCATCTGCTCCTCTCAACACCTCCAGGCTGGAAACTCTCCTGTATGATGTGACCAGGTGGTTTTAGGAGAGGCTGATCCTTCTTTTGCGTGTCTGAGGGAGCAAAATTATGTGGATAATTTCAGTTACCTGCCTGTTTTACACAAGTAGGAGCAAGCCAGGACTCAACACAGGAAGGTTAAATTGAATTTTGATCTCCACACACACACTCTTAGCAGTTCCCTCAGTGTTCATCCTCCTTCACTACTCACCTTTGCAGCTCTAATAGCTGTTGGAGTGCTATTGTTGTGTTGGTGACAGGAGACAAAATCTCTTTAAGAACATTTTAGGAACTAAAGTGGACACTGTGATAGCTGTAAATTTTAGTGTATTACCAACTGTGATCCAAAGTGGGCTTTTCAACTGGTGTTTCAGTGGCAGATAAAAAACACAGCCAAAATTTCTGGTCCTGTTTCTTGCTGCACAAGCACTTCCAGAAGCTGGGTAAAATTCCATGGCTTGCTTGGGCAGGTCCCCGTGCTGGATGACTCCTGTTAGGGATCATTAACATCCTGTGTGCAGGTGCCAAGTCCTGGTGCTGCTGTTGGAAAGACTGTGGCAGTGAAGCCCAGGATTTGGGAGCAGGTTTGGGGTCTGTGTTTATCCTGAGTGTGTCCCTGTGTTTGTGCCCTGCAGGTCGTGTTGATCATGGACAGTGAAGAAATCCCAACTTTCTCCAGTCCAAAGGAGGAAACTGCATATTGGAAAGAGCTTTCCTTGAAGTACAAACGAAGGTATTGTGGATTTGCAGGCTGGGTTTGGTTCTTAATGACCACAACTTTGTTTACTACAAGGCCACACCAAGATTTTTATTATATTATATTAAATATTTTAGAAAGAATCTCTAAAAAGAGAATTTATAAAGAATTTCTAGCTTTAAAATTCCCAGTTTTGTGGGAGCTGAGTGTTTCCTGCCCAATGTCTCCCTGCCAGGAACTCCAGGCTATGTTCTGAGCATGTTTGAGCAAGAGCAGAGCCCTTTTAGGATCATGTGCACCTTTGTATAATTAAAGTGCTGCCTTAAGTAGTATCTTGATGTTTTATCATAAGAAGGCGCCTTTGGGCTCTCATTGTATCATTCCTGTTCCTTCCAGCTTCTTGTAATGGAATTACTGGTATGAAAAGTGGCTGATTTGGTGTCTGTTGCATTTTATTGAAGTGGATTTTACCTCCTAGTCCTGCCTGTACCAGGGATTTGCATCTTTTAGGGGGCACAGGGCTTTTTGGGTACCAAAAGTGACAGGAGAGGCTGTTGTATTGAGTAGTGCTGTGCTCCTTGAGGGGGTTTCTTTGGAGTGCTCCCCCTTCATTTTCGTTGGGAGGCTTTATGTGCACTCACTGTAACTCATGTGCACCTGAGCTGAAGAGAGTTAAAACCTCTCTCAAGCTCAAAGAGCCCAGGTGGCTTTTTTGTTTGGTTTGGGGTTGTTTTGGGGAGGGAGAGGTTGGGAATGTGGAGGAGCCTGTCCATGTGGAGAACCCTGAGCTGTTCTTGGGTGTCAGAACATTCTGTGTGAGACACCAATATGTTGTTGTCTAAAGCTTTGTTGGTTTTCCCTGCTGTTTGCTGAGGGCTGAGCTGTTACCTGTGGTAATGATGCAAATTTAATAAGCAAAGTATGTGGAGTGGCTACTCCTGGTGTTTAATAACTGTCAGTGCTATAAGGCAGGTATGTGCTGGCTTCCTGACTCCTCATGATTTTTAAGAACCTTTAATTTCCAGGTAGTGCAGAGATGCAGAAACTGTTGTTCTCTCTTCAGTTTTTGACCAAAATCAGGTTAAATGTTTGCTTAATTCATTGTCTCCAGCAAATCTCCTACCAGTGGAAGCTGATGGAGTACAAAGTGGTTCTCAGGCTCCCATGAATCCTGTAAATAGCCTTGATTTCACACAGGCATTTAAGGCAGCTGTTGGTTTTACTGTAAGAGAATTAATTTCCTTTAATAGCTGAGCTTAATGTAATTTCTCCATTTCCCCATTTTTCTTTTTCCCCTTAGAAATCTACCATGACACTTAAGTACTTCAAAACTCCTGGTTTTTTCAGCTTTTTATTTTAGCAGAGCTGCAGATTTTAACTTGGGGGATGCTGGCTTTTCCCACTGATGAAATCCTCTCCTTACAGCTTCCAGGAGGCTCGTGAAGAGCTGGCTGAATTCCAGGAGGGAAGCAGAGAATTAGAAGCAGAGTTGGAGGCACAGCTAGTGCAGGCTGAGCAGAGGAACAGAGATTTGCAAGCAGATAACCAAAGACTGAAGTATGAAGTGGAAACATTAAAGGTGGGTCTCCTCTGTAATGGTGTTGCTGCTTCTTTTGGGTATGTCTTGGATCTCCTTTGAGATCCTCTGGGCTGTTCTTGGTCACTGAATATCCAAATGAAGTCAAGGAATTGTCTGTTTATAATCCAGACTTAAGTACCGCCCGTCCTCCAAATAAGGCAGGGAAATTCCTGGCAGAATTTTCCTTGTTCACATCATGAAACTCTGGTCGTGGAGATTGTGCTCTGCATTCCAGAGGCTGTGCCAAGCAGGAGCTTTATTAGTTACACAGGGAACATCAGCATAGCAACAGGTCTTTGTCTCCTTGGCTTTATGAGACCCTAAAGAAGTCTCAAAGTGGGTGATCTGTGCACATCTTTCAGAGAGGCTCCTCATCCATTCTTAACAGCCATTTCTGTGGAGCCAGGAACTGCAGAGGGATCTGCATGTGCAGAAGGTGGCTTTGAACTGATGCCTCTGTGTTAGCAAGTTCTTGCCTCTTTTGGAACCTTGACATAGCATCATTTTGGGTAGTCTTGGCTTGTGTTAGTGAAGACAAAGGTCAGAAATTCTCTCAGTGGAAGGAAGGTTTCTGGGATTCCTCTGTGTATCCATTCCCAGCTGTACTGTAAGGTCAGCACATGTTTTATGAGGTCACTGATTTCTCCACAGGGCTCCATCTGTGCCCTCAGAGCTGCTGAGAGAGTGTTTGGCAGTGAGTTCTTCCAGAGATGAGTTTGTGGGCCTGGAGGTTTTGTAACAGATTCCAGTGGCTCTCATTTTTGCTCATGGACACATCAGACAGTGTTTGGTCTCCAAGTGGCTGTTGTCAAGGGAAAAGGGGGGGGGCTGCGCAGTTGGATGTTTGAGGCTCTGTAGCAGCTGTCAGTGCAGGCTGTTGGGAGCAGATGCAGGGACACATCCCTGAGAGCCAGCTGTGTCCTGGAGAGATGGCTGTGACTTTGTACCATGTCTAGCTCTGATGTTCACAGCCTGCTCCTTCTCCCTAATTTTTCCTCTGGATTACCAGCAATCCCAAACCAGCAGCCTGCAAAGAGCATGATATTTTCTTTGTCCCATTTTACTGCTATTTATGTCCACAATTCTTTCTTCCAGGAGAAGCTGGAGCACCAGTATGCCCAGAGTTACAAGCAGGTGTCCTTGTTGGAGGATGACCTGAGCCAGACCAGGGCCATCAAAGACCAGCTGCACAAATATGTGAGGGAGCTGGAACAGGCCAACGATGACCTGGAGCGTGCAAAGAGGTGAGGGCTGCCAGCCTCCTCTTCCCTCAAAGCTTGCACTACATCCTTTCCTAGCCACTCAGATTGCTCATTTTATTATTCCTTAAAAGGGGAAACACATTCAAAAAAACCCAATCAACCTCAAGACCCTTGGAGTTCGCCTCCATCAGCTGGTTCCTTGTGTCAGAGCTGGAAAGGCAGTGGGACAACGTGGCTCGTGCTCCTGTGAGGAACAAGCTGTGCAAGCAGAGCCACTGCCTCTAAATGACTTCTATTTGTGGTCCTGGTGGCTCCAAACCCCTTTGAAGTCAGCAGCTCATGCTTTACATAGTCCCTTTTAAACAAACCAGGCCAAAGGAGTCTCCTGGTCCCTTCCAGAGCAGCTGTAGGGAATAATCGTGGCCTTTGTAAGGCCTGGGATGAACAGGCTGCTCTGGAAACACCCAGTTTGGGAGTAGGTCATGCTTCCCTTTTGCTGAATGGGAATTCTGCCATTGATTCAGGGAGAGAGGAATGAGCCTGTGGCTAACTGGGAAAAAAGATCTGAGAGCTGAGCTCCTGTTTCCACAAGGCTCATGACTAACTTCTGACACAGAGTTTGGAAGGAATTGACTCTTAGGTGATATCCCAGTGCTCTGCTTTCCACACTGGGCTCTGCCTGCCCAGAACTCTGCCCTCATTCAATGTACAGCTTTGGATCATGGCTTGGGAAAAATGGGGAGGGGTGCACAGGACTGGCTCTTTCCCACACCTTTGGTACACCCCTGAGAGCCAGATGCTATCCTGTTCTCTTCATCTTTTTCTCCTTGTTTCTTTGGAGTTGATTAGTCCTTTATGAGCAGCATTTCCATGGCTTTCAAGTGCTCAGTGTGATTGCAGGCCTTGCTAACATTTTTCCTCCATTATGTTTCTGCATAATACACTTTCATGTTGGCTGAACTAAAGAACCCAATATTCTGGATTTTGTTTCTAGGGCAACAATAGTTTCATTGGAAGACTTTGAACAGAGGCTGAACCAAGCTATTGAGAGAAATGCATTTTTAGAAAGTGAACTGGATGACAAGGAGTCACTGCTGGTTTCTGTACAGAGATTAAAGGATGAAGCAAGAGGTAAGGCTTGCTTAAAGTGAAAAAACAGTATGTTTTTTTATATGTCCCGTGTGGTCAAGAGGAGAATTTTCCTCACTTAGGGCAGAATTAATATCAGATTAATCCAGGATTTTAACAGAGGTGAGTACAAAAATACTCTGTTCCACAGATGTCATAGAATTGAGGAAATGTGCTTTGAAAGTGCCTTTTTGTTATGGTTTTATGCCTTATGTAGGAAGGGAAAGCACAGGAAATGACAGGGAAATACAGGATAAATGATTAAGTAACTGTCTTGAAAAATCCTGTCTCCTGTGTTCCTTCTAAACCCCTTGGAAGTTGCCTGGTTTATTTAAGATATTCCAGTAAAGGCTGTGTTTAGACCTGTGAGATGAGGGATGGTTGGGGTAGTGCTGTGGGATATGAGCAGGGATTGGGAATTCCTCAGTGGATTCCACATTGAGGATCCTGGGGAAATGTTTTTTTAATGGTTGAGGGAAACTGATTTCTCTGATAATGGAGATGATCTGCTCATAATCCTGTGCCAGCCATTAAAATGTTTAGAAATTAGTGGTTTTCAACTTTATTTCCCAAGTGAAACTTTCTAAAATAATTCCTCAGTTCCAGCCTGGGTCTGAGTGTAAGAAAACTCACCTGAACAGGCTGGGATTTTTTGGCTGTGAACCTCTTTGAACCAAGTTTGTGCCTCAGAAATTAAAAGCTTTATTGGAAGCACAGGGGGGTTTTGTAATAAATATCAAGAGGGAAGTTTTCCAATATGTAAAGTTTTACAAGATGTAAATATTTCCGAAGAAATATATGTATTGTCATTGGAGGTTAGGGCAATAATACTGGAAAAAACAGCAAAACCCAGAGGACTCTCTTCTAGAACACTGGAATAATCAGCCAAAAAGACATCTTGTTTTTCAGATGAGTCATTTGGAAATTTTTAGCATTTGTTCATGTAGCAAAGCTGCTTGTTGTTCCCTCTGACAGCAAGCAGGAACAGTAGCCGTTAGAAGAACTGGTAAAATGTCAAACTCAGAGATGGCATTTCTGATGGAACAGCCTCAGATCCTCTGCTGGGGGCCCAGGTTTTGATTTCAGCTCTGCTGTTTTACCTAAAAACAGTTCTAAATATTTGTGACAGCTCAAAAGCTGTGATGTGCAGTTAATTTTGCTCTTGCACGTTTTAGCAGATTAAGGCAAGGAGTGAAAGGTCTGGGAAAATTCAGGAACAACTGGAACGAAAAGGAACAACTCCCTTGTAATCTTTTTTTTGCACCTAGACCCTTCAAAGGACTTAGAGGTCCATTTCTGAGCTGTGCTGGATGCTCTTTGTAGCAAAAAGATGTGGAAATGGGAAGGGATGGGGTAAGGATAAGATGCAGTTTGGGGAGGAGGTGAGAGCAAAGCCTGGCTTTGCTAATCTCCAGGCTGTTTCCCTGTGATTTGGACTACCCAGTCTCCAGTCTGCTCTTCCACTTGTCAAGGCACCCAAAACTGGAGGCAACCCTTGGACTGTCTTTGGCTGGTGTGGAATTCTGGGGATTATTAACTGGAAGAATAACATAGGAACTGGAACCACAGGGATAGGTCATTCCTCTGGTGTTTCCAGCCTCTCCTGGAGCAGGAGCTGAGTGTGGCTCAGCTGCAGCATTTGTGTCCAGCTGCAGTTTTTGTAACACTCCTTCCACGGAGCTCACACTGCAAATGGGGAAAATTCCTGAGGGAAAGTCACCTGCCATGAGCACAGGGACCACAGGGACCACACCAGCCAGGCAGGGCTGTTTGCTCCTTCCCTACTCCCAGCTGGAATGGGAAAAGGGTGGGATTGGGCTGTGACTGTTCTGAGGGGTGTCCCCACTGCTGGAGAATCCGGTTAATCCAGGATTGCTGCAAAAGGTCTCCTCTTTCTCTCTCCCAAATGAACAGAGAGAGTGTCTGTGAGAGAAATCAGTCTCTAATGTATGTTTTTTGTGGATTTTTTCCTTCTCTCCATCCTCAGACTTAAGGCAAGAGCTGGCAGTGAGGGAAAGGCAGCAAGAGGTGACCCGAAAATCAGCTCCCAGCTCTCCCACTCTGGACTGTGAGAAGATGGATTCAGCTGTCCAGGCCTCTCTCTCCTTGCCAGCCACACCTGTTGGAAAAGGATCAGAAAACAGTTTTCCTTCCCCAAAAGGTACCATTCCAAGGAGCTGTGTCTGGGTGTTTGGCAGGATGTCCAGCCTGGCAACAAACCATGGTGCTCCCCAGGGAATGTGGCTGTGGGGATGGGGGGATCTCACATCTATGTTTAAATCCCAGGACAGCACCAGGTGCATTTAAGGAGTAGGAAAAGAAGGAAAAGAGCATGGAAAAAGCATGGAAAAAAAGGGCAATAAAGCTCAGATATTGCTTTTGTGGGGGCAGGGGTTTGCACTGTGTATTGGGTGCCTGCAGTGGAGCACTGAGGAGATTTGGGATTGCAGGGAAGTGCAGTGACTGATATTCCTGCTAAGGTGTGGAGCAGCAGTGGTGGGTGAAGAGTGTCAGGAATTCCAGAGTCTCTGTTCCCACACTGACTCTTGGGAGTGCTGTTTTCTCCCTGAGGCAGTGGGATGTTAGTCCAGTCCCCTTCCCCCTCTGGAAGGCTTGGGACAGTCACAGGGATTAATACATGATTTTTCAAATGAGAAGGGGCAGATTCCAGCAGAAGCTCTGGCTGGATTAGATGGATTGTGGTCAGTAGCCCTGCAGATGGAGAGTGCATGAACTCTGCATGTGGGGCCAATGGGAATGAGGGCAGTGGGCAGGAATTAAACTCTATCATTTTTCCATGGCTGGTGATCATGCAGTTATTGTGGGGTAATTGTATCAAGTGTCTGCAACAGGGTTTTAGATTTACATTTTTTTTATGTAGAAGTTGATTTATTTAAATTTTTAAAAACCCCTGAACTGTGGGGGAGTGGAGCATGGAATAACATGTGTCTGTGTTTGCAGCTATACCAAATGGGTTTGGTACCAGCCCACTTACTCCTTCAGCCAGAATATCTGCACTCAACATTGTGGGAGATCTGCTACGGAAAGTGGGGGTGAGTGCTCTGAACTCCAGCTCTGGGCTCTCCCTGGGGCTTTTGTCCTTGTGCTCAATCACAGCCTTGGCCTGTGCTGAGCACAAGCTGTACCTTCCAATCATCCACATTGTGTTTAGTATGTTATAATGTAATTTTTTGTATTATTTTGATTTGTAAAGTGAGTTCTGATGCCAGTTTGGGGTGATGAAATTCATACTTGGGGTTAAAAGTTTCTCAAGGACATGGGTGAGAGGGGTAGGCACCGTCAGCTGCTTGTTCTGCCCTCAGCTGGGGCCTGCAGCTCCCTCTGTCCTCAGACTCTGGGTGCCTGCTGACACCTGACATCAGGGTCTCCTTGTGTGAGATCTCTTCTGGGCAAAGGTATTGAAAACTAAAATGAAAATGAAAAAAAAATCTAGAAACCTTTGATAAGAAAGTGAGAAAATAAATCAGGAGAAAGCCAAATGCTTCCATCTGTAGTTGGTGGGGAAGTGAAATGCATGAGCCTTTAAAGGGATTACTGCTGTAAGCAGGGAAGAAGTGGTTTAAACATCTGTTGCAGTGTTGTTCAGGGTTTTCAGCTGGACAAGGACATGAGTTTTGAGCTCAGAGGAGCTGGCTGATGAGCCTCAGGGGCTGTGTTGGAGTGGAAGCAGGGACAGGCTCAGTGCTGGCTCTGCCCTGTGTTTGTAACCACCCTGAGCTGGGCAGGAGCTGCAGTACCGACAGTTGTTTTAGCAAAGTTGGGAATGAAAAACTGCCTTTGCTGCTGCCATTTGGAGCCAGTGAGCCTGTCCTGGGTTTGAAAGGGCAGCAGGACAGCTCTGGGTTACAGAGTGACATGTTTAAAAGGGGATCATTGTGAGTAAGAGTCTGCAGGGGATTTAGGAGCTTAACCACAATCCCATATGATTACTCTGCAAGGACAGGAAATGCCAAATAAGCATGCTTCCTTCCCAGCCTGCCTCACACACAGCCACTGACACACAATTCCAGCCCGTGCACTTCTTACCAACAATTATAGGATGCTCAGGACCTGTTTTGGGCTTGGCTGGGCCTCATCCCAAGCCTCAGACTCCCTGTCTCTGCAGGAAGTTTCCCCTCAGCTTTCCTGCTTGCAGCTGAGACAGGGAATCACTTAGCCCTGATCCCAGTGGGCAGTGACAACTGCTGTGTCACCCAGAGAGGGATTGTCTGGAGCTGCCTGTATAGCCCATATTCCCTAAGGAAGCTTCCATGGATTCCTAGGAGAGTGTACAGTGCTCACTGACCTGTGACAGCACGTCAAGGATCTGTTATTGGAATATTTGTGGAACGGGACCAAACCCCATGTTTTTGGAGACAAATTTTAGTCTCCAGTCCACGGATTTGCTCCATGCATGGGGGGTGTAAAGTGTAAGGACTTTTTGCCAGACCAGATGGACATTCACGATAAGCCTCAGTCTGGGATAGTGTCAGAAAGGGCCGGTGATGTTCTGGAGGGAAGGAGAGAATTGGGATGTTGCTCCTCCTCCTGCCAGGAGTCAGTGGATGAGGCAGAGACTGTCACTTTATACAGGGGGAAAAGATCTCACCAGGATTGCTTGGCAGTATCAGAGATGAAGTACAGAGAATGAAGACCATCGGCTCAGCTGCTGCTTTTGCATTGTCCTGACCCCTCTGTTCTAAGGTGTGGCAGTGGAGCTTTACAGACTGGCTTTGGTTTGCAGGCCAAGATCAAGAAAGAAATGCCAGGAGAAATTGTCCTGGTGAAAAAATCAACTTCCCAAATACACAGTCCCTCTCTAAACCTGAGAATTCTGCTTTAGGCTCAGATTAGCTCATGGCAGCCTCACTGCAGCTGCTGAGGGAAGGAGTTCTGGTAACTTCTGCTGGAGTTCGCTCCCTTATCTTGGGTAATTATCTCAAGGTTCATATGTTCTAAAATCTGAGCCCTCATAGAGCTGAGTAATGCCTGGCAGTCTGCATCAGCATCTGTGTGTTTCCTCTGTGGTTTGGGTGACAGAGGAAATGACAGTTTTGTTCCCGTTTTTTTTGCCAAAGGTGATCACACCCAAGTCCTGATCATGGCCATCGTGAGGTCATGGCAAAGCCTCTTCTCCAGCAGCAAAATACTTCTTTTTAGTGGTTTTACTGTTCTGACATTATTTTTTTCTCCCCTTTCACAGGCCTTAGAATCCAAATTAGCTGCTTGCAGGAATTTTGCAAAGGACCAGGCATCACGGAAATCCTACATTTCAGGGAATGTCAACAGCGCTGTGATGAGCAGCAACGGCACCAAGTACCCACACCCAGGGCACACCTCCTTCTTCGACAAAGGGTGAGTGAGGGACACCTCTGCCCTGCAGGGAACTGCATTTCAGCTGTGGACTTTTTCATGTCTTGTCCTTGCCCACCACAGCTTCCATCCTGTAGGACATATAATTCGTGGGGCCGAAGCCTCCAGGGCACAGGGAAGGTGCTGGTGCTGATTTCGGGAAAGCAAGTGTGGTTGGCTCAGCTGGTGGGGTGGCAGTGCCTGTTCTGTCCTGCTGCTGCCTCATCTTTGGTGGCTGTAAAACCAAACCCCAGGCAGCAAACCTGCTAGTGGTGAGTGTGGCCTTTGAGAGGATCTCAGGGAAGCAGAGCTGGAGTTGCCATAGCTCCTGGTGTGCTCTGGGCATGTGGGGATTCCCTTGGCACAGCTGAGGGCAGGCAGGAGTGTTCACTTGGAGGGTGGAGCCCTGGGTGCTCACTTCCCTCTGCATTAGGGGAAGAGATGATCGTCACTGATGGTGTAATTGTGGCTGCTGGGGGGTGACAGGAACTGCTTGCACAGGAAAAACTACCTCATGTGACTTGCCCCTGGTCAGAGCTTCCTCTGGGATCCTGGGAAGGGGTTCCACAGGGGGATTTTCCCCAGTTCCTCGGAGCACAAGGCCCTGTGAGGGTCTATGAGGGTGAAAAGCACAGTGGTCCTGGGGGCAAAACACCCTCCCTGCTCCCTGCACCGTGGTACTATTCCATGTTAAACCTCATCCCAGTGCAGTTTAATGCTAATACTCAGCACATGCTCAATCCTACATTTACTTTAGAGAATGAGAGGAGCTGTTCCCAGTCTGAAGAGAGACAGACAGATGAGCTTCCTCCAGCCACCCTCCTCAGCTGACTCCACTGCTTTGTGGGAGCAGGCAGAGCTGCATCTTCCAAACTGGCATTCAGAGGTTTTAGAGCCACTGCTGTTTGGAATGGGAGGGTTTGGAGATGTAACAAAGTCATTCTCAGGTGCAAATCAGACCTTAGGGTTGTGTGTGTGTTGAGGGGGCCCTGCAGCCCCCAGCAGTGCTGCAGACCCTGCTGGGGAGGGATTGTGGCATCTCCGAGGAGGCAGCAGGGCTGAATTGGGTGTGGTATGACCAATAAGCTGATTGCTCTGTGGGGTGGGGGGCACTCTGAATTACCCACGTTGTTATCACCCTTGTTATCTGGACTGGTGCCTGCAGGAGGAGCAAGTTGTGGCTGAAAAAGGCTTAGAAAGCCTGGCCCCTGAAGGAGCTGCAGCAGAGGTGGGTGTTGTTGGGTAGGAAAAGGGGTGGTAATGACTGATGGGCTCATGTGCAAGTTGCTGGGGACCCTGCTAGATAACCAGTTAAGCCACACAGGTATGTCTGGGTTAGTCCTGCTTACTGCAGCCCAGACCTTTGGTAGCACTCAAAGCAGTCCTTCATCCTCTTCCTCTCTTTTTCTGCCACTCAAAACCAAGTGAACTGGATTCTCTTGGCCATGAGATCAGTGTTGGCACCATGCAGCTCCCTGCATCTGCTGGACCTGCAGAAGGCAGGACAGTGTGTTCAGCTCTGGGCTGTGCCTTAGTGTGTGTGCAGAGTGGTGATACCTCTGCTCCACAGAGTTTTGCTGTATTTATTCCCTCACCTTTGAAGATTTGGGATTCTCTTTCCTGTCCAAACAGTAAAACTGCAGACAGTTCAACTGGAAAAGGTCCACACCCAAAGATGAAACATAGACAAGTTTCTATGCACAAGAAAGAAGTTTCTGTGCACAAAGGAGAAGTTTCTATGCTCAGGTGGAGGAATACCCACAAGTGTTGTGCTGTCAGAGCTCACCCTTTTTGGGGGGTGAATTCTGCACACAGTGCTCAGATTTTGGAAAAGCAGTAGCTTGTCCTGTCCTTGTCCTCTGCACCCCCATGTGCTGGCCTGGCAGGGTGGGTGGCCCAGGGCTGTCCCTCACACTGGCTTCTGCTCCCCTTGGTGTCCCAGCTGTGCCCCTGAGGTGCTGGCAGTGTGTGCTGAGTGAGATCCATGCTCTGGGTCACTGTGTCACTGGGGGCTGAACTGAGCTGTCCCCAGAGGGGTGAGCCCGTGGTGCCCAGCAGGGCAGTGCCTGAGCTCGGGCCATGCTGGGTGGGCACGAGGGGCTGAGGGGAGACCTGCCCTTCCCTCTTCCCTCTCCACCCCCTGCACTCTCCTCCCTGCCCGTGAGTGGTGCTGGACCCTGAACCAGCCTCATGTGGTTGTAGATCTGATCCAACCTGCAGCCTCTGCCTGAAGAGCAGATGGCTGTTGGGTGGTGAGGTTGGGGCAGAGGTACCTCAGCCCCATCCTTTTGGCTCTGTTTGCTTTCCTTCCTCTGCCATTTTGCTGGATAAAGTGTTTGAGGAGTCTCCAGCTCTTGTCAAGCCTCTGCTCTTTGCCCTCAGAGTGGAGCTGGGCAGGAGCTGGAACAGGGCAGCATTGCTGTAGGGGACAACAGCAGGGCTTGCTCCAAAGCTGTGCTGGAGAATTGGAAGGGTCAGGACTTCCCTTCTTTGTTCCAACTCCCCAGTGTCTAGTGTAAGATGAGTTTCCTGCAGACTTGTTCCTTCAGAAACATGCTGCTTCTGTCCAGGTGCCAGGGAATGGCAGAACAGCACTTGGAGATGTTCTTGGATAGCTATTTGGGCTTTTTGCTGTTCTTTTAATTGGTTATTAAAGTCAGTCCAGTTTGCGAGCAAAACAGCTCTGGCCATGAAGGGCCCTCCAGAGTCCTGCCACTGGGGTGCTTGTTCCTCAGGGCATTAACTCCTTGTCCCCTTTCCTGCACTCCTGAATGCCAAAGTTCTTGGAGTTGATGTTTGTTCTTAGTTATTTATCTGAATCAGTTGGGCTTTGTTTTAATAAAACAGGCTGCAGTTTGAGTGTGAGGAGATTCTTGCACACTTGCAGCAGTGCTATGAAGCAAATGGGTGCATCTGTTACCCACAGCCCTGGTCTGTGTACACCAGGCTGGGAATTTGGGCTCTTTGGGTCCCTGGTCCACCTTATAAAAAGTTTCCTTAGAAAAGAGGGAGCTGTGGCAAACTCAGGTGAGTAATCCTGTAATGTGCCTGTGCAGAGCAGGCTCTCCCTGAGCAGATGTCAAAGGTTTGCTGAGGTTCAGTTTAACACCTTCGCTTTGCCCCAGTTCCTGCATCAAGGGTTATGCTCAGGAATGTCTTTTTTGTGTACATAAACTTTCCCTTTCTCTCCACTAGGCGTGAAAAGGTCATATTCCCCACCTTGGTCATGGGTAAATGAATTCATTTGCACTGATCTGCTGCATGTGCTGTAACCTGGGGCTTGGGGGGCAGAGCTGGGCTCAGGTAACTGCACGAGGTAGTTCGTAGTGTCACACACTAATAGGCTCTGATCAGAGCCCAAGGCTGTAATCTCTCCTTCTCCTTATTGTAAATAAACCTCTCTGCTGCTGTGACCTGTTGCAAACATAAGCCTGAGCACTGCTGCTTTCTTGATCTAATTAATACTTCAAATACCTGCATGATTCTGATTGAACTGGGCACAGCTGGGACACAGAGGGAAATGTTGCTGCTGTTGATGGAGTTCATCTTCAAAGTTTTCCCTTTGGTTGTGGTTTTCCTTTAGCATTTTGTGGCTCTGGACTTGTTGATGTGTGGGTGATGTGCTTCTGGCTGAAGGGAAGGCAAACAAGGGCTGGAGAACGGGAGGACAGTGTGGGGAGGGACAGCAGTGCCCCTGCTCAGTGTCAGCAGTGCTGCCCAGCACAGCCCTGGCAGCTGGAGCAGCTGGAACAGCTGGGAGCAGCTGGGAGCACAGCAAGGCTGGGCAGGTCCAGGCCCCTGGGGATGGGGCTCCTGCACACAGGGCTCACAGGCCCCACCTGCAGCGACAAAGGCTAGGCTGGTGTCCCTTCCCTGCCTCTGGAGGAAGTGTGGAGGGTTCCCTATGCTGTCAGAAAGGGCAGGTTCCTGCCAGTCTCCTCATCCTCCTCCTCTCACATCTCTGCTGGGTGTTCCTCAAACTCCTGGTGCTGTTGCTGCTGCCCAGGAGAGGAGGAGATGTGTGTTAGAGCCCTGCCCTGCCTCAAAACTCACTTTTCCTCTGGTTTTCCTGTGGGTTTGCTCTCCAAGTGTGCTGTGACCATTTACCCTCCAGGCCAGGCTGTTCAGCTCCAGGAGAATCTTCTGCTGAGGTTTTGTTGGATTCTTGGAGTTGAGGGACTGTTGGAGATCAGGAGCTAAGTACAAAACACAGATGAAAATGCTGTTTAATGAGTCACAATCTGTCATTGTGACAAGCAGTCAGGGCAGAGCCTGTGGCTGGAAAGAGCACAGAGCCCATGGCACTGTAGGGACAGGCAGTCAGAGACATCCACCAGCAACCACTGAAGGGCATTTCCAGCTGCTTCTGCCTGTGTTTGGAGCACTGGAGCCTGGTTTCTTGGGAAGCCCAGAGCAAGGGCACATCACAGAGTGTGCTGGGGGGTGGTCTGAGGGCCAGGGAATGGGGGAGAAACAGGAGAGGGATCAGGTTGGGGTTAACCCCTGAGGGCAGGTCTCTGTGCAGTTCCTCCCATCTGAGGCCTTGGAGACCAAGCACAAGGGCTTCTCTTCCCAGCTCTGGGAGTTCAGGCAGGACATCTTATTGGTTATTTTTAACAGTTGCTCTGTTTAAGGTGTTTTACTTGCCTTTCACTCTGGTTCTCACTTCAGTAATGCTGATTTCTGTCCCTATTTTTGTGTGTTTTCATGTTGCCACCAGAAATCCAAGGCTGGGTAAGACCTCCCTAAGCTCAGCCCCAGTTCCAGCTTCCAGTATCCCCCAGTTGATGCTACTGTTTGGTGCCTTTTGCTGTGCCCCAGCACATCCAAACTGCTGCTTAACCTTTATTTCTGCACCCAGAGCAAGTTTGGGCTGGTGGGATGTGCTGAGCAGTGCAGGCAAGTGACTCCTGGGGGGAGCTGCCTTCCTGCTTTAATTTTTTAATTATCAAACAATGGAGAAACCTCAAAAGGCTTCTGAATGGGGTTTTTTCCTTTCTCATCTTCAGCAGAGAGGTTTCTGCGTGCAGTGTGGTGCTGGGAGCTCTCCACACCTCATGCTGGGGGACACTGGGGACACTCAGTGCTCACAGCCCTTGCTGGCCTGGCTCTGCTTTGGTGCTCTGGGCCCTTTTTCTTTAGTGCATCACTGGATTATTTGTGATTTAAGCAGGGTTCTGTGATGTCTGTGTGGCAGCTGGTCATGTCTGTGTGGCAACCTGGGCTAGTGGAAGGTGTCCCTGCCCATGGATGATCTTCAAGGTCCCTTCCAACTCAAAGCAGTCCATGATTCTGTGATTGTGTCTGTGCTGATCCTCTGGTGCCTTCGTGGCTTGTTTGGGAGCCTCTGGAGGTGGAAGAGGCACCCAAGCTGTGAAACACATCCCTGTGCAGGAGCTGAGGGGGTAGAGAAGTGTCACCACCCAGGGGCAGAAGCACCTGCAGAGCCAGGAGGGACAGGAGGGTGTCCCGGGGCACAGTTTGGGTGCTGGGAGCCCAGTGTGGGAGCAGCTGAGCCCCAAACCCAACAGCACTGGAGCAGTTTGTGCTGCGGGGTTTGCCCAGCCCTGGCACAGGAACACGAGCTCGGGCCACACCTTGGGGGCTGCTTCGGGTTTGTTGGGACAGGGAGGGGCACAGGGGGTGGCAGGGACAGGGGGTGGCAGGGACAGGGGGTTGGCAGGAGCATGGGGTGGCAGGGGCACAGAGGTGGCAGGGGGCTGTGGAAGCAGTGGCTGGTGCAGAGGTCAGTGACATGCCAGGGCCTGAGCCCTGTGGGGACGTGGCCCCTTCTGCCTGGGCTGGGGGGCACCACAAGGACCTGGTGGCACCTGCCTGGGGCTTGGAAGGGACCAGTGGCCCTGCCCAGCTGCCTACCCCACTGTGCCATGGCAGGAGGTGCCAGTGCTGGCCTGGCTGAGCTGCAGCCCCAGGCACTGTCCCAGGGTCTGCCAGTGGCTCTGGATTTAGTGCAGGAAATGTGGCAAATCCACAGAGCTTTCCCATGACTCCTCAAACACTTCCAGGCTCCTGCTGGTGGATGGCACTGTTCTCCAACCCTTTCCACACGGACAGTTTAATCCTGTTTGGTGTTGGCTTTTTCTGTGGTGGTTTTTTTTCTCCCTGACCTACTTGGCAGAGGTGTTTTCCAGCTGGTAACTCATTTGCAGAGTCATGTTGGGATCAGGTTGGCTCTGTGCCCTTCATCCAAACAGGAACAGGGAAATATATTTCTTCCCTAGCCTCTCCAGCAGCTCTTCACTGCAGGCAGGGAGGGTTTTGCCTTGGAATTGTAGCAAAGCAACACTCAAATGGGAGCTGAAGTTTCCAGCTGAATGAGGAGGAGGTGAGAAAGGGGGTTTCTCCCTGCTCTAATCTGGTGCTGGGATGTGGATGTTCCAGCCAGAGAGGAACAAGAGCAGCCTGGCTCAGGCTGTGAATCTGTCCTTGCTGTAGCAAGCAGGGAGGTTTTAGCTCTTCACCTGCTGTTCTGGGAGGATTTGGGAACTGCCCCTGCACTGGCAGCACCCTCCTGGCTGTGCTGGAAGGGTTTCTGTGTCCCTGACCCAGGAGGAGCAAGGTCAGCAAGGAACATCAGCTGCATGGGAATGGTGTGCTGTGCTAAAGGGAGCATAGGAATGGCTTCAGATTGCCAGAGGGCAGGGTTAAACGGGATATTGGAAAGAAATTGTTCCCTGTGAGGGTGAGGAGGCCCTGGCACAGGTTGCCCAGAGAAGCTGTGGCTGCCCCATCCCTGGAAGTGTCCAAGGCCAGGCTGGACGGGGCTTGGAATAACCAGGGCTAGTGGAAGGTGTCCCTGCCCATGGCAAGGGTGTTGGAACTGAGTGGTCCTTAAGGTCCCTTCCCACCCAAACCAGTGTGTGATTCTGTGAACAGCCCTGCCCTGCCCTGGGGTCACTGCCAGGAGTCCCCTGTGCAGGAGCTGCTGCCACGTGTGTCCCTGAGGCAGCAGTGGCATCGAGCAGGATGTGGCCTTCCAGGTTCAGCCTGGAGCCTCCCTCTCCCAGGAGGGCTTTTCCTCCCTCAGCAGAGCCCTCACACTGTTTTTCCTGCTCCCTTTTCCCCTGCAGGCCAGGCTGTCTCCTGAAGTGTCTCTTCACAAACAGCTCTGCCAGGACACATCCCAGTGGCACCTTCTCGGGTGCTGGTGGCCCAGACAGAGCTGGGTGCATTGGGGACAGTGCTGCAGGGTGGGACATCGAGGCAGGACCTGCCCTGCCCTTCAGGGGTGTGAGGATTCCCCTCCCCAGACCCCCCATGAGAGCAGGGGGCTGGTTTGGGACAGTAGTGGGGTGGATGTGCTGCTCCAGGGATGGAGTCGCTCCTGGTGTCTGGGCGGGGGGAGCTCAGGGGATGGGGACCCTGGACAGGAGGCAGGTCTGTCAAAGCCATCACAGAGCAGAGATGGCAGAGATGTCAGACCCACCCACTGCTCTCCCAGCCCACCAGGATCAGGTTCTCCACAGCTCCAGCAGCATCCTGGGGGAGGGGGGAGCCCCTGGATCCTGGGGGTGGAGTGTCCCGGAGCTGCTGCTGCATCCCAGTGGGATCAGTGGAGCACAGAGGTAGCTCTGCTGGGCTTCACCACGGGCAGACATTGCTCTGTGTGTATGTCTGTCCCATCCCAGGGCAGAGCCTTTGTCCCCAGCCCTGATGGACACGGGGACAGAAGTGGCACTGGCCCCAGCCCTGCGGCAGAGCCTGTGGTGACACAGCCCCGGGGCCTCACCTTCCCCAGGAGCCTCTGCCCACTCTGGGCACTGAGTGCCAGGGAAGGGACAGGGACAGGGAGCTGATGGTGGGAACAAGCCTGAGAGCTGCAGGCCCTGGCCCTTGAGCTGCACAGACCCACAGAACGACAGAGGGCTCAGGGTCTGGGCAGGAGCCACTTGTCCTGCTGGGCTGGTCCCCTCCCCAGTACATCCCTGCTCCAGGGCTGGGCACCCACCTGGCAGCTGGAGGTGGGACCCCTATCCCGGTCATATCCTGGCCCTGCTCTCGCCCTTCCGGGCTGCCAGGGATGAGGGGGGAAGAGAGGGATTGGTTTTCCAGCTGCTGGTGAGGGGGAGGTGAGCAGTGGCCTGTCCCCGTGCTGGTCCTCCCCTAACGCATCTCTCTTGTCGTTTCCAGGGCAGTGAATGGCTTTGACCAAGGTCCCCCCGGGCTGGGAGCCTCCCGACCGTCCTCGGCGCCGGGAATGCTCCCCCTGAGCGTATGAGCCGCGGTGGGGAGCGCTTGGACTTGTGTTTGCTTTCCTCAGCCCAGCAAGAGAAGAACTGCTCCTGCTCCCTCCCCCTTCCCACCCCGCTGGAACATGATCCCGAGAGGAGACCCCGAACTCACGGCCCTCCCCGTCCTGTCAATACAGTTTGTTTTCTCTGTCGCTGTAGTGGACATTCTGTACCCCACGAGCTGCCACTCCCAGGGCCATGTTTGGGGACACACATGAGTCCTGCTCCCCAGCACTCAGCCCTTTGCTTCCTCTCTCCTCTGTTTGACTTGAGCACTGGCGGCTCCTTGTCCAGGCTCCCCCTGTCCCTGCAGCTCAGCCCTCTGGGGAAGGCTCAGACTCCTGGAGAGGCCCTGGAGGAGGGTGGGCAATGGCAATTGGGGTGTTGGCACTGGGCAGTGGCTCCAGGGGGTGTCTCAGTCTCAGCTGCACCGGTGAGTGTGCTGGAACTGGTAGGGCTGGAGAGCAGATCAGCAGCCCGGCCTGGCTGGGCCTATCCCTGGGGCACAGGGCTGGGCTCCTCAGGGCAGGGAGGTGGCAGCACAGAGGGGTGACTGTCACGAGCTCCCCCAGATGCCCTGGGAGGAGCTGGCAGGGCTGAGCTGTTCTGCAGCTCCTGCCCCTGGGCAGGGCCGTGTCCGGCTGCTGTGCCCTCAGGTGTCCCCTGGACCTGCCCCACTGGCCCAACCTTCCCCCCTCACAGCTTCACAGCAGCTCCAGGAGAGCATTAGGAAGCCCCTGCTGCGGCTGCCCCCACTGCCCATGGACACCCAGACCCTGTGACCGTCACCCGCCTGCTCTGCCCCATGTAGGACCAGAGTGTCCAGTGTCCCCTGCAAGTTCTGTGACGGCGCTGGGTGACTGTGGTACCCTGTGGGTCCTTGAAGTGACACGTTTGTAGGATTTCTCTGTCCATGTGCCTCGGGGTCGGTGGATTTTCAGCCTGAACCAGCAAAGAGAGACGGGGTGGAGCTGGGGGTGCCAAACTCCCTGTTCTGGGCTGGTGCAGCACGTTCAGGGGCTCTGCAGCTCCCAGGGGGGTTTAGTTACGAGCTGAGGAAAACCACTGGCCCCGCAGTGGAGGTGGGATGTGCCCCTTTGCCCTTAGGGTTTGTATGGTCCTTCCTTCCTGTGCATCCTCTGCTGCATTTGACTGTTTACATTTGTTTTATTGTACATAGATTTGTAAACATAATACCTTTGCCTGAGGTCTTTGTACATAACTTGGGCTTTGTAGCTTTATTTATTCAGCCTCTCTCTGGCATGTTTCCATAGGATGTACCATTCCACCCTGGTGCCACAGCCATGATGTGGTTTCAAAAAAATGAAAACAAATGAGAGTAATCTTCCAAAAATAAAGTTCTTTTAATGTGGAATCAGTGGATTTTGCAGAACTGGTGGCTGTGGCTCTATTTTGTCCAGTAGGGTTTTTTGCCAAGTGCAGGGAAGGGGCCAGTGCTGAGGTGCTCCTGTTATCCCATGCCCCTTCTCTTGGGAATGTTGCTCCATAGCTCAGTTTGGGCGCATGGGAACAGCCACTGCTGGAGCTGGGGCTGAGCAGTGTCCCACACCAGCCTTTGCTGCTGGCACTGAATTCTCCCCAGTGGAACCCGGTGGGGTCAATATTTAATTTGGGGAGGAACCTTGAGAAGTATTGGAAGTTCCAGCTGCCAGCCGGGCATTTTTGTCTCCTTAGAGCAGCTGGAAGATGTTTGCTCTGCAGAGGAGCCGCGTTGGGGCCCTTCCCGGGGAGCTCCATCCCCTCCCAGCTGCGGCCCCGGCCCTGCCCCCGCCCCTGTGCCTGACACATGGGCCGGCGTTGCCGCTCCCAGACCGCCGGGATCGGCTCCATCCCCGGCGCTCCCGGGACACGGCGCTGCAGCCCGCCCCTGGGGCAGCTCTCCAGTCCCCCTTGCCCGCCCCAGGATCGGGGCTGCTGCCCAGGCTGGCCCTGACCCCCTATGGACACACTGGGCAGCACATCCTGTTCCTCCTGGGAAGCTCCTTCCAGAACATCCTGAACCGATCCAAGCCCAGCTCCTGTGAGGGGAGCGGGGTCACCCTCCCTGCAGCCCCCCCTCCTTGAAATCCCCAGCTCAGAGTATCTCGTTCTCTCCTCCCAGCCCTGCCAGAGGTAGGGAAAGCCCTCCCTCAGCCCCTGCTCTCTCCCCCGCATGAGGAGCAGCAGCCGGGCAGGGAAAGAGCACCTGAGGAAAAGGTGCCCAGGACTGACTTGGGTTCCAGGAGCTCATGCCTGGGACCAGCCCTTGTCCCCCGCAGTCCCTCCATGCTGGGAGGCTGCTGGAACTACAGGTACCACGGGACAGGTGGGAGAAGCAGCCCCCAGCCCCTTCCAGCTGCCCCCACAATCTGCTCATTCAGCATGTTTTTAACCCACTGCCCTCACCAGGATACCCCCTGGCCCCAGACCCAGCCAAGAGCCCCCACCCTGGACCAGCCCCGGCAGCTCTGACCCCCTCGGCCTCAGCTGCCTCTCCCTCCTGCCCCAGCTCTGCCTTCACCTGAGGCAGGTTCTGCACCCCAGGACCCCCCAAAACTGCCCTGGACAGAGCCCAGACCCTGCTAAAGGCAGAAGGGAGGACTGTGCCTGTGCCCTGAGCTCCCTTTGTGCTCCAGTGGCATTTCAAAGGCAAAGGCTCCGCCCTGACCCAGCCACTGATGCTGTATTTAGATCAAAATAAAAGGGAAAAAAACCCCAAGCAAATAAAACAGGAAGAAGGGAAAAGGCAGCTTCCAGTTATATCTCGTTTATTAAGGTCTATGCCAGCCTCGGGAGAGCTCTTCCAGTAAGTAAACAGAGCAGGCGGCCGCATCTAGAATGAATAAATTTATTGTCTTACAAAAATCATTGTCTAGAAATATGGGTATACAAGAAAACAAGATATTTGCAGTCAGATGCCTGGTGGTCAACAGCCAGTTTGATTAAAAATATCCAAACACACACAACAAAACCTTCGCGACAGATGTTAAAGCTTTGAACCAAAAAAAGGGAAATCCATGGGTTTTGAGCATGTGGCAGAGGAAGTTTCCTAGTTAACACTGATTCATTGTCACTAATATCAATAATACCACTTGGACTAGAGAGGTACATGATATGAAGCACAGTCAAAATTAATACATTAAATCATTGTTATATAGGCAAATTATATATGTAACGTTGTCTTAGTACTGTAGTGTCTAAGGCACTTTCTGTAATGTCAGTTTTCAGCTATTTCAACAAAAAGAACACTAACTACTCACTATAATACTGCTCAAAATAAAAAAACAACAACAAAAAAAAAAAAAAAAAAAAAAAAAAAAAAAAAAAAAAAAAGATTCACATCCACTGGCATGTTAACTCATAGGCAGGCAGCATCCATCCATCCACCAGGACTCCTGGGGGGCTGCCAGGGGGTCCCAGAGCCTCCTGTACGTGCAGCCACTCGGCTCCACGGCCTGGACATGGCCTGGCTCGGCCTCACATTAATAAATTAGCTTTGCCTGTGTTGTGTGTTTAATTCCCACTGGTGTTCACATTAAAGGAGCCTGGGTATCTACAGGGAGGGCTCTGAGCTCACGGGTCTGTACAGGGGGACGGGGACCCACCTGGGTGTGCCTGGACTGCATGAACACGAACGGATGGAGCAGGTGCTGAGAACACTTCAAATGGTATTGCAAGTTAAAAAATGGACACTACTCACTCATCCCTACACTTCCCTCTAACACTTCCCAAGGCCGTTTCACAGTTCACTCACGGATTGTGTGCGGATCACAACAAGTAGGAGAAAAGAAAAGATACGGGTGCGGTTTGGTCTTCACTGATCCAAGAGACTCAGCCCAGCCAGGGGCCGGCGAGCCCGGGAGCCTGGAAGGATGCTGGACACAAGGCATGCATAGCCATGGCAAGGGGTCTGTCCCGGCCACCCACCCGCTGGGAATGACGGTTCTGGATTGATAAAAAAAAGTTTCATCCTTCACATGATGCTTTTAGAAAATGGCTTTACAATGAGTTATCTGGAAAAAGAGATGCACTGAACAGAGACGATCCCAGTTGTTCGCTATATATAAAAAAAGCAGTTGTACCTATATCTGAAGCAGGGTACAGTGTGGTGAGGCTGGAAAGCCTTAAGACATGGTTGACCTATGATAAGGAGCCTTGTAGCACATGCCGACGGGTCGTAAGGCAGGTTTGGGGCCACAAGGCAGTTCGGTGGGCAGGACAGTCCTGTGCTCCTGCCAGGGGCTGGAGAGGTCTCTGCATGCAAAGGGGGGCTCTACTCAGTGGGGGCGGGCGGTGCCTCGTTCACGTCGCTGCCTTTGCTCTCAGCATCGTCGTCTGACAGCTCCAGGGAGGCCCCTTCGATGTGCAGCTGCCGCCGCCCGGAGCGGCTCGAGGAGAAGGTGATGGGCCCCCCCCTCCTGCAAAGCACAGCAGACAGGGATTGCTGGGGGTCCTGCCTGGCCCACAGAGTCTTCCCAGAGAGGTTCGGGTTGGATGGGACCTCAAAGATCGTCTCCTCCCACCCCCTGCCATGGGCAAGGACACCTTCTACTAAAGAATCCCAGAATATCCTGAGTTGGAAGGGATGCACAAGGATCATCCAGTCGAACTGCTGGCCCTGCTCAGGCCCATCCCCAAGAGTCACAGCCTGTGCCCCAGAGGATCATCCAAACCCTCCTGGAGC
>JAWWLV010000046.1:10678430-10697032 GCA_035041135.1 Platyrinchus mystaceus
CCCTCTGGGGGAAGAACCTTCTCCTGAGATCCAACCTGACCCTACCCTGACACAGCTCCAGCCATTCCCTGGGTGCTGTCCCTGGTCCCCCCAGAGCAGAGCTCAGTGTTGTCCCTCCCCAGGAAGCTGGAGGCTGCTCTGATCACTTCTGATAATTTAGACACAAATCGTCAGGAGAAACAACTGTGTCAGTAACTCTCTTCATCACAGCAAGGAGTTTTTATCTTGCAGCCTGGCAATGCAGCATTTGTGAGCCCTCAGAGCAGGTCTGCTGTTCTTGCAGCTCTGCACTTGCTGACTCACTTTCCTGAAGCACTGTTCGCAATCTCATCCGCCAGCTCGTCCCGCTCCTGCTCCGCGTGACGACGGGCTCGCTCTGAGGCAGCAAACTCCTGGGAAGGGTTAGGAAAACATCCATTACAGCCTCAGGAATCTCAAAACTTCTGCAAACCATTCAGGCTTATAATAACTTTCAGGAGATGCTGTGAAGTGGGATATCCCTGAGGGATTTTAATGGATAAGCAGAAGCAACAGCTGCTGAAGTCAGGACACACCAGCTTGACATTCCAAGCCCCTCAGTGCCATCTGACTGCAGTGGTGTTACTTCTCCCCATCCCTGAAATGTTCCCCACACAAAGCAAAGGAAAAGAATCTTTGAGATCAGATTCAAGCCCTCAGCAGCAGGAAAAACCATCCTGACAATGCTCTAACAGACACACTCAGTGTAAAGTGGGCACTAAATTAACAAATGGTTTAGGATCTTACAGAGCACATGGCAAGAATAGAAGAGTAAAAACTGAAAAGCTTCATCACAACAGTATAAACAGCAGCGAACTTCATATTATAAATCTGCATCAAGTGGCAGAAACACCCAAGCATTTGCTAAGAAGGACGATTAAATGCCTGATTGATTCTCTGAAGGCCACAAAGCCCAACCGGAGAAGCTCCGGTCAGTGGTGGGTTGCTTCAAGCAGACCCCAATGTAAGTGCAGTGAATCTGGGCATCTACTTCAAGATTTGACCTGCAGCTAATTCAGACAAAAGACAGGCACAAGGCAACCCTGCTGATGTCAGACATTGGGGCAGACCAGGAAGAGAAATGGGAGATCAGAGAGATGTAGCAAGACCTGGAGCTCTGCAGAAATTGCCAACAATGAGGGAATATGGCTGTGAGAGAAAGGGATTAGGACCTGAGAGGGCAGAGGGATAAACCTCCACATCCTCAAATGGTCCACTGAGATACTAGAGAGATTTTTGGGGTTTTATATAATTCTGATAATAAATTTTAATTTCCAATAATCAGTTTCAGTCCTGAACTGTGCACTGCATCTTTTAGAGACTCTCAAAACCACCTGCCAAATTGTAGAGAAGCCTCAACTGTGTTTAAGCAGTAGGAAAGTTTTCCTGCTAATGGAACGTTTCAGTCCAGTCTCCTAAAATGATTCCTACAAAGCTGTAAGGACTTCACTGATGACTTGGAGCAAGGGGAACAAGAAAGTTCTCCTGGTCCATTTCTCTGTTCAACTCACTAGATTGATTTTTACTTTTTTTACTCTCTGATCTAGCAAGAAAAACAAATCTCTTGGATTTCAAGCTCACCTCTTGGAGTTGGAGTATTTCTGCTTCAAGACCTTTGAGCTTCTTTTCACTCTCTTTGGACTGGGCAAAGATCTCATCCCTGGATGCACGGGCCTCTTCCAGCTCCCGCTGGTAGTCCTTCATCTGAGCCTGCAGTTGGAAAGCAGGGTAAGGAAAAGCCATGATACACTAGGACAATCATAACATCTATTAGTAGCTCTGAAGCATTTCAGCCTTCAAGATACAAGGCCTTCCTCTCAAAGTGGCTTCATTCCACTTGAATGCACTTCCAGTTCTTGTGTTCACAGGAAAACTTCATTTTCTCATTTTGCCATCCCTCAATTCCTTGCCAGAAATATCACATTCTTAAGACCTCACCTCATTTCACAGAATCAGAGTGGATTCTTAGAATGGCCTAGGCTGGAATGGACCTCAAAGCCCATCCAGTCCCACCCCCTGCCATGGGCAGGAACACCTTGCATAATCCCAGGTTGCTCCAAGCCCTGTCCAACCTGGCCTTGGACACTTCCAGGGATGTGGAAAGTGTTTCTGCCTGTGGCAGAGGGGTTTGGAAAAAGATAAGCTTTAAGGTCCCTTCCAACCCAAACCATTCAATGATTCTATAAAAGGATGGCTGAGAGGAGTTTTGAGCAGGGGATAAGTCCAGGCAAGATACCCACTGACACATCAGTGGAGTCTGATTCCCCGTTTGCCTTCAAGCTCCAGATGCACTGAATGAAAAGCAACACCCTGGGCCGTGTCCCAGGACAGGAAACAGCTCCATTATCCAATGTGCCCACCTGGAGCTTCCTCAGCTGTTTGATGGCTTCATCCCGAGCCTTGTTTGCAGCCTCTATCTGCCCTTCCAGGTCCTTCAGATCCATCTCCATTTTCTTCTTGGCAGCCACAGCCAGCGCCCGCTGCTTGCGCTCGTCCTCCAGCTCCGCCTCCAGCTCCCGCACCTGCGGCGACACGGCAGGAACAGGCTCAGTCCTGCAGCAGCACACAACCCTAAACCAGGGGCTGCTGACTCTCCACTGGGCCTCGACAGAGCAGGGTTAACACCACTCCATGGGAAAAGGCTATGGAAAGCACTGCAGATGGCAAGACCAAATATCCCCAAAACTGGAAGCAGAGATGTCTGAAGTGGCCAAGTGGAAAACCAAAGGTAAAACTCGGCATCTGAAGTGTTTTTATTCCAGACCCTTGCCCACCCACCATCAGGGATGGCTCTAGGGCAGGTGCCACTAATTCTGATGGAAAATAAAATGTAAAATCACCTCATTTTCTCAAGAAAACAATAAAACCATTCCCTTTAAACAGCTGTGCTACTGACATTTATACACCAACAACTTTTCCCAAAACATAACAAAAGTGAGTGTAGGCAGCAAATGAACATAGACTGAGCCAAATCTAAACAAAAATAAAACAGGCTACCAACATGAAAGAATATATTTTGTTTTGAAGGCAATCTCCCTCCTTGTGCAGGGTCAGGAGCTCTTGTCCAGTACAGAATAAAAGCAACTGTGCATTGCAGTGAAAATGCTTCAGAAGCTTTCCAGGCAACATTTATACCCCTATATTGGTGATTCTTAGTAATTGTATTTTTTTTTCTTGTGATAAACCTTGAAATATTGTGTGTTTTATTCCTCAACACTTAATGTTAATTTAGAACTATCTTCTCTTACAAGCATGACATTCTAAAGTAATTTCTTGAGTCTCTTCTGGCCTGCTCTGTGTTATTAGAATTCTCAGCAAAGTCTAGCAAACCTGGAAGCTCTGCCACAATTTTCATTTAGGAAACTGTTCACTTAATTACAGTTTTTGAGTCTATCTCAGCATCCATGGATTTGTTCCTGGACATCACAGGACTGGCTTGAAAGTGCAAATAACATACCCTTGTCCTTGAAATACACCCAGACAGCAACAGCCAAACCTCTGCTTGCCTGGGGAACGGTTTTGGAGGCCACCAGCAGCAGCCTGACACAAAGAGTGGCCAATCCTCAGCAAGAACTATTCTATGGTTTGTTAAGATCAAGGCTTGGGATTTCTTAAAGGATGGAATCTTTAAGCAAAGAGTTTTATTTTTCTGGTAGTACAGAAGGCACAGAGCTATGGCAAAAGACCCTCACCCCCTTCTGACCATGAAGCACAGTAAAACAGACGTACTTGTTTCACCAGCATTCTCTTTTTCTCTTCATTCTGTTCATCTCTGGCTTGCAGATCTCTGTCAAACTGGGCTTTCATAGCTTGCATGTTCACCTCCAAACGCAGCTTGGCATCTTCTGTGGCCTGCAGTTCATCTTCCAGTTCCTCGAGCTGAGTCCTCATCTCTTCCACCTGTTGCTCCAAGGTTCTCTTTGACTTCTCCAGCTCATGGACCTAAGCCACAAACATTGGTCAGACCCTCTCCTTTGGGTACCTCAAATCAGCAATTTCTAACAGCAGAACAAGTCACTGTATGAACTCAGTGCAGTGTATTTTGTGATGCTCTAGGTTGGGCAATGAATCAGAACAGGCAAAGCAGCACCTCTAAGTATGTATCAGAGAACCCAAGAAACATCTGTGCAGGTGAACTGTGCAGTGTTGCAGAAAGAGTGGTGAATAAATGTAAGCCAGGCAAGCCTTTAAATCCAGTGCAGGTGCCATCAGCCACTGTGGGCCGTGGCCAGGCTTGCTGTGCTGAACTGATGAGGCTGGTGGAGCAGGAACATGACCTGAGCCTCTTGCATCTGAGCTCAGCTTGCACCATCAAGCAAGGCTTAACTACTGAACGGTGTCTGGGGTGAAGCAGAGGCCTCACTCACACCCAGTGCTGTCTCAGTGCAGACTCACTCCCCTTACCCCCAGGTGTAACAGGCCTATTAGAAGTGTAAATCTGGTTCCTGGAGGAGACAACTCTGTGGGGCTGTAACAGGGGGAGGGGAGCAAAGGCCCTCAGCAAAGGTCAGGCCGCCTTTGCTGCCTCAGCAGGTGGAGGAGGGAGGACACTGAAGGGTCAGCTCTGTCCTGCCTTTGATTCAACCATGGCCTGGAACTCAGCTTGACCAAAGGTAACAGAAATCCTCATTATCCCTCACTAACATATGAAAAAATACACCCACCAATATGAAGATGATGAAGGGGCTGCCCCTCCATCTATGACAGCAGCAACATGTAACCAGTTACATTTGGCCACAGTCCCACCTCCATTTATCCAAAAACTCACATTTGGAATTCTTCATGCAGAGGGTGAGAATACAACTTTTGAAGAGGCCTGATGCTAATAAGGATCACCCCCTTACTCTAAGCATTAATTCCTCAGCCTTTTGGGTCATAAGTCACCTTGGGAATTACTATCCTTGTGTCACACACACTTCCCCAGTCAGGGAGTTTTCCCGTGTTGTTCCCAGTATGAGGTTTATAACAAAACAGGGTGTGCAAACATACTCACATTTTTGCCCACATCATCTTTAGAGCTCATTAAATCTTCCATATCTGCACGCAGCTGCTTGTTCTGTCTTTCAAACTCTTCCTTGGCTTCCAGGGCTTCCTCCAAGGCCCGAGCCAGAGACAGTGCTTTGGTTTCCTTCTCCCTCGCTTCTGCCTCAGCACGATCCCTTTCCTCTGCGTATCTGGCAGAAATGTTCTTTTCTTCTGCCAGCATCTGATCAGAAGAAACAATTAATCCATCTCTTAAGGTCTGTAATCAGGTCCTTCCTGCCTCAGGTGTTTCATTCAATGAGTGGTTAATGCTCTAAGTTTAATTGGCCTCCAGAAGCTGTCTAGTCTCTCAGTCTTGATCTAAGTGCCTGTAAGAAAACAGCTACTCTGGGATGAGAGGAGGAGAGCAAGCTACTAATCAAGACTAAATATGTTTCATATTATTTCCATCTTTCAGTCTTCAGATCCTTTCTTAGTCTATCTTAAGGGATTATAATAATACTCGTAAGGTTTTGTTCCAATATAATTTCCTGTTTGTACAGGAAGAGCTTATTACTTGATCTAACAAGTCTGTAAGATGGTGTTTAGCTCACTGAAACTGGAAGTGACAAGTTACTCTTAACAAAGGCCAACTGCTCACCGAAGACTTATCAATAACCACAGCAGTCATACCCTTCTTTGTACAAGGCTCAGTAACAACAAAAACAAGATGCCATTTAAAAATCATGGAAAGCAGAAAGATGGCAGGGAACTGGAATACCTGATCAAACTTCTTCTGCTTTTTCTCCAGGTTAGAGACAATCTGGCGTTGATGATCAAGGTCCACCATCAGGTCATCCAGCTCTTGCTGCAAGCGGTTCTTTGTCTTCTCCAGTTTGTCATAAGCCAGTGCCTTCTCCTCCAGGCGCTGGCTTAAGGACTCCATGTCCTTCAGCAACTTCTTCTTGGTTTCCTCCAAGCCTTCAATGGTTCCCAAGTCATCGTCTACCTTTTTCTTGGCATCGACCAACTGAAATTTAATACAAGAAAGGAATGTCCCTCAGTGCATCACAAGAAGGAAAGAAAGGCATGGGGTCCAAAGTGCAAAACCAGGAACAGATGTCACTGGAAGCTGAAGGAACATAAAAACTGGGAGCAGGGCAAAGTCCTGCTCACTGCAGGTCATCCTATTCATTACTGCAATGGAGAAAGACCACCAGATATTTTATTCCCAAATGTGGACTGGCACATGTGTGTTACATGATGTGCTTCCTGAAGGTGTGGGACACCAGTTCATATCACCTGGGGTGTCCAGGCCTTACACAAGTCCTGCCACTCACAGCAGCCTACCTGTGACTGCAAGGCCAGCATCTGTTTCTCCAAGTTCTTTCTGGCCTCCTCTTCCTCTTCCTGCTGCTCTTGCAGGTTGTTCTTCTCCTCTTCCAGCTGCCTTATCCTGCTGCTGAGGTTGAGTTTCTGGCGGGTTTCCTCCTGAAGCAGCTCCTGTAACACAGGCATAGTCAGACTTCAGCCTGTTCACAGTGTGATAACTGTGGCAGGAGCTGGCACCTGAAACCTCCGGGACTGTAGATGGAGAGTTTCAGGTTTGATTATTTTTCTCACAGATTTTGGTACAAGGACAAGCTTATGAAGACATCTGTAATTTGGGTTTTCAAAAAGACACTGATCATTCATTTGGGGAACACTGAAACCTTTATAAAGCACATTTCTGACCAGGAAATCCACGCTAGGGGCTGTGCTATAAATTAATGTTTCTGTCTTTAAAGGGACAAGCACAGAAAGCACCTTCAAAATATATTTTTCTTCTTTCAGACAAGCATATAAGACCCCATTTTAAAACACCTGGGAAGAATATATAGCAGCAAATCCTGCAATGGCAGCATGCTTCCAAGTTTTTCTGCATTGTTTAAATATAAAGGTCAGTTTACAGGCAGCTGTACCGTGGCAGTGGAAACTTCTGCCATAGCAAAAACTAATGGCAGGTGTAACCACCATCCCCATCCCCTGTCCCCTACCCTGCTCCTTCTAAACCTCTCCAATTGCAATTAACAGTATTCAGGAGTTTTGTGGTTAAGTGGCCACTTTATAGAGGGAAAACAGAGTATACAGAAGTGATAAATACCTGCAGAAAGCTGATTTTTTAAAATTCAGAACCAAAACCTGATCGTTTGAATTTAAATATTAAGAACTTCTACCCTGTATAAGACCAGGGTATTATTCCTCATGTCTTCCATATGCCCCAAGAATATTATTGACAATAACATTCTACTTGGCAAGGGGTTTTTTATTTGTTTCTTGTCTCCCACACAGACTTAGATATAAAAGAGAAATTGAAAGGCTACCAGCTATCAGGTAGTGAAGCCCAGGTAACGAAAAACTGGTTCCACATGTAGCTGAGCCATCATTATACATCACATTTCACTGGAGTTAACAGGAAATGCAGCTTCTACCCAAGGGACTTTCCAAACCATGAATGAAAATGTATTTTCTGTTAGCAGGCAGCATTTCCCTGAGGAACAAAGCTCCAGTGCCAAGTTCAAGCACCTGCGTATCCTGAAGCTGAGATTCCAAACTGGCAGCATCCTTGGAAAACTTAATGCCTTTCTTCTCTGCTTCCTCCAGGAGACTGGAGACATTATCCAGCTCATTCTGCAAAGCAAGCAGTGTAAAGGTAACAGTGAGCACTGACTCAAAGCCCACTGGGAGCTGGAACTGCAGAACACAAAACCTCAGCAAATTCCAGGTATGGCAAAACAACAACATATCCCAAAACAGAGAGATAACCAGCTAAAAATACTGAAGTCTGGCTAGAAACTTCAAGTTGAATGTCAGTTCTGAACTGAAGTGATACAGCAAAACAAGACTTATCTTATTGGGCTCAGCTACTTAGCACAGCACATTCTGATACCTGCATTCATACTTCAATGCTATTTTTAATTCTAGGACCATATATTTTATGAAATCATTAATCCAGGGATTACCAGGGTGGCAGCTGGGTTTAAAACATCACTGCAAAAGAAAAGGTTACTGCCAGGTGCCAAGTCTTAGTATTTTAGGCTATGCTACTTTTATATACAGTGAGAGACAGCCTGAAACCTTCCTCCAAAGAGAACTGGGCCATTCTCCTTTTGAACTACTTTAGCTGGATTTACCTAAAGTACACATTGCTGGGCTTAAATGTCAGCCATGGCTCAACTTTGCCTATTTTTCTCCATTTCCCAGGAAACTGGGCCTGTACTTGCAATCCCTACTTGCCAAGCTCCCAACTTTGAAGCACAAAAGCAAACTTGTGGCCACCATCATCAGTACATTTTTGGTTATACCTGTGGAAAAGCTCAGCCCAATCTACTCAATTCCACAAGCAAAAAACTTGTAGGCCAGCTGTCAGCAGCTGGGCTTCCTACAGGACTTGCTCTCTGGGATGGAAGCCATTTAAAAGCCACTTTAACTCTCACATAGCCCAGAAAGTTCAGGATTAACATCGTGGTTGTCCAACTCTCTCCACCTGAGGCACATCACCACTTTGAGGCACCTCTAGTCCATGACTGAGGTGACCTCCCACATCCCCTACAGGCCATTTCTGCACATGGTTACAGCTTTTAGCTTCTTGCCTGTTTTGCAGCAGTTTAGGACTTCCTTACCTGCAGCTTGTTCGCTTTCTCTGCCAGCTCCACCCTGAGCCTTTCCCCTTCTGTGACCTTTGCAGTCAGCTCTTGGACCTGAGCATCAAGTTTCTTCCTCTTGTGTTCAGACTCTGCCTTGACCTGCTGCAGCACCTTCACTTCACAGGCCAACTCCTTGTTGTCGGACTCGAGGCCTTGCTTGTTTTTTTCGAGGTTTGCTTTGAACTAGGAAAGACAAAAGAGATTCAATCCTTTGCTACAGGTGACTATTTCCTGCTAAAAATTGTTCTGCAAATCAGGTTTACAAGTTCAAAGATAAATTAAGTGCTCAGCAAGTTGTAAGCAGAGGGAGTGTTTAAAATGCTGCCATGGAACATTCTCTGTGTGTCAGCCAAAGATAAGTTAATGCAAGTTATTCTGCTCTCACACATCACAGGTACCAGTAAGGACCAGGAGATACAAGATGGGATTTCAGTGCTGTAAAATGACTGTTTTAGCAGCACTGTAAGTGGGAAGGAATGTGCCCATTACCAGCTCAGCACGGCTCATCTCACAGAAATAAAAGGGAAGATATGAACCAAAGCTGCCCTGATTTGAGTAGGCAGAGCAGCCTGGAAGTGCAGAACAAAGCACTTCTCAGCACTGCACTGACATTTGTCAACAACCTTTTTTAAAAAGCAATAATTGGCATAAGGGATGTTAAAAGTGAGATTCTTACTATATCCCCAGAACTGACATCATCTTGTCACAGGACCCTTTGTTCAGATTGCAGGGTATTTTTCCATTTTTTTATGCTCTCATTGAGAATATTTAATGAATAAGGAGCAGAAGACATGCATGAGATCTTCAGGTGAATAAAGCTGGTGAAAATCAGAGTTTAACTGCTACATTTCTCAGTTTAAAATACTAATGAAGCTTGTGAAGTATTCCCAACATAAAGAATATTATTACAGAATATGAACTGTCCACATACATTTGTAAATGACCCAAACTATAATTTCACAAACTAGACACTTCTTTTTTTGGCAGAGTTGGAATAACTGTACTTCTGAACAAGACACTCAAGCTCCATGGGCAGGAGCTGTGTGATCCACCTGTGCCAAGACTGTCTGATAGTTGCAATGTTGTCAAACCAGCATGATAAATCTCATCCAGGTGCAATTGGGATGCATGGTTAGAAGACAACTCAGCTCTGCAGGTATTATGGAAGGGACCACACCACCTTTGGTACTTATAAAAAGTCCTGAAGCAGAAAATTCCTTTTCCTCTCACCCTTTTGGCCTGTTCCAGTTGCTCAGAGAGCTCTTCCAGGGCAGTGGCATGTCTCTGCCTGATCTCCTGGATCTGTGCTTCGTGGTTTTTGGTTTCCTCTTCAATTGCTTTCTTCAGTTCAGCCACCTCCTGCTCACGTTTTGTCCTAGAGGAAGCACCAAGGGTTAGCCAAAAAATCAGCATTTCAGTCTTTTTTTTAAAGATGAATTTCAATGGTGGCTTCTTACACAGACATGTGCTCCTACCTCAGCTCCTGCTGTGCTGCAGTGGTATCCAAAGTATCTTCCAGTTCAGTTTTTAAAGCCTCCAACTCTTCACTTAAATCCCTTTTCTGCTTTTCTGCTTTGTTGCGTGAGGCCTTCTCAGACTCCAAGTCCTCCTGCAGTTCTGCAATTTGGGCCTGCAACTCTCTTATCACTTTCAATGCATTGTTCTTCTGAACTGCTTCTTCATCACCTCTGGTAAATAGTGGCACAACAATTAATGGTATTTCATCTACTCTCAGAACAATCTATTTAAATTATCTACATAAACGAGATCTTAAATTTTCCCTTAGAATAAAATAGACCTTCTAAAAAATCCCAGAATGATGTGGGTTAAGGGACCTTAAAGATCATCAAACTCCAACACACCCCCTCCATGGGCAGGGACACCTTCCACTATCCAGGGTTGCTCCAAGCCCTGTCCAACCTGGCCTTGGACACTTCCAGGCATAGATAATAGATATGATAGATAAAATCCCACTGTTACTCTCAAGCACAGTGCTGCAGGTTACAGATGCATTCTCAGAATGATCAAGCTTTAGTTTACATTCAAATATTCCAATTTAGTAGATCTCAACACTGTCACAAAAATGTTCCATCTGTACAATTTTCTCTTTCCACAAAACTGCCTACTTCAAAAAAAAAAGATGTTTAGTTCATATCCTAACATGTGACTGCAGGACTACCTCAGAAATGCAGATAAAGTCTGTCCTGCTAATCTCTGACAGAACTCTATTAAGGAAGGCCCACTAAGAACTACATGTTTTTCCCCTCCTGAGGCTGAATTCTGTGAGACTAAAAAGCTTCCAGAGCCCAAAAATTATTTTACCCTGGTGAAACTTCTGGGGGTTTTTTTGCAGCTCTGTAAAGCAAAGATGTTGAGAGAGCACTGAACTCCTTTATTTGGCCATGTCTACACACAGCACAGGTGCCCAGAGATGCTCCAGCACAAATGATGCTGGCTCCTGGCCCAACATTCCCAGCTCCAACGTGCAGCCAAGCAACTTTTGGTTTAAAGCAGATTTTTTCCCCTGTTGTGCAGCCCCTGCCCTGACCTGGCCAGAGCAGCCTGCAGCTCCTCCTCTTTCTTGGCCAGCTGGATCTTCAGCTCCTCAATCTGGGCTTGCAGTTCAGCTATTTGGTCCTGCAGGTCTGTTGTTTCACCATCCAGTTTTCTTTTAGCTTTTTCTAATTCCTGGCGGGTCTTCTCCTCCTTTTTTAAGCGCTCTGAGGAAGCAAAGAATGATATTGATAAATAATTTTTTCTCTTGTCACCCTCAGAAGGTTTGGAAGCAGAGCCATGGGGTGGCAGGAAGGGTGGGAAGTTTAATTCATGCTGTCTCAATTCTTTCTCCAGGCCGAGAAAAATGAAACAGCAAAGGAGAACTGTGTGATTTAGTCAAAAAGTCAAGGAAAAGCCTGTGAATGGACAAAAAGACTTTGAGATACGGGAACAGAAACATAACCTCATCTTGGTAGGAAAGGAGTGGGATCTAACAGAGCAGCTGTCAGGCCAGATAATCACAGACATCAACATTCAAAAATGAAGATAAAACTATAGGCTGGAAAAAAAATGAAGGTGTGCATGGAAGGGCTAGGCCAGACTCCAAAAAGTCTTCTGGAAAAGAGTACAGCTTAAAGAAAACTTGGATAAACCATTTTTCCAAGTGTCTGTGCCACTAACTCACATCCCAGGGACATTTAGCAAGACCCTGCTACCCTGGGAGCTTCCTCCCAGTAGTTTCCTTGTGTAGCCAAGACACTCCTGCCCTGAGGAATTCCTTGTGAAAACCCAAGTGCCACAGCCATCCAACACATTTAGCTGACCTGCCTGGTCTCTGATTGAGGCAATTCCTGGCTGAATTGTTCACAGTTACCTAATGAGCAGGGATGGAACAGATTTAAGTCCCAGGAAGGTTTTGCTTAGCAGAGTATTAACATAATTCTAAATGCATTGGCATAAACTGGAGTTATTACACTTGTTCGACACTTTGTGGATCCCCAGTGCAGAGATTTCTCTCACATCCTTCTTAAGCCTGCTACTGGATCAGGATCATAGTCAAGAGTCACCTCTTACAGCCACCCAGGGCTATTTGGGATTTTCCAGACACCCTAAAGTAACACTGTTCTTCTCCAAACAGTTTCTCATTCCAAAAAAAAGGAGCACTTTTCCCTCTGTTTTTACATTTTGTTCCAGGTCAGTGACAGTTAGAGCAGTGTCACAAGACCCAATTTTGTAACTGAGAAAGTTCCTAGCAAACTGAATTAATTTTTTTCCCCAAATATCAGTGCCTAGGAGTGCCAAGACTCCAGCAGAGAGACCTTAATGGCTTCTTGAACCATCTCCAAGTGTAAATATCATTTTACTGGGCTTTACTAGCCAAGAAATTGCATGCCTTATATTTAAGCTTTAATTTCCATTTCTAAGGTCATCAGTCTTGGAATGGCACAATAACCAAACGCATCTGTCAGGTCTCTAGTCCTGATTTAAGCACACAGCTACTCAAGCATTATTTTCCAGTGAGTAACGCTTACTTAGACCCATCTTAAGGTCTCTGAATACAACTGTTAAAGACAAGGTACATCAATCACTTACTGCCCCTATCAGTTCAATACTTTCCTATACTGATAAGGCTTTGTTCTTCTTCCATAAGCACATCAGCTTTAAAATATGTAGCAAGACAGGCCATAACACACAAAGCGCAAAAACTATTTCCAAATTAGGGCACAGAGAGCAACTTTGCTTTATATTTTGCAACTTTGACTTGGCAGCTCATTAATGTTGCAAAATATCTATTTACAACAATAAGCAATTTAAAAAAGAAACAACATAAAATGAAGAAAGGTTACATATGGGGCAAGTTTAGCCTGTGACAACACAGGCCAAACAATAAGAAATAAATGGATGAAGAAATGGAACTCTTTTAGATAGAATCACAGAAGGGACCTTAAAGCTCATCTTGTTCCAACCCTCTACCATGGGCAGGGACACGTTCCATGAGACCAGGTTGCTCAATAAAAATAAAGCATGATAAAATAAATAATATATAGAAGTAGAATGCAGATAAAGCATTAAGAAAAGCAAAACAATGGAGAACCGCTTAGCAAAAAAAAAAAAGTCTAATGAATCCTGCTGCCCTTCTAACAGAAATACATGGCTGTGTTGTTGGTATAGAAAAGTGAAGCAACTTCCCAAGATGTTTTACCTTAGCCCTGATGGATGCAGGGAACAACAGGAATTTCTAAATTTGTCTGTAAATGAAATGGATTCTCAAAAACAAGTTCAACAGGAGAAGGACTGAGCAGGTAGATGCAACACGTTTTGCAAGAGATAAAAATTTCCTTCAAGAATTGGCTCCTAACTAACAGCTGTGAAGTATCTGCAGATACAGCTCCGCTTCCCAGAGCGGAGCAGACACTGCAGACATTGTCCCAGGGGATCTATCCCTTCCTGCCACAATGGCCAGGATGTTAATAGGCAAAGCCACTCAGAACCAACCTTCCAAATCAGTGATCATCATCTCCTGCTTGTTCTTCAGTTTGGCCAAATTTTTGGCCTTCTCTTCTTCTTCAGCCAGCTGAGAAGAACATTCAGCAATTCGATCCTCCATCAGCTTCTTTTCCTGGTTGGGAGGAAGGGGAAGAACAAGCTGTAAAACACCACCTGAAGAGGCCCTGAGCATACAAAGCCCACAGAGAGGTCTCTTACAGTACATACAGATTTCATTCCACGTGATTATCAATATTAGGGATCAAGTGGGATTGTTTAGAAGCACAAACATTTGTTTTCCAAGAGAGACCTGGAATTTAACACGTGGCAGGCCTGGTTTTAGGACAGCTTTTGGAAACCTGTTTGCAAAGAAAAATGGTAGCTGTGATAGTTTCCAGCTCTTGGATTTGGAAGAATCATGAAAGAGTGCATGATAAATAATTCCCTTGGGAATGTCATTTCAAATGAATCTCCAGTGTCCACAAGTCTTCAGGAGCATACTTTACAGATAATGTAACAGCAGGCTCCAACTGGGAGCTGTCACTTGGCACCAGTAGTCCCTGTGTGCCCAATGGTCTCACCTTCAAAAATTTGGAATTTTGGTCCTCCAGCAGTAGGATCTCTTCCTCCATCTTCTTGATCTTCGCCTCAGCTGTCACTTTTTCAAGCTGCAACTTCTGTCGAGCTCCCTCCTCCTCATCAAGCTGTTCCTCCAGGTCCTGGGAAGAAAGGCAACTGCATCTGTGCATTTTCCAGGTTATCCATGTGGTAACTTCTTTTTTGTTTTAACTTAGTGACAAAGATGAATTATTTTAAAAAGCCACCTGCCCAACCACACACTAAACCCACATTTGCTTTGTTAGAGTCATTTACAGTATCAATGATCTGGAAATGAAATTAAGGGCCATGTGATACACAATTTTTTATGCTCTGTATTTCAGCTTTGGCTGAAATGTGCTGTCTAGGAAACACACACTCATTTCAACAGTCTTTCACCTTTTTAATTCCAATTATAACATTTAAAAAATATAATTAATGACAATTATTTTGAGAGACAGGTAAGTTCTCAGGTACTCCCTTTTTCAGGGACTCTGTTATTCATAAGGAAGCATCTAAATAATATGATTTTCACCAAAAAAAACCGACCAAGTAACTTGGAGGAGAGGACATTGTCTGAAGTTTTGTAAAAGTCAAATGAGGAATATTCTTCTTGATATTCACTGGATTTCAGTCAAAAGGAACATTTCTCTCACAAGTGACATCATCTGGTCAGTCTGGTTCCTTCCCTCTCAGAAGCACTTGCTGTCTTTAAAGATCTTTAAAGAATTTAATTCTTAAAAGAATTCTTCTTTAAAGAATTTCTCCTTTAAACACCAACAGGGCATCCTGACTTTTCTTTCTCTCTCATATATCTAGAGACCCATGAAGCTCACCAAACTGAACACAGGGAGAGGAGAAAAAAATTCACTGATTCCACTAAGGAGCAAATTCCTCCATGCTTTGAAGGTGCTGAGGGAGCTTCCCCATCCTTAACTACCCCTCTCTATTTCCAGCTCCTGAGAACCATACCTGAATATGGCCCTGCATTTTCTTCTTCTCATTCTGCAATATTTGGTTTCTTTCCTCTTCTTCCTCAACCCTGGACTCCAAATCATGGAGAATTTCTTCCAGCTCTTGTTTTTTGGCAGCCAAGCGAGCCCTCATCTCCTCAGCTTCTGCAAAGAGCTCTGTCTCAGCCTGGAGCTGCTCTGCAAGAATGTTCTTCTCTTCGAGAAGCTGAAAACATACACAAGTGAAGTAAAACCTTAAAAATGACAATTGAAAGTCTCTTGTGAGAGATTATACATATGACAACTACATAGTTACTTAAAGGCCAAGTTCTGCTCCGATTTTTGACTCCCTGGTCAACATCCTAAACCAAAGACTTTGAGATGGGATTTGAGCTGCAGTGCAGAAGACACCACTTATGGCAATGGGGTTACAGCAACATTCCCTGCCTGTCCCCCCAGTTTAAGGAACAAATCCCTCTGCACCTCCTCCACCTTCCCTGTTCTACCAGCAGTAAAAAGATGCGGGAAGTGCCCATTTCCTGGACTGTTCCCTGCAGTGGCAGAGCAGTGCCATGGAACACATGACTTCTTGCCAGTCCCAAGCCCGACCCCTGAGGATACACTTGGACATCAACCTGTTGACTGCTACTCTTTGAGAGCCACCATCCAGCCCACTCCTTATTCAGTGAGTGGTCCACTCACCAAATCCATGTGTTTCCAGTTTAGAGACAAGGATGTTGTGCTGGACGTGTCAAGAGCTTTGCACAGGCCCAGGTAGATCACATCAGGTGCTCTTCCCTTCTCCACCAACACTCATCATACAAGACCACCAGGTTTGGACAGTTGTCATAACTGTTTCCCCACTCCTTACCCAGCCCATGCACAGACTGATACTGCTACTGAAGTTCTGCTGTAAACTAGGAAACATGTTCTTTCTGCACCCCTGCAGGAACAGCTCATGCTGTATCTTCCTATTCCATATTCCCGGTGACTGTGAAAGGACTCAGCTCTCCTGATTCTCAGTGCTTTTGCTCCCCAGTGTCTCCCATGTGGTTCCATGGGATAACTCATGTCCTAGATATCAAATGCTGATCTTAGACACCAACCTGTTGATGTTTCCTTTCCATTTCTTCAAGTTCTGCCTCCACTTTTGTCTGCTTTTCTTTCACCTTCATGAGCTCCTCATCCTTGGCTTGAAGTTCTTCTTCTTGACGAGTGACCTGAAGAAGAGGCTTCACCTGCAAAGATTTGAAAAGAACAAGTGAGAACCTGCACTCACCTATTTATAGGTGAATATAACAGAAGAGAACATCAGGAACCTTTGTGAAGACTCTCCACCACTGCCAGTGCCTGAGCTTCAAATATGCAGCACAATTCCTCTGCAGGATTTTCAGTGCACTCAGCTGCTGCTGTTTCTTTGCAAAGGCCCTGAAAGATAGACCGAGCAAAAACTTTGTGTTAAATGAAGCTGATCACGTGTCCATGCTTTTAATTTTTAGGTTACCCAACTCTAGAAAACTTGAAGACCGTGAACAGGCTATTTATGAGTTACACTGATTCGAGTTCTCACTCCTGTGAAGAGTCAGAGCAGGAGCTGGAATCACCATTTCCAGAACAACAATTACAAATGCTATTTATTCTTACTCTTAACAGGTTTTTTTCTTAAAAAAAAGACTAAATGAGGATGGATTAGACACTTTGATTTCAAAAAAAGCAGCTTTCCAGAGTATTTCTTGGAACCTCCAGTGGAACAGCAAGAGAGGCTTTCTTTGCAACCACTGTAAAGAGCTGTATGTATCAGATGAGTGAGGAAAGGAGGTATCAAGGAATGAAGGTGCAAATTCTTATTAGGCAAAAACTGACTAATATCCTGAACACAGCTACAGCTTATCAGGCAAGACACTAAGAAAATCTCTCTTGAAATGGAAGTTTTGATGCACAGCTCCCTATCAGAGAGGCTTAGGAGACCCAAAAGAAGATCAAACTACAAGAGCACACATACTTCCTGGCCAGGTACCCTCTGCACACTGCCTGGAAGAAGATGATGATGTCTGTGATCTTCAGATCCCTCTCTTCTTCCAAGTGTGCCAAGACACCAGCTCGGAAGAAGATCTTGCTCTGGCCAATTCTGTACAAGTTGGGGTCCAGCTCCAAGGCTCTGATCTAAATGGACAGGTGAGCACATTGTTGTTACACCAAGAAAAGGGCGATTTTTGTTACAACTTTTCAGTGCTTTGCCAATATTTAGGTAAAAACACTTACCATGCGCTCACAGGCTTGCTTACCATCCATGAAACCTTTTGGAATTGCATTGGGAGTAAGGATCTCGTACCTTTAAGGCAAATGAAAAAGCACTTTTACATTCAACAAGAAGCTGTATTATTCATAAAATAAATGTATACCATAAGGCTATAGTGACAAGTGTATGGTTAAGGAATTTCTCCAGGAAGTTTTTCCAGCAGATTGTTTCCCCTTCCCCACTGTCTTCAAAAAAAAACTTGGAGTATTCAACTGCTTCAAGTTTGACATCCCACACGGGTTTTGATTTTCTTTGAATAGGGCTGGCGGAGGAGGGAGGGGTGTGGGGTTTCTTCAATTATTTAACAAAGAAATTTAGCTCCTAATAACTCAAAAGACTGTTCCTGCTGTTACCTCTGTCTGAACTCCTGGAACACTATCCTGTTTGGAAATCCTTGTCGACAGATCCTTATTCCTTCCAAAACACCGTTGCACCGAAGCTGATCTAGAACTAAATGTGGATCCAGTTTTCCAGCCTGGACAAAACAAAACAAGCATGATTTTCAGTCTTTCAATTGGTATTAGTGAAAAACTAACTCCTAACTTTTAATACTGCTCAGAGCAGGTGGAAGCTGGATATGCTTTTTGACACACTTGGGGTAACAAAAGCCTGAGACCTGACATCCAAATTGTTCCTAATTTTGTGCATCGAGATAAATGGATACCTCCAGAGCACCACCCTAGAGGAAAGCAGACAGTACCACAAGATCACTCAACAAGGATACTTGGACATCTGCTCTAATTTAACCATTAACACTCTGATGGGAATGAAATGGGTTGCAACTTAGTGTTCACAAGTTCCATATGTTATGAAAACTGATGTTTGTCAATAATGAACATTTAGTACACAAGTTTCTGAAATTAGAACTTCCTACAAGGCACAAGTATTTTACAGGTTATTTACTGAGAGATGTTATGCACCTAATAGGAACAAGGACAGCAAGTGGTATTTGCCACCTGACTTGTACCCAAGTGAAGGTTATCCTTTATTTGCTCTGGAACTGGTTGGATATTAGAAAAAAGTTCTGCCCCCAGAGGGTGGTTGGGCACTGAACAGGCTCCCCAGGGCAGTGGGCACAGCCCCAAGGCTGCCAGAGCTCCAGGA
>JAWWLV010000046.1:10697132-10707947 GCA_035041135.1 Platyrinchus mystaceus
CACAGCCCCAAGGCTGCCAGAGCTCCAGGAGGGTTTGGATGATCCTCTGGGGCACAGGGTGTGACTCTTGGGGATGGCCCTGTGCAGGGCTGAGGGTTGGACTCGATGATCCTTGTGGGTCCCTTCCAGCTCAGCATATCCTGGGACTCTGTGATACGTTTTTTGGGGAGATTTAGCAGAAAATATCTTTAAAGTCTCCTTAAGCATCAGACATTTACATTTAGAGGAGGTATACATGGGGATCTGTCTTGCAAGCTGTGGATTGAGCCTCTGCCTCCACCCAACGAGTTTGTCTTCAACCACTGGCACGTTGTACTTAGTACACAGTAAATAGAGCCACCCAATTACCTCCTAGGAGACACTGGATTATCACACAGAATCAACTAGGTTGGAAAAGACCTCTGAGATCATGAAGTCCAACCTTTGACTCATTTTATAATTTTATTATTATGTTAATTATTACATATTAATTATTGGATGGGCCCAACTCAAGGCCTTGTATATTATTTTTAAAGTCAAACCCCTTTGACGAGCTCATAGCATGAGCCTGGGGTCATAAACCTCCCAAACAAACTCAGTACTTTGTTTTTCAAACAAGGCAGCTATCAGTAAGACAAGAGGGCATGGTCTAAAGCTGTGCCAGGGGAGGTTTAGGTTGGATATTAGGAAAAAATTCTTTACAGAGAGAGTGATCAGCCATTGGAATGGGCTGCCCAGGGAGGGGATGGATTCTCCATCCCTGGAGGTTTTTAAGATGAGACTGGATGTGGCATCAGTGTCATGGGCTGGGAACCACAGTGGTAGTGGATCAAGGGTTGTGCTTGATGATCTCATAGGTCCTTTCCAACCTGGCTCATTCTGTGATTCTGTGATTCAAGCTACTCTCTGCAAAGACAGTGGTTTAAATCAGGGAATGTGCAGGATATTTATCAGTGTGAGATCTGTGGATTCTGATTGCAAGAGGAACGCCCAGACTCCTTCTCCTTCCAGCCTTCCCAGAGTCACACCCAGAGGAAGGCAGGTGAAGACTGATAAAGAGCAAGGATCAGGGGAGGGGTGTGCAGCCCATACCCTCTTCTCGTGGTTGGGGATGATGCAGCGCACAAAGTTGGGGTTGGTGTTGCGGAGTGTGGCCATGAGCTTGGTGAGGGACTCCTTGTAGAGCTGCCCCACGGTGCGGAACATGCCCTTCTTGGTCTTGTACGCAGAGCCAAAGGCTGTCTCCGTGATCCCAGTGACCTGGTCCAGCCCCACGATGCGATCCACTGGGAAGGACAAGAGAACAGAGCTCAGTGGCTTCTGATATTTGCCGGGAGTAAAGGGAGGCAGGAGGAGGAGCAACAGTGCAGCAGCGGAAGCTTTGCGGGACAATGACAGAGGTGCCGTCGGAAGGCAAGGCAGGGACAAGGGACACTGTGCACAAGCTTTGGGACCAAAAGCCACAAACTTATCCAGCAGAAGAGTGTAGCTTTAGTAGGTACAGACTGAAATATCCAGCTCTTTACTTGCAGTTCTACATGACCAGTAAAGCTATTTTCTTTGTCTTAAACCAGCTTTATGGAGATAAAAAGCTGCCTGGAAACTGGCAATTATTGGAATTCTTACAATGCAAAATATTTCTGGGTTGAACATTTGGAATGACACATCTGTGTGTATTTGCTTCAAGTGAAGAGTCACTTATGACAATTATATAGATTAAATCTTGAGTTTTATTGAGTATTCAAACATGCTTTCATAAAAATTTACAGAAGAATTGGAAATAGTGTTATTTCAATGATGAGGGGGAAAAAGCATCTGGCAGACTTCTGCTAGACTGCTATTTTGAAGAACTCTTTCCATTTTATTACAACTACAAAGTCAAAAAACAAGTTTCAAACCGGGAACACTCCACACCAAAGCACTTCAAAGCTGCCATAAAGCATCACAGTGGAGATTTTTCTTTGATTTTTTGAACTTTTTGGGTAAAGGATCCCTACAGTTCATTCTTCAGAAGCACAAATTCGAAATCTGACTGTCAACATTAAAGCCTTAAAGGCCAAAAACATGAAGGTGATTCCAGGTGCATGTCAAGAATTATGTAAACAGTTCACTAAAAAATACAAGAGGTGACTTAACACCTTTAATAATTATTGCTGGTGCTTCTTAATACTGAACAAACACCCAAAATATGTGGGTTCCCAATGAAATCCAAACTGGCCAGCCAGCAACAAGCAACTATTTGTAGGCTACAGCTTCAATTCTTTGAAGTTATTTTATCATTTAAACCAAAGCAGAGGCAGTTATGCTTTCCTACCAGAATTAGTTTTGTATCTGACTAGTAAGTGACACTATTTTATTTCTTCCTTGTACTCAACTGGTTTTCAAAAGTCTATTAAAATAAAAAAAGAAAATTAAAAGCAGAAAAACACAGGGCAACAAGTTTGAATAATCATTTGTAGGTCTTGGCTGGAGCACAGAGCAGAGTCCAGCTCCTCCACATGGTTTTGAACACAAGAATCTACAGTTCATTAAAGTTGGAAAAATAAGTAGGTGGCAAAGTGTTCATAAATCATATCCCAAACTTTCCCTCTGAAGCAGAATTCTGCTCTAAATCAGTCATGGGACAGAAATCAACGGGAATCAGTTCCACAGAAGGATAACAGCTTGTGAATATTAGGAACCTGCCCCCACCAGCCCCACTAAGGGCTGGAACCCCCCAGCTTTGGTTTGGGAGGTACTTTGGAAATTTGGTAAAGAGATCTGATACTTGTGCATTTTTGTTTAGTTCCCCTCTGTGCTCCAGCTTGAAGATGGTGATTTCTATTTCCACCAGGATTATTAAATCTAAGCTTTGCTTATAGTTTAAGAGCAGTCACTGCACTGCAGGACTGGACCATCATCCCCTGGCTGAAGGCCCTGAAACTGAGCCCTCCAGGAATGACTTTACGAACACCATGAGCCTCCTCAGGGATGGGATGTACCACGAGTAGTGGAAAATAAACCCAAGTAAAGGCTGAAAGTCTGAAGGCACAACCTTCAATATTTCTAAACCTGGGGAGAGGAATACAAGGAGGATGAGGAGGTTGAATAAAATATTGAAATTGTATTCAAAGACATTCCAAGCAAGTGGGTTTGTTGATTTCTCAATACCTCAAAAAACACGTGCTGTTTATACAACGGGGAATATTAAAATTAAGAGGTTTTAAAATAAAAGAACAATTCTAACAAGTCTGGAAGAAGTTTTATTTCACTTACTACCCCCACTACAACTGCAGCACTCATTCTGATACTTCAACACATTCTTCAGCTCTCCTCCCAAAAGCACACAGCCATGTTCTAGAACATTGCAGAGTTTTGTCAATGTTGGACTGCAGAAAGAAGCTTGATAAATGTTACAAAGCTTATGCATTCTCCCAAATGCTTGGAGCTACCAGAATTGTCACTTAAGAAGCAATTCTACATCTCCTCATGGAACTAGGAAGCAACAAACCTTGTCATCTGCAATGCATAACTGGAGATGCTATGTGTGTTTGCAGCAGCAGCTGGACAGGAGCACTCAGGGACTGCTGGCCTGTGGGGGTTTTACCTAAATCCAGCATGAAATGAGAAGTTCATGCAAGCCTACGAGCAAAAATGGGTTTTCCTGTAGATACAACAGCCCTGCTTTTAGTAGGCCTACTGTTTTATATCCATTCACCTGGTGGCTCATGAAGACCAGTAATATTGTCATAGAAACAGGCTCTCTGAATATTCTGAATCTCTAAGGCAGAGAAACAGCAGAAATAGAAAGACAGAAGAGCAGATACACAAGACACTTCAGTTAGTAAAAACAACAGGTTCATCAACTGCAAACAGACTTAACTGTGCTACAAAAGCAATTAGGCCACAACATATCCCATGCACATTTCAATTATCTGTGGAAGCAGCTTTTGAATATTTGGACCAAAACACTTGTGTGGGTACTCAAAAAGAAAGGAGCAGATGCAGATGCCCAACCAAAAAGTTCTTTATCTCTTCATTAAAGCTGCTCTCTGTGACTGAGGCAAATAAGAAGGAAACTCAGTATTAACCTAAAGCATCATCGTTATCACAAGCTTCATTTCCTCCTCAAATGACAAACTACAGGATTTATATACTGTGACATGTAAATATACTCTAATTAACATACTGTGATGCTAAAACTAGAAAAGTCCCTGCTAAGTATTTATTTGGCTATTTCTGCTTCTTGGAGTATTTTGGTAAAAGTATTGATAAATACTTTCAGGTGATGTGCAGGTAAACTGGCTGAACAGCAGTGCACAGTTAAAACAGGAATATGCTGCATTTGATTTTAAAATGTAATAGCACTGCTATGGCTGTTAATGGAATTTATTTTAGGATATGTGGATTTCCAGGGTATCCCCCACCACCGCACAGGAAGCAACTGTGCTGGTGCTCACATAAGACAGTGTTTTATTAACAGGAAGAACCACTCCAGCTGTTCACATTCAGGACTCTACTGCAGCAAGTCCCAGGCAAGAGTTTTGGACAAGATTCTATGTGAAATTCAACCCAGAGTAACAAGTGAATATCAGTTCAAATAATGAACATGAGAAGCAGCTACTCAGAAATGGTACATGTGCAAGGGACCAGAGGTGCAACCCAACTTCCTTGTCGTACTTGTGGCACTAAATCAGAGAGAAAATGCTGTAGATATTTACAATGGAGAGGGTGGAGGGTGAGAAGGCACAAAAAACTTCAACTCATTCAGCAAGGTTAAATCACTACCAACATGTGCTCAGAGCATGCTCTCTTACCATCCTTCCAGAGCTCAGCAACAAACTTGTCAGACGACTGGTGCAGGAGCGTGGCCACATTGTCATTCAGGGGGTCCATGTTCTTCATCAGCCACTCATCTGCCTTGTAGTCCACCTGCAGGGTCAGAGGGACAACCAGCTGCAGGTTTGTACTGGCCAGCACCAGAAACAGCTTTCAGATCACTACAGTGGTGTTTTTCTCCTGTTCTCAATGCTTATAACCATTAAGGTTGGAAAAGACGTCCAAGATTAGACTCCAGCCTTGCTTGTCCACACCAACCTTGGGTGTCCATAGTTGGCCTCTTCCAAACAGCTCAAAGTACCACAGAAGGTTGTTATTCTTTTGAAAGAGTAAATGGGAGTTCTCTTAAAAATCCAGCAATCTTTTTGCTTACTCATAGCCAGGTGTACATTTGCAGCCTGGTGCTGTAAGGCTGATTGTGAAGATATAAAACCAACTCTAGGATAGATCCTAATTTTACTTACCTAAATCACTAGAGAATAAAATAATTTCCCTACAGTAGCTATATTTAAACACTTTGTTCTATAAGGAAAACAAAGATCTTATCTCTAAAGAATCAAACTTGTGGTTTCCAATTAAACCACAGCTCAGCAGCTGAAAACTCAATGACAGCAACAGGGGTTTCATTCCAACCCAAAAGAGAGCCCTAAAATGCCCTAATTCCACCAAAACCTCTGTACAGATTAGCATGGCTTTGCTTTAATCAAACCAAAAGTCTTCTATTTTTGGATAAAGGCTTTGGATGAAAAGACACATTTAAATACTTCCAGCATCCAAAACCAAAACAGATCATTGTCTCAGGACTTCTTGCAGGAAATTATTCCAGTTTTGAAGGAATACACATTCTGATCAGAAACTGCAAAATGCCTTCTGTCAGGGGAAGCTCTGGAATGCCAGTATTCCAAAAATGCCCACTCAGTTTGGCAGAAATAAACCATTCTTTAGAACAGTTATTTCCATTAGCCAGACACCAAGCTAGTTTACACTCCTTTGATTATTCAAAGGCAATCTATTAACTGCAGGAAGAGTGATGACTGCATTATTTCTAAGGAACTGTTTTAAATATTGATACAACAAAATGTGTAATTTATTTCACTTTTTGCTACAACTACCTAGTTGGCAGCACTGACCTCAACCAAGGTAACAACAAGCCAGTAGTACTTAAAGTGAAAATTAAAGAAGAGCTCTGAATCATTCACATATTCTGATTCTTTCACTATCAGGTGAAAAATCAGGATTAAGTTTTAACCATTTATGAAAATAATTACAATCAGGGCCCTATAGAATATCCCTGGTCATCATGAAGAATCTACAAAGTACAGGAATTGCAGTTATTTCCTGGAGCTCTGAGCTCTGCCCCTGCAGCAGGAGACTAAGGATTGAGCCAACAGCAAAAATTAAAAGGTCTCATCTTAACTCTAAAAGAAAGTGTTATGTGAAGATAAATGTGAAGATGGTACTGACACAGCCCTGCTTCAAGCACTACCATCAACTTGACAACCCAGATATGCAAGAGATTCCTTTCAACAAAGTCCTGGAAAAAAACTCCACCTGTAAAACCTGGCAAAAAAAGTTAAAGGAAACCAAAATATTTGCTTTATCTAATATTAATTCATATTTTTCAGTTCTGCCCATTTGACAACACAAGTTTCATAAAAGCTCTCCTGAATATGTTCAAGAAAATTAAACAAGGCAAAAGAATTTCTAAATTTGGTAGCTATACTGCATAATATATGCATATACATATTTATTTATATATATATAAATGTAATATGCTATACTGCATAGCACTTTCCCCAAACCAACATTTCTAACCAAGAATTTCACATTTAACCCTTACCTTCCCTGCATAGTGAATAATGCAGAAGTCTGCTTTGTCCTTTAGTTGTCTTGGCTTTTGGAACTTGGAATGAGTTCCTTGCTCCTGGACCAATTTTTCCACAAATGTCTTGTCAGTAGCTTTAGGGAACCAGCATTCCTCATCCAGCAGTGCCAACACACCAGGAGGATTTGCCTGAAATGCAGTTGGGTTTAATCTGTGAATATTTATATATATATTTAAAAGTATAATATTTACAACACCACTGAATGCCATAATAAAATTAGTCTAAACTGATTGAATTTGATTTCAGATAAACAAGCTGTGGGGAAGCTCAGGTCAAACAAATTCATTCCAATGTCTGTGGAGCCAGACACGACCTGATGCAGTGCTGACCAGAGCCTTGCTTTGAGCTGGGCCTGCAGTGGATGATCTCCAGAGTCAAATTCCCAAGATTTCTGTGACAGGTACAGCAGTTCATCCACATTTCCAGGGTCATGTCCTGTTTTAATGTGAGACAAACTCAACCAATGATCCCTCCCTGCCCCTGGATACTCCTGTGGAGCCACCGAGGCTCCCCTGCCAAGCCGTGAGCAGGTATCCAGCAGCATTCCCAGATCCAGCACAGCTTTGTACACTGCCTCTCTCCATGGAATTTAAGCACCCTCTTTGAAAGTTTATATCTTCTTAAAATGAAGCAGGGAACAACCAGTGTCTGTATTTTACAGCTGTAGAATTGTTTGTCAGGATTACTTTCCTCAGAGGAGACAGACTGAAGTACAAAGGGAAGCAATGGAAAAGGGTTGTAGGGATTTATACTTAAATTTTAAAGACCTATATTTAAAAGCTTTCTAGAGAAAGCAAAGTCCACACATTTGAAGGGAGATGTTCCTACTACCTGGTATCACATTTACAGAACAACTTCACAGTACTGAAATTTGCTTTTCAAACAATGATGCATTTCAGGATGTTCACCTAAACATGTGCACACTGAAGGCACCCACACTTGCACCCCCTGAGGCTTTTGGAGGAGATTTTACCTTCCGAGGTGGCAGAACTTTCTGAAGTTCCACACACCTCTGAAAACTGAGACAAGATTTCCCCTTTTCTTAAAGGAAAACAAGGCTGCAGCTCATGGGCTTTTCAGCTGTTAAGGATGCCCAGCATCACTGGCAGCTCACCTGTATTCCAGAATACACAGAGAAAGGCAGGGAGGAGTAACTGCAATGCCCCAGGGAGAATTTAAAAGAGGTTCAGAGGGGCAAAGAACAATAAACTTTCTGGGGTAACAATCCCTGTTCGCCCCCTCTGCTCCTCCTGCTCTTTGTAGGGCTCTTCAGCCTCCCTAAACTGAGCAGCCAGGGGAGTAAGTTAAAAGCAAAGTGACCAAAACCACTAAGACACTGTTTTCCATTTGCAAGGCAGATTTGTGGGGGGGGGAAAAAGGAAGTGTCAGGAATTTTGCTCTTGATTTCAAATGAAAAAAAGTTTACCCCAAGTCTTGAAAAGGTTTCAATCTAAGCCCCAAAGCTCCTACACCACAATGGCACAGTTTAGTGACAGTGACAGGATTAATGACTTCATTAGTACTAGGGGAAAAAGTATAAAAATAGCAGCTCCATATCTTGAGCTCAGTGTTCTACACTAACAACAGGGCGAAATCCCCTAAGGATTAATCCTTTTACTAATAATACACAGTGTTTCAGACTTTGGACTTGAGCATTCTGGTTAATTCCCTTTTAATGACAGCTCCAGGAGAAGTATCTAATTTGCAGGCAGTAAAAGACACACTCAGCAGTCCAACCTCGTTATTCATGTGCAAACTTACAGGTCTTTCAATTAAGTCAATGCAAGGCTGCAGATCCAGTCCAAAATCAATGAAATTCCACTCGATCCCCTCTCGCTGGTATTCCTCTTGCTCCAGGATAAACATGGTGTGGTTAAATAACTGCTGAAGCTTCTCATTGGTGTAGTTAATGCAGAGCTGCTCAAAGGAGTTCAACTACAAGAATAACATCAGTATGCAAGAATGAGTCAGTGACAAGATATCACATATCTAGAAGTCAAAAATTTGACTTTATAAGGAAATTCTCCAAAACTCTGCAAAGTTCAAATATAACGGAGAGAAAATTGGAAAACAACTATACAAATCTTTCATGTTCCCTGCTACATATAATTAAACTAATGCATAGTAGGAACAACCACCACACTTAAAAGAAGGATTTAGACTAAAGTATGACATTTTGGGCTGTCAAAGCATTTTTATGCTCCAAACAAACCTCTCCTGCAGCCTTGGAACACGCTGCATTCAGTGGCTCTGCAGTGGGTCCTGATCACACATTACCAGGGAAAAGGAAAACCTGACTTGCAGGACCTCCAAGTACCTCAAAGATCTCAAATCCAGCAATATCCAGGATGCCAATAAAAGATGCTCCCTGGCGTTTGGTCCTGTCCAAAGCTTTGTTGATGCGGTGGACGAGCCAGCGGAAGAGGCGCTCATAGGTGGCCTTTGCCAGAGCTTCCACTGCAAAGTCTGCCTGAAAATCCAAACAGAAAATTTATTTACCCTGGAGAAGCTATCAAAAGAACACAGACGTGGATGTTATCACAAATAACTAAGGAAAAGAAGAAGCTGGATGGAGTTCATACCAGTGAGGAATGAAAACAAGCAGTAGAAGCAGTAAAGTAGTTTGATTAATGCTAAGAAAAATTTCTTTTTAAACTCTTCCATAAAAACAAAAGGTCTCTGAGTATTTGATAATGTCACAACAGTGATACAAAGGATGAAAACCAGGAGAAGGTCAAGGAAAGGGAAAGGTTTCTTTTATTCTACAACTGATTTTTACCATATAAGAACATTCCACAAGGACAGCAAAGCTTAAACAGAGTCAGTGGCAGCACACACTTCATCCCAATTTTCTTAGTTAGGAGCTAATCAGGATGAGGCACAGTTTCCCTTCATCTTTAAAACACCAAAACTTACTTGTTCTTTGGTCTGGGCTTTCTGCACATAGTCCCTGCCCACTTTGATGCGGGGAGTCAGGATGGCCCGTGTGAACTCCATGACGTTCATTCCCAGCAGATGGCACAGTTTCTGTGCAACTGGAGAGCAAAGAACACATGAAAAGGAGCACTGGAATCCTCCCCAGCAGCCAGAGATCCCAGGAAAGCTGCTGCTGACAGAGGCTGTCCTGGGCCAGAGTAAAACTGAATCCAGCCTGAACTGAGCCAGACATGAGCCCTGTGACAGACCCCATCACACCCCAAGGCTTATGGACCTCTCCAGAGGGACACAGCTGGATTTCCTTGGGGGAGCATGGAAAACACTGGATTTCATGGGATTGCGGGTCATGTCACAGCCCACAGCTCAGGTACAAGCACTCAGTTATTTTTCAAGGGAACATCCATTTTCTTATCCCCAGGAAAAAGTACAGCCTGACAACATCACACATCAAAGCCATCATACTGAAGGGTGCTTAAAACCTGTTTCAATTCAGGCAGGTGTCCCGTGTAATGTCAAAATAGGTCACTTAAACGATTTAAAACATATGTTTGTAATATTGTCCAGAGAGGTTGAGGATTGCCCAACCCTGGCAGCATTCAAGGCCACGTTGGATGCAACCTGGGCTAGTGGAAGGTGTCCCTGCCCATGGCAGGGGGTGGGACTGGGTGAGATTTAAGATCCTCCCCAACCCAGCCCAGTGTGCGATTCTGAGTATTTTATGCAGCATAACAACACCAGCAGCAGTGCACTTTCTTTAACAGCAAGTGCTGTTAAAGAAAGCGATGTCGTGTTATTATTTAAATAGCACATTACCCATGCCATCCCTACACATTCCTGTTGCATCAACCCCTTTTTCTAAACACACATCCCAGGAGTTGGGTGGTTATGATTCCACATTTCTAAAAATGAATGTGATGTCAAAGGTATTTTTAGGGCTGGGGAAGTGTTGCCCCTTAGCAGGAAGCTCTCCACAGTACCCAGTTGATGCTTAGCCCTTGTAACCTGACAGCTTGTTGTTCGACTGTCAAAATGAAAAAAACTATTTTTACAAATTAGCTTTGGAAAATAAGAATTTTCCAGTAGGTGCTACAGAGTGTGCAAGGAAGGGAATGGAGCTGGGGAAGGGGCTGGAGCAGCAGGAGCAGCTGAGGGAGTTGGGGGGGCTCAGCCTGGAGAAAAGGAGGCTCAGGGGGGA
>JAWWLV010000046.1:10708680-10724350 GCA_035041135.1 Platyrinchus mystaceus
GCTGCCCAGGGAGGTGGTGGAGTCCCCACCCCTGGAGGTGTCCAAGGAAGGCCTGGCTTGTGGCACTCAGTGCTCTGCGCTGGGGGACAAGGTGGGCATCGGGCACAGGGGGGATCCATGGGCTGAGAGGGCTTTTCCAACCTCAGGGATTCTGAGATTCTCTAATTTCATACCAGTATATAAGAGCTTCCTCTACATTATTTTTTCTTTTTTAGTATTAAAAACACTACTATTTGCTCCTAATATTGAGATTCTCTCACATTCATTAGAAGGGTTCACGAACTGACACACAATCAGTGAAATCAGGAGGTGTCACAAACTAAGCCCTTTCACTTTAGCTACACACAGAAGCATTTCTGTGCTTTGAGGATAAAAATATACATCAGCACATCAGATAAAACTTACTATCTTAGGGATCAAGCAAGTGCTATCAGGATCTTGAAAAACAACCCCAAAAACAAACCAAGAACTTGAAAATATTAAGCAGCCGTGAGCATCAGCTTGGTACAGTGGCATAATGAATACTATATAAAGGATATTGCAGTTTAAGGAAGGAGGTTTTTCCCCCCTGAAGTGCTTCAAAACTACACTCAGCTCCTTTCATGAACCAGTAGTGTAGAATTTTTGTCCCAACCCTTCCAGTCTGTAATAAACTGTAGTTTAGGTAAGAATAACAACAGTAAACCACAGCAGATGTAGTACTAAAAATCCCATCTGCTAAGCCACTGAAGGAGGCTGGAGACAGCATTTCTCAGGTTCCCCTGAAGGAAACTAACCCACTTTCAAGTCCAAGCTCTGTCACTTTTAAGGGCAGGACTGGGTCACACTATTTCATCTTCATTATCCTGCACTTCAAAAAAAGCATTATTTATCTTAGGATGGTTTGGGTTTGAAGGGACTTCAAAGCTCATCCAGTTCCAGCCCCCTGCCATGGGCAGGAGCATCTTTTATAACTGAGAAAGGGTCCTGAAAAGGTGTAATTGGACAAAGCCCTGACTATCCTGACTCATTTTACTACTACTGGGTTTTGTTATAACTCTGAGTTATTACAAAGCCAAGATACCGAAAAGCTCCTATCACAGATGAACAGGAGTTTTATGAGATTGCTTATGAACTTCTGCCCTCTCAGCAGGAAGGTTTCTTCCAAATCTGGTGAGCATGAAATGATTTTTTAAGTACAGTTTCTCCCTCCTCTTAATACACATCTCTTGCATCTGTCCTTGAAACCATTATTTGTTTATCTACATCTATGATCTATAGGGCAGAATTTGCTTTCCATATTCTTTGACTCAGTTCACATCTCCACTACCCACACAAACTCCTTCCCATCCCTGGAGACAATAACCTGACCTACATCAGACATCTCTAAAAGATGAATCCCTGTCAGGACACTGATTTCTGCAGAGGATGATGCAGGGAAACCCCTCACAGTGAGATATGACAACACAAGTGACAAGGGAGAGATCAGTTATACTCAGTGTCTTCAGTAAGATGTAGTAACAGACCACATATCCCAATTTTTAAATACAAGAGGACAGAAACAGGCTATAACTATGACCTGAGCTTTTCCCCATCTTTGCTTTATAAGTCAGCATTTTGTATCCAGTACTATAAACATCCAACAGGATCAGTATAATTATAGCCAGCATTATAATTCAGAATTTATGTCCAAAAACCAATGGTAATACATTTAAAACCAAGAGAGTCAGGAAGCAAGAAGTATCTTTATCTTTTTACATGGACCAGGACTCAGATGAGTTCTCTAAGCCAGCAGGAAAAGCCCAAAAAACTAATCCCTCACCCAACTTCTTTTCCTCACAGCAAAAATCCAAATTTCAAGCCAGTAACTCCTGACCTTCACCTCACACCTGGGCAGGAGGCCACTACCCTCAGAAATGGGAAAAATTTGGGACACAGCAAGGGATCTCCATGCACAGCAATTTGGGACAATTCCAAAGTGAGAAAAAGAGGAATCTGAGTTGTGCACGTGCAGCAGGTCCTGTGAAAGAACAGGTTCCCATGTTCTCCAAGCTGACTTTCCATGAGAGCATTTAAAAGGCTGGCACTGAAGTACTAAATAAAAACCTCAGATGAGCTTCAGCAGCTTTTTTTTTTTTTTTGGTGAAGAAATAAATCCTCCTCAAATGGTGATTGCATTGCAGGCACTGATAGAGTCAAGCCCAGCCACGCTGCCAGGCCAGGCCAGGAATCAGCCTGTTCTAAATACAGCATTCCTATGTTCTGCCGTTGCACTGGGGAAGTTGTGCTTGGCTCCAGGGCTCTTATCATTGGCAACAAAACTGCTGCCAAGAACCAAAGCAAACAAACTGATTTAAGCGTGGACTCCTTCCTAGGGCTTAATCTTTGGAGAGAGCAATAAACAAGACTACAACTGAAATACATGTTCCAAGCTTAGCAGCCACGCACACAGCATCAATCCCCTTGATGGACACTTACAACTGTCTGCAGGATGAGGATGGAAGAGGGGCATTTTACTAATTGCCTGTTGGCTCCTCTCACCCCAGTCCTGGCCCCATTTTGGCACAGAACACTATCAGGGATGCTCAGCAGACTGCTCTGTGTTTTTCAAGATATGCACAGGACAAACGGCAGGAAGAAAACTCCAGCACAAGTCAGAGGAAGCCACACAGACATGATCAACTCACCAGTGTTCTCTGGCATAGAGGCTTGATCGGTATTTCTCTCCTTCTTAAAGGAAATATTTCCAAATTGCAGCACTGAAGACACCACTTTCAGCATTGCTGTGTTAACAAAAGACATGTGCATCAGTTTAATGGAAGAGGGCTCAGCTTAGCAAACTTTTCTTCTGTTACTTGTGTCACTTTCCTTCCAATTTCAAAGCCGGAACTCAGAAAGGAAATACAGTTTGTACTGTGCTTTTTGGGCAAATGGCTTTAATTCAACTCTAGTTGAAGTTAAGCAAATATTTTCTTCAGGCTCTCAATACACATTAAACAACATTAAATTTGGTGACATAAAGTTAGCGTGTGGTGTGTGTGTGTGTGTGAGAAAAGCACATTCTGAAGATGCAAATGGCTCAATAACTTACACAAGATCTCATCGTGTGAAAACCCCATGATATGCATGGCTTCCATTGTCTCCTGGAAGTTATCCTTGTCCTGTTGCCCAGGAATGGGGATGTAGCCATTAGATAAAAATCTGTAATTGTTAAATCCTTCGAGCAGCAAGTCAGCTGTATTGGGGGGAAGGAAGAAACAGAAAAATAAGATAAAGGAATGCTGTTCACACCCACCCATACTCTGTTCTCTCTAAATGCCCAAACTCTGCTTCAGGAAATCAGTTCCTCAGATGTGGCTACAAGCTATTACAACAGCTCCTGAAACCCTAAAAATACAAGTGTGCCTTCCAAGCTGCTTGAAGGCAGATTCACAGACTCTCTGTAGCAACCTACACGAGCTCTTTAATGCATCTCTGTACACAGAGCTTTACCCCACTCAGATCTACCACAGCCTCAAATCCCCATTTGGAAAATCTCAAAAGGAGGATCTCTGAAAGGTACCAGGCTCAACTAGAAACAGAGTTGGGGATTGATAATCACCAACATCAAGGGTGCTAAACACCAGCTTATCTAACACGTGAGAACAAAGAGTGGATCGACTCTCTGCAGTCTGTATCTTCATTAGTTTCACTTATCACAACCCAACAGAAATTCCCAGTTACCAAGGGCGAGGGGGGAAAGCTCACACAGAGTTGAGATCACCACCACAGCACTGCAGTGGCTTGCAGAAAGCCACAGAGCTTCACTGTGTTTTGGTTAAATGGCTGCTCTTCTCCCCAAGCTGAAGGCACAGCCCAGAGCAGATACAGCTACCACTGCTGATCAGGGTTGGTGGTTATCACCCGGGAACACTGCAGGTTCTATCCAGGGATTCCCAGCCAGAGATTGCCCAAACTGGGCTTTGGATGGAGAAGACATGTGCTTGAAATACCAGAACATTTGATAAAGCACCGGAGTTATTTCCAACCAAAGCCACCTGGCTTTTCCTTCTTTGTTTAAAATTCACTGTTTGGTGACTGAGACCAACCCAACCCTGTTAAACTGAAATAACAAACACAGCACACAAACAACAGGGTTACAAAGAGAGACTCTCAACTTACACTTGAGGTGTTCTCCTGCTCCAGCCAGCAGTTGGTAGAAGATGTGAAACGTTCGCTCATCTTTGGCCTGACGAACAGCACGAGACTTTTCCAACAAGTCTGGATTATAACTGGAGTCAAGGATCAGCTACAATTCTCGGTTAAAAGGGTCCAGTGCAAACAAAAGTTCCAAAGCAGGCTATGGAATTACTTTAAGACCAAATAGAACTTTAGTAGTAATACCCAGAGAAGCTGTGGCTGCCCCATCCCTGGAAGTGTGCAGGGCCAGGCTGGACGGGGCTTGGAGCAACCTGGGCTAGTGGAAGGTGTCCCTGCCCATGGCAGGGGGTGGCACTGGGTGAGCTTTAAAGGTCCCTTCCACCCCAAACCATTCTGGGATTCTATGACCAGACTGTGCCCAATATGAATTTTTAGTGACTTTAAGTGAGAGATTTCCAGTTAAGACTGGTAGAAACCCAGTTTTAATCTCAGCAAACTCATTAACCTCAGCACACCCATCCTGTTGCCTGCATTTCCCTGCAGTTCCCTGCTCCGTGCAGCCAACAGTTGTCTGGAATGGATCAGCCACAGTTTTGGTGAGAGGAGGAGCTGCCATCCTTCTTCTATTAAGGGCACAGCTGAACTTTTACTACCAAAAACCCAGCAGCTGCTCAACTCAGAGATACTTTGTCATCTGAAGTGCATTTGTCATTTCTCCCCAGCATTGCATTTTTCCACACAATCACCACTGCCTCTAAACAGCTCCCAACTGCAATTCCTGCAGCAGGTAGTGTCTAATTAGCTGCAATGTTATTTAATTGTTTTACTTCTAAATACTCCATATTGTAATGTAAATGCAGGACAGGGTTTTGAAATGACACAGGTCATTTCTGGTGAGGATGAGTTCTTGTGAGGAAGAAAAAATTCCCTAGGAGTTAAATCCTTCTGTTTTCACAAAGCTCTGGGCAAAACAATTCATCTGAATTTTCATAAAAGCTGCCTTCATTCCTGTGCTGTGGTGAAGGAAAACATTTATCACTGAAGCATATTTTGAATAACTATAGACCCTTCCCAGCCTTATTGGGAAATTATACTTTGTGAGAGTTCCAAACATTCAATGCACTTCAGATGAAGCAGAGCAACAGAACAAAAGCTTAACTGCAGCATTGTTTATGATCAATACCCACTTCATATTGTTTACTAAGACTTCCAATTTCATCATTTTATGACCACCCTACTGCTATTCCCCCAGAAAACAGGCTACACTAAAAATTACACACACATTTTTAGTATGAAGAAAACAACTTCAGAGAAGGGCTTTCAGTGCAAGTATTTTCACTTGTTCTTGCACCATCACAGATAAGAATGAACCTCAGAGCTAAAACTGAATCAGGCTTTGGTATTAATTATAATTAATTAATTACAATAGTAGGCCTTGTGTTATTGAACACACATGGGTGTCTAGAAGGCCTAAGATGGCAGAAGGTGGCCCAGCTTTGTCACTTGATAAGGAGCATCAGCTCCTTGCAGGTCGGGAGCTGCTTCCAAGCTCTTGGCATGATGCAGAGGCTCAGCTTCTGATTAGGAAGGCATTGGGGGATTTTCAGAAATGTTCACAGAGCAAGCACATTTTACAAGGTTTCCCTTTTTAGCACACCCTGTTTTTAAGGCCAGACTGAAAATCCAGCACGTTTCAGAGTGCAGAGTTGGGGAGTGTAGGATTTCGGAGCCGCTGAATTTGTGATATTCAATCGGCAATTTTGAAACAAAGGAAGAGATGGATGCTGTCAAAGGAATGTCCTTTCACTGCATTCCAATGGATTCTGGGGTTTAAAGCAAAACAAAGCAGGAAACTTGCATTTTGCAAGGATGTGGCATGAAGGAGGATACATGTCTCGATGTTGGCCCCGACAATGTAACCAGTAACATCAAAATTAATCCTGATGAATTTGCCCTGCAAAGAAAAGATTTTTTCATGATTACTATTTTTTTAACTAAACAATGCTGTCTACATAAAATATAATCCAAACACATTCATGGATCAAACATTTCCCAAGATCAAATGAAATCACTGTCCATCCATGTGCTCAGCCATCACTTCAGTGGAGCACACAAACACACTCTAAGGATTAAGGAACTCTTACTCCAGATATATTTGTAATCCAGACTTAGGAAAAACTTCTCTGAACATGAGGCTCAATTCCTCACACTGAGGTTGGAAGAAATGCTGAGATTCCACATGTGCACATTTCCACAGCAAACTTACTGGTGCCTGAAGGTGTTCCAGCTGCAGCAATCCCAAATCTCAGGTGCTGCCCAGCCCATCACATCATATCTCCCCTTCCATTCCAAACCAAGCTGGCTGCTCTCTCTGTGGCCTCTCTTCTCCAGCAGATGGTAAAGAAAGAACTAAGAAGCACCCATTTCTCACACCTACATCTCAAATAAAGAGCCACTTTCCACACACAGAGCAGCTCTTGGAAAGCAGGTGGTTGCCAGTAGATATATCATTTTTAAGACACATCAGTTCCCCCATCTGATTTGTCATTCCCAACAGGACAACTGGCTTGGAGCTGGACCATTTTATCTGCACCATCACTGAATTTCAAGTGTGTGCTCATGGAGCTGTTCAGCATTGCCCTGGTTGTGGGGAGTTCCCAGTGACTACACTGGGCTCTCCGTTTTCATTGCACCCAATTTCCACAGTCCTCTGTCCACACACAAACAGGTTTGGAGATCAGGGAGCATGACAGAAGTTTGCTAACACCTGTCCTAACACTTCTGATGGCATCTGCACAAAGCCACCTACTGATAACTTTTATGGAGCCCTTTGGAAAGCGCTTTTACAACCTGGATCCCAACCCTCCCTTATCTCCAGCCTGATTAGTGCTATCAGCATGTTCCAGTGAACTCCTGTTTGGCACATCCATTCAGCTCAGGGAGTGTGCCACTGATTTGCTGATTAAATATTCTACTCTCCAAGCTTGCAGGGTCCCTGTATGACAGGAATGGCCCAACCTGGTCAGTGTATAATTTTGGGGGCACATTTCCACCCTTAACAAACTGCTTCATTTGTGCTGTTGCAGCTCCTTATCAGAACCCCCTGCCCTAATAAAGCCCATTCAAATCAAGATTTGTGGGCACAAGACCAGTTTCTCCCCACAGCCCGCTTAGTGAATCCAGGGAAAGGCACAACCTCCCCACCAGCCCTACCCTGACTCAATCTCAGAGCAAAGTCACTGCTCCAGGACTGTTCAGCTCAAACTGGTGGAACACTTTAAATTAGCTCCAGTGGTTATTCCGTACTGTTCCAGTTTGGTTGTTGAGCCACTGGCACTAAAACCCCCGTGCCAAGGAACAAGGGTTGTTTCCAGGCATGGCCTGTCAGGGAGCAGCACTGAACACAGATTTCTGAGGATGCAGATACAGAACACCCTCAGCTCAGTTTGTAACTGGAGCATTTAGACTTTTTGCTCAGGAACAATTCCAGAAAGTTCTATTTATAACTGGCACAAAGAATGAAATGACATTTTACTGAAATTCAGGCCATAGAGCAGATATATGATGCACATGTCAGCACGTCAACAGTGGCAGCAGACCTTTTACCCAGAGCTGGTACCACAGAGCTTTCTTGCCTTGAACTTGCCTTGTCACATGTGAAAACAAACATGAAACATTACAGAAGGTCTAGTCAGTGGCTTTTTCTGATATAATTTGGAACCACTTTATACTGTTTCACTCTTAAAGGTTATACAATTTCTGCTGTCAAGTTACCAGTTCCATGAGCAAAAATAATTGAGAGGAAATGCAGTCATTACACATCAGAAGAGAGGACCCACATGCTCCTTGCTTCAAAGTTCAGGCATCACTGGAGTCTGTCCTAGAGAGATCACTTATCTAGTTAATCTTCTTAAAAGCACAATATTAATAGATCCTTTCAGCTGGCACTGGCAAACCTTGCTATGAAATCTTTAATTTATCAGTTAGACTGCAGTGGTGCTCATCTAAGGGCTGAATTCTGTTGCCACCATCAGGCTTTGGAAAAAACACATCAGAAGGATGCATTTAGCTCTGCCATGTGAATCCAGCAAGGCCACTGTCCTATCCAATGCAAACCAGAGATTTTATTTCCTGAAACACTGCCCTTGGTAGAAGAAAAATGGGGGGAAAAATGAAATTCCTTGGACAACAGTCTTATCTGAGCCCTGACTGGTGCTGTCAGTGAGCAGGGACAGGCTGGCAGCCTCATGCTGCACAGTGAAGCCTGTCAAGCCTGTGTGGCTGAACAACAGCACTTCTCACTTTGTGGGAGGATAGATATTTTTTTAAGTCAGGTTTTAAAATGGCTGTAAAAGATTATTTTTTTCCTGCATGAGATGAGACCATCTGGAATGCATTATGCTTGCTCCTTTATAAAAACAGGGCTGGAGCCATTGCAGTGATTATGTTCATAATGGTAATGCAGCCCTCAAAAATAACATAAACCAGATGCTGACATCTTTTAGGGAAAAAGTATCCTCATTAAATTAGTACAGTCTTTGATGGATTCAAGATAGAACTGTTGCACAGTGAAACCTGTTCATATTATAAATCCTATACCCAACTTACATAAGCATCAAGCAATATTGTAAATAACGTGGCTATAAAATTATCAAAGCTGAATTTCCACAGTACTCTGCTCTCCCTTCCCGACTGGAAAGGCTAAGGGACTTAGTCATGGAGTTTTCCAGAGTCCTTATCACTGGAGTTGAGTTCAGGCATTATAAATCCAAGCAAATGTTGAAATGTCAAAGGCAGACCAGAAATCTTTCATTTGTTCTGGAAATTTTAGTGTTGTTCTCGCCAGAAAAAAAGATTTAATACCTCCTATACAGTTTTGAAGTTGTACTGAAAACATCTTCCCACTGAAACAGGAGATGGCTTTTTTCCCTTCAAAGGAAAGGAAGTTCTAAGAAGTGGTAAAAAGCTACCTAGTCTCCATGGTTTTTAAAACAATGGAACCCATCAGAAGTGATTATCAGCCACAAAACCCTATGTGAACAGAAGGCACTGACCCAACAAAAACATTAACCAGCTACAGCAGTGCCTGACACCTGGGATAGGTCACACTGGCTTTCTGACTTCCCTGCAGTCAGTCACTCAGGAAATTTAGACAGGTTTTTATATGCAAGCTCTGTGCTTATTTTGGAAATTCAGGATGTTCTCTCTAAGCAGCCAATTGATAAAGTCACAGCTATTGACAAGAAGGCTACAGACTGCGCCCAAGTCCAAGCTGATGCCACAGTCTTTCCTACTTTACAGCAATTCAGCAGTAATTTGTGCACACAAGTCACAGCTCAGCTCTAGAGCACAGCTGTAATTGTTAGACTGTAAACAACTGTCAGCTCAAGGATTGTTGAAGTTAGAAACTGGATAAAATGAAAGTTTTCCCAAGAGCCAGTGAGGATGTGCCTTCAGAATCCCAACACATTGCAGGAGGCACTGTAAGAGAACCTGGATTCATGGAGGAAGAAAACAGGAAAAGCTTTGGTTACCATTTCGACAAATTCCTAAAAAGGTAATTTCCCCATAATCCAGATTTACAGACTCTAAAGAGAAAAGGAGTTACTCACAAAGCGGGAGGAGTTGTCATTTTTCACTGTCTTTGCATTCCCGAAGGATTCCAGGATGGGATTGGCCTGAAGAAGCTGCCGCTCCAGCTCCCCCTAAAAACCACACAAACAGAAAAATGGACAGATATGAGGACAGAGCACCTGCAATTGAGGGAACTCCTGTATCCTGCCTCCTCCTGACAGTCATTTCCCCCTGACTGTGGCAGTGACAGCACCTTCACAAAGAGGAGTGTCAACACTCCCCTCACTCCTAAATCTGCCGAGACTCCTCCAGACTCCTCCATCCAGTGCGGGGCTTTTGGTGGTGGTGTTTTGGTTTGGGTTTGTTGATTAGAACACACACAGACACACACAAACACAGCAGTGACCAAACAGGACTTGATGGATGTTGACAATCATTGAAGATGGAAAAGAAAATTCACATTTAGGGCTGATGAAATTAGGCACAGACCTTGAGTGCTTTAAAGATTTAACTGTTTAAAGATTTTAGTGCAGTTATTCTTAAACTTCATGTTTAGTGACTTGGCAATACAGCTACTTTGGAACACCTATTTTTAAACTTACAAATGCCTCTTTTCAAACTTACTTTCAAATCAGTGAAAAGCCTCCCCTTCAGTCAACCAGACTGAAATTCGGTATCATTGCAACATCTGACCTGACTACACCTGAACACAAGGCCAGAATGGCACAGCAGAGCTGAGCAACCCCAAATACAAACATCACTTTCAAATTGCTCAATCCCACCAACATTGCTCAGTATGTTTAATGCTTTTTTTAAAATGTTTCTGTAAGTTCAAGCCAATGGATTTAGAAATCAAAGTGCTTATCTTAAGGAAATTGCACAACAGCTTTTACAATTGCTGTCCATGAGGAGGACTGGGAACAAAAAAAGTCTATGCTGCTTCCAAGAGCCCAGGAGGCCTGAATGTACACAGGAAAATATACTGTCTCCCTGCTCTGAAGGATGGTTTAAAACAAAAAGAAAAAACAAACAAACAAACAAGCAACAAAAAAACTAACCAAAGTGAAGCTGTCTGGAATGTAATCTCAAAATGTGATGTCTGTGTTCATAAATCTGCTTTTTCCAATTATTTATAGCCTTGATGAATAAAGGCCCCAGACTGAGCATCAAAGAACAGGAAACGTTAAGTCTCCTAAGGCTTCACATGAGGTCAATTCTTAGACAGGAATTCTAAAAAATCACCAGTTAACACCTAAAAGAGGTTTTTATTTGTACATTTAAATGTATTTCAAGCCCTCCTTGATATTAATGGCTGCTCCTTCTTTAATGTGACCTGAAGCTATCTGCTCAAAACTTGCTTACTTCCACATATATTCCCTTTGGGACCACAAATTCTCTGAATTCTGAAGTAACTGAAGAAGGAATAAATGTGAGTGTGAGCCCAGAGCACACTAAACACTGCTGAGGCTGCGGGGGCTGTGCACTGTCAGCTCTGCCAAGGTTACTGTTCTCAGGAGCACTTTTAAACTAGAAAAAAATCCACAGCTGGAATAAAACTAGATCTCTGTTATACCCACTCTGTGCTGTCTGCAAGTGATATTCTCCACGTTTTCCATGTAAACACATCAGAGAGTGGGAATTTTCCCGCCATCCCTCCCACTTCCCCCTCCCGACATGCTGCTCCTGTGAACACACCAAGATAAAATGGAGAAGCTCCTTACCCTGCTGTGTACAGCCTGGGATAAACCCCAGGGTGTACAGGATAGGCAGCAGGGGTGTCACAGCTTAAGGGCAAACTCTACAGCTATTTTGGAAGAATACATATATATATAAAATCTTTTGGGACAAGGAAAACAGCTTATTTGTGACAGGAGGGAGGTTCGTGCACTGCTGGCACTTCACACACTGACACCTCTGCACGGTGTCAGGGGCACTGTAATATCCTGATCCAGGTTTGAGCTGTTCAATTCAAGCCTGTTCATACTGGAAAGCAATCTAACTTGCTACTGATTAATATTTCTAATTCGTTTTTTAAGACGAATTGGTCAGTAGATGTAAAATTCTCATTCTTGCAGTTGTTTAAAAATCTGTGCTGTAACTATATTAAAAATACAAGATTCCCCTACATTTGAATGTTGAGAGTAAAGCCTTTTAAAACACTTGCCTGCAATACTGTGCAAAGACAAAGTAGACTGAATAAAGTCCTCTTTGCGGTAGCAAAATGTGAACTGACTCCACACCAACTCCTCCATGGACATTGCTGTGTCTCAGGGAGCACCCACAGGCCACAGCCTGGCCTGGGGCTGTGCAGAGCAACTTCTCTAGAATTTATTCAGATTCTCCCAATGAAGGCAGAAAGGTCTTAGCAGCTCATTTTTACAATGAGGATTTGATGGAAACACTCAGCTGGATCCTCAGCTGTGGGTGAACACCATGGGAACGAGCCATGCTCGGAGGCTCATTGCTGCACACACCAACTCCTCACAGCCATCCCCAAGCAAAGCAAACCTCACACCATGGTGAAACCTCTCACACTGGGAAAAAAGGCTTCTGATTTGGCACTTTTCATGTCTAGATGGACAGCTTTACAGCCAAAAACAATTCTCTTTTTGAAGCATTCAGTGTTTTGGAAGGAGTGTCCCAGTTTGGCCTGTGGGCTTATCTCCTGCGTGGGCACCTCACCAGACCTTGGAAAAAGCAGTGTGGCAGCACTGTGGGGAAAGTGAGCTCATGCAATAGTTCATGCAGGGCAACATGAAGACAAGGACAGGTTGTTGTCTCAGTTTCAGAAAAACCAGCATCCCAGTGAGCATCTTGCAGCAAAGGCTGGGGGAGGCAGGGGAGGCCACATGCTACTCACATACAGCAGGGATCCACTCTGGAGTTCAGAATGACATCAAACAGAGATGTTAATGATTCCACAGTTTATGCAATATCAACAGCTCTGGATTAGCATTTTGCCACGGATACAGTTCAAATGTTTGCTAACAAACAGTTCATGTCAACCCTGACACTTGGAGCAAAGGGAGGGTTAAAGGCAAACACCGCTCCGTCTATTTTTGGAACTGAGAAATATTTCAGCAAAAACCTTTAAACTTGACTGATGTTTGCAAGGAAGGAAGATTAAGTTAAATACTAAGAATATCTGTGACTTATTCTGAAAATGAGACCATGGGCTCAGACACATGATTGGGTTACAGAGGTTTAACAAGGTTTAACACACACTACCAGAGGCATCACAGCTGTCCAGAGGTCACTTTTGGCTTCCAATACTCCAGACTTGATTAAAAGTTCCTTTACTACTTCCCTTTCCACTACAGTTTATGTTGCACTAGTCAGCTCTCAGAAATGTAAGGGAAGAACACAACCAGCTAAACTAACTCAGGGCAGCTTCTTCAGTTTCCAAGCCTTGGTTACAACCTGCCAAAGCTTTTTCTTTATTTAAAAGCTGGTGCTCAGGACAAAGGCATCACTTACCAGCTCGAGTTAGAGCAGAGCATTTATCCTGCATAACACATGGCAGTAATTGTTTCTCTCTTTCCACAGTCTTGCCCTCAACTACCACCTAACCCTCCTCTTTAAGGTCCTTCTCAGGTAAATTCCAGAGCACTGGAAGAACTAAAACGCTTACACAGGGAGGTGGGATAAAACAGACCGAGTGCTGCTGCCCCAGGGACAGAGGGAACAAGGCAGAATTATCTGCACAGGGGCTACAGTCAACCTGAGGAGTAAGAGCAGCTGAAGCTCAAATGAGGAAACATTAATTCAGATCCCACACTGCTTACACCACTTGTACTAAAAAGTCAGGGGAAACACTTGATTTCAGATGTTGGTTATGCCAAGCCTTTGACACTTGAGATCAAAATCTTTATCAAGTTATTTGCAACACTATAAAAATATTCAGACAAAACAGTATGTTAATCAAAAGGATTCTGTAGCTTCCATTAATCCATCTCTTATTTACCACTTTGTTTAATATTTAAAAAGTGTTCTGTACTCCCTCAGCAGCACGTTACCCAGTACACATACAGTATTTTGGAGAAGGGTGGCTAGAGAGAGGGCGAACCTCTCACTTCAGGACAGGGTAACACCACTTTAAAGTGGTGACAAGCCCTTTTCAATGATGAGAAACTCATAATCTGCTCACTAATCCATTCTCCCAAAGCCAGTTAAATACTTACTAAATTCACTATTAGTTGTACACCACTCCAAGGCTTCCCACATCATAAATGCAAATACACATCAGTTCTCCTACATAACTTAAAAGCATTAAAAAAAACCACTTGCCTGGTGTTTCACGGGTTTGGGTGATTCGGGCTGTTCATTGCAAACAAACAAATGATAAGTTAGCAAGGAATTCCAGCTGTCACATCCTGCATTATCACTGTCAGAGGTTTAGTTTAACTGAACACTCACTTCATAGAAACCCTTCAAATTCACCTTAGAAAAGAAGTTACTGGCATGCTCAAAATACTGAGACCCGTGTTTATGCAGAGGACTAATTCCAGATAAAACCCAAGATGACAGACACCCCTTGAGCAGCAGGGAAAAGGGCAAGAGTTTCATTACTTGGGCACAGCTTTCCAGTCTTGCCAAACAACAGCAAAAACTTAAGCTCAGCACTAAGTCTCCTTCTCCTCAGTCCTGGGCACTGCAAGGTGGTTTGTATGGATGAGATGAACGTTATCCTTCAACAGTCACAGAGGTTATGAGAGAACAGGGAGGGAAGCAACACCTAAAGAGTCTGGGGGTTGCTTTTGCACTGTACTACAAGTATTTAAGAAATGCAAGCCCACAATCAAGACAAAAGCTTTGTTGCTTTCTTTAATTCCACATGAGCAGAACCTTAAGGAACTGGGAGACCTTCAAGCTTTGCCAGCAAGAAAGGCAAAGGGAACATGAATGTAATAAAGTAAAATAAAATGCCCTCAAAATACAAATTTGCGCAGTTTCTGCAGAAATTTTCAATTCCATTATTATTTCCCTGGCTCAGACTGCAAGTTTAATAATCTTGAGCTTTATATCAGGAGCCCAGGGGCAAATATTGTGAAGAAACACACAAAACAAGACATTTTTATACCAAGCCAGATGCACTGCCTCTGTTTATGACTCTTATTTTAAACAACCAGCACCGGTTTAGTGCAGAATAACACAGTTTGACAGAGGTCTGTAAAGCAGCAGGCAAAGGTTTGGCTTGTTCAGGTCAGTAATATGAATTTTCAAAGCTGCATTATTCCTGCCAGGAAAACAACCTGGGCAGCTAAAGAAGGGATTTCAGTATGGAACTACAACTCCTGCACTCATGGAGAAGGACAGGCACACCCAGGAGCCTCAGAGGCATTTTGTTTGCTTCTCTTCAGAGAAGATGAGCTGCACTCTCGGGGTGTCCATTCTTGTCCTCACTAGAAACAGAACTGAGCACAATCAGACACGTGTTTAACTCTCTGTGGTTAAATTAGGGCAGTTAAAGATCCCCTGGGAAACTCACACTAAGGGGAGCTCCAGCCTGAGTGAGCCTACCCATGATTCTGTCCTTCAAGACTCATTCTGTTTCTTTAGAAATTAATAAAACAAATTAAACAACTTAGTATTTCAGCTACCAAGGCAAACACAGCCACTGGAAGGAATCATTAACCTGAAAGCACCAGTAATTAGTTCTAAAGTTTAAAATAGCACCAAAGTGAAAGCTGGATTTTAGTGAAAATAGAGGCAATTTGGGGTGGGAAGGTTTTGGGGAGACCTTAGAGCCCCTTCCAGTACCTAAAGGGGCTCCAAGAGATCTGGAGAGGGACTTTAGACAAGGGCCTGCAGTGACAGGACTCAGGGAATGGCTTCCCACTGTCAGAGGGCAGGGATAGGTTGAATATTAGGAAGAAATCCTTCCCTGTGAGGGTGGGGAAGCCCTGGCACAGGTTGTCCAGAGAAGCTGTGGCTGCCCCATCCCTGCAAGTGTCCAAGGCCAGGTTGGATGGGGCTT
>JAWWLV010000046.1:10724450-10755743 GCA_035041135.1 Platyrinchus mystaceus
TGGAAGTGTCCAAGGCCAGGTTGGACGGGGCTTGGAGCAACTTGGTCTAGTGGAAGGTGTCCCTGCCCATGGCAGGGGTTGGCACTGGATGAGCTTTGAGGTCTCTTCCAACCCAAACCATTCTGGGAGTCTTTGATTCCTACTTTCTTCTGACAAACACTTTGCTTTTTCATTAACAGGACAACATCACTCTGGAGGATCCCACTGTCTTCCCCCATCAAAAAGCACACTCACACACAGTCCCACACCATTGCAACATCTCTCATGCCTGAAATTTGGATAAATGTACCACTGTGTGTGGATGTTCAGATGTTTTCCTAGTGGCAAAATTCCTCAACAAAGGAATAATGAATATAAAAGACCCACACACTACTTTTTAAAAAAAATAAATCCTGCAAAAGTTTGCTACAAAAACCAGGAATGGAGGAGGTGACCAGCATTCAGCCACCGATGTTTAGTGGACTCCTTTGTTGTTTTCCTTCTTTTTATGGATTTCTCCACTGTACTTGCTTTGTTGGTCTTTCAGACTAGTCTGTTTTGCTGGTTTTTTTCAGTAATTGAGTGTCATACTAGAATTTTTAACAATATTAATTTTTACTGAAATAACAGGGTTTTTTTGTTTAAATTACTATAATTATATTGAATGTCTGTATTGTCATCTAACTTCCAGATGGCTCTGATGAAGAAACAGAAAAGCTAATATAATATATAGGGATACAAATTAACACTAGATGTTACTGTTTAAGTGGTTGAAGACTTCTTCCCGTAAAATAAAACGCAGTATCCTCTAAACTAGCTGCCACCTTCTGTGATACAGAAGAAAGCAGAGATTTGTAAACCCTTAAGAAGCACTTTTGATATCTAGGTTTTTATATTCCTTTGATCAGAGATTAGTTGCTAAAAATGCAGAAAAAGGATCACTTGCTGATACACAATGAACTCGAAGAACTAACATGGAAAAAAAAGTCTCTAAAATATCATTTATAGGCCACCACAGATGAAACTGAACCCAATTTTAAGCATGAACACATAGAATACTAATCAATAATTTCACCTAAAACATTTCCTAAGTGATCTTTTTCATTTAACTGAAGGGAATAAGATAAAAAGCTCTCAAATGAGCATTGGCATGTTCTACTATGAATTTCATTATACCATTGAATTCTAATGTTTCAGGAGAGGTGTCACACAGAACTTAATATTCACCAAAAATAGTAAGTGTATCAAAATTCAGAATAGGATATAACACCCATCTCCTACTACATTTGTCAGATTGCATCGTCAGACATGCTGGAGTCTGAAAAGTAACACAGAAATGGCAAGAATATGCCACTTTTAGCTCTCCATTTCTTAATTTATTTAGGAAGTATGTAAGGGCTTTTTAAGCAAGACATCCATATCAAGAAATTGTAAAGTCCACTGATTGAAGTCTGGGTTATCTTAATTTTTCCAAATTATTTCCACCCTATTTTCTATAGTTATCTTATGCATTAAGTAAGGATACATGTGCATCTCGCAGAAAGGTATTTTATATCATCATTTAGAGATACATCATGTAATTTTGGCAGGGAAAAAGACCTGCCTGGTTAAACAGAGAACATAGGCTGAACCTCAGGGAACAAGAGGGTGTTATCACCACTGGGAAGTACCTTGGAGGGACTACAAGGATGTTTTTAGATTATGGAAGGAGAAAATTAGAAGGGCCAAAGCCAAACTGGAACTTTATTTGGAAACTGCAGCTAAAGGCAACAGAAAAAAGTTTGTGTAAATAGAGTGGCAACAAAAGGAGGGCTCAGGGAAGTCTCCATGCCCTGCTGGATGCAGAGGACAGCAGTGTCAGGGCATGAGGAAAAGGCTGAGTTACTTTTGCCTAAGTCTTTCATACCAAACCTATCGAAGTTGTCCTCAGGATACCCAGCTCCCAGGGCTGGAATTCTGTGCCAGGGAGCTGCGTGAAGCTCCCACAGGATCATGGCATGGCCTGGATTTGAAGGGATCTTAAAGATCATCTCATTCCAACTCCCCATAGTTCAGGAGGAAATAGCTGTGACTGCTATGCTTGTTGAGACACCCACAAGTCTCTGGACTCAGGGGGGATGGACCCAACAGTACTGAGGGAGGGGGCAGAGGATGGACCAGGCTCTGCTTGGGGGGCAGGAACTGATGCCCAGGAAACTCCAGCTGGACAGGAGGAAGAACTTCTTTGCTGGGCAGTGACCCAGCACTGAACAGAGACCAGAGAGGGGTGGAGTGTCCCTGACTGGAGATATTCCAGAACCCTCTGGACACAATCCTGTGCCATGTGCTCTGGGATGGCCCCGCTGGAGCAGATGAGCAGACGAACCACTGTGGTCCCTACCATTCTGTGATCTCACAGAATCTCACAGAATGGTTTGGGTTGGAAGGAACCTTGAAGCTCATCTCGTTTCAAACCCCTGCCATGGGCAGGAACACCTTCCAACAGACAAGGTTGCTCCAAGCCCTATCCAACCTGGCCCTGAACACTTCGAGGGATGGGGAGTCCACAACCTCTCTGGGCAACCTGTGCCAGAGTCCAAACTGAAAATCAGAGAAAAATCAAGAAAAACCACAGACCTCTGACTTTTGATACAGGGCTGCAGAGCAGGTCAGGATGGTGTTCACATCTCACTAATGATGTTATTTTCTCACGTGGATCTTATCCAGTCTGAACTCAGTGATGTTGCCCCCCACATCATCCTCTTCCTAGCTTGATATCCAACTTCACACAGCACGACAAGGTAACACTTTTATGAACAAGCCTAGTGTCTGTGATCTGCCTTCATATGAGATTAGTTTCTTCCCAAATGCCTGTTATTCCAGTTGTTAAATTACTCTAAGTCATGCTCCAAGGCATGTATAGTATACTACAATCAAACAGGAACAACACTTCGCATATCATTAAATGCCAAATTCTTTCTGCCACTCTGGAAGCAGAACTGCAGCCAGGAATGTCTGCTTTCTATGCTTCTTTGCAATTCCAATTGCCAAGTGAACACAGGCTGGGGAAGCAGTTCTGCCAAGTGTCAGCGCTGCGTTAATATTGTTATTATTCTCTGGGAGTGAAGTATATAATGCTATTTTCTCCAAAGGCATTATTGATACCAAGGATTAGCATTACAATTTGTATAATTATTGCAGTGCCCACAGGACTTTATGTCATCAAATATTTATACAGCTCGGAATAGTGGAGTGCAAATGATTTTAGATGCCTTGCTGGACCTTTGGAAGGAAAAAGTGATCGGATCAGGTAGCTAATTCAAAGGAAAAGCGCATTACAGTATTGTCCCAGGATTCTCAAGAGATATTTGGTCTCAAGATAACCTTGAAATCTCTTCACACTACTTTTTTTAACCAAGGGCCTTCATCTTCTGGGGTTTCTCTCTCCTAAGAACCCCTGTAATTTTAAGCATCCCGTGTTCCCTTCTCACTTCATGGCCTGTTCTTTCAGCAGCCAGTGTTTGGTTTTTCTGCTTTAGGCCTCCATCCCACATACACCTTCTGCACAACACAGCCCATAATGCCCCGCTGTCCAGCTGATCCTGTCTGTTATCAACGTGGCCCAGATGACAAAATTACTGCTTTGCTATTTTTTTGCTAATGCCTACAGGAGCATTTCTTGTCAAAAAACCAGTTTTATTCCAAAATATACTCTGTAAGATATTTCTAAATGAGGTACATATAAATGCAGTTTGTTCAAAACTCTATGTAATTGGAAGTCAAAGGCAAATGTCCCGTTTCTGTTTTTTAAAGAGACACGAGGCAGTGCCTTTACCTTTGCAAGGCTCCAAGACCAAGACAGACTTTCAAACAAAGATATATTCAGGCTAAAAAAATATGACTATAAATTACATACTTGATCAGGATAGCTGTTCAAAGAACAGGCCTTATTATGAACCCCTTGCTTCAGGCCAGACTGTACAAGTTCCCAGGAGGTGCTCAAATGTGCTATGAGGAGCAGGGGATCCAGTACCTGGCCCTGGGCAGCATTCTGGTGACAGGATCGATGTCCAGTTCAGTCATAAACTCAGGTGAGAGGAAGGGTCATACAAGGGTATATATATTTAATATATACCTCCTGTTCTGAGGATTACCCTTTATTCACCTTTTTGCTCTTCTCTATATTTGTTAGTTTTGAAGGACAGTACAGAAGCTCAACAGAAAACATCAGGTTTCAAATTACAAAATTTTTACTACTGGTGTGCTAGCCAAACTACAGAAGTCTTTGTTATTTAACTAAATTATCATCTGTATAATCTGCTTGACACCTAATGACATTTAACAGAGAGTGCTGAATCACATGGTGTTGGTCCAATACTGCCCTTGAAATACTGTTCTTTTATTTAGCTTCTCAGATTGCAGTAAGAGTAGAACAGAGCCAAACAGAGCCAAAGCCCAGACCAGGCTGTGCCACCCCTTCATGGCTGAACTGGCTCAGAAAAGGAAAACTGCCTCAGCACTGGAAGGACATGGAGCTGCTGGAGTGAGTCCAGAGGAGGCACCAGGACGATCAGAGGGATGGAGCAGCTCTGCTGGGGGGAAAGGCTGGGAGAGCTGGGATTGTTCAGCCTGGAGAGGAGAAGCTTTGGGGTGACCTGATTGTGGCCTTGCAGTGCCTGAAGGGGTTGACAGGGAAGATGGAGAGACTATTGACAAGGGCCTGGAGTGCCAGGACAAGGAGGAATGGCTTCACATGGACAGAGTAGGTTTAGCTGAGATATTTGGAGGAAATTGTTGGCTGTGAGGGTGGTGAGGCCCTGGCACAGGTTTCCTAGAGAAGCTGTGGCTGCCCCATCCCTGAAAGTGTCCAAAGCCAGGTTGGATGGAGCTTGGAGCAACCTGGGCTAGTGGAAGGTGTCCCTGCCCATGGCAGGGGGTGGAATAAGATGATTTTAAGGTCCTTTCCAACCCAAAGCCATCTATGATTCCACAATTCTATGATTTTTAAAGCAACTAATAACTATTCAATTAAACCCGCTGCAAAAACCTCTACTAAATGACTGGTTTTTATAAAGCTGAAGCCTCTGGGAATCCTAAAAACAAGATGACTATCACAGAACAGTTCTATATCAGAAACAGCCAAAAACTTGGTTACTTAAAATGGCATGAGCCCTTTTACTTTTTACACAAATAACATTGCTTCATCTGCTATCTCAGGTTAGACCATGACTAAAACAAAAAAATACGCCACAGTCTCATGATGTATCAGCAAATTGGACCTGGTTGCACAGACAGCAAGTAAGACATTCCGAAAGAGTGAGAAGTTATTCTCACTATATAATGTGTGGTGTTTAATCACAGTTGTGTTGCAAACACAAAGTAAGTAGTGTACAGTAGTTAAGCACTACTATAATAAATCTGTCTTAATTCAGTCTTGAACTACGTTTGAGAGTGTTTAAATAGATAATTTTGAAAAGATCAAGGACTAGTAAGTAACACTCCATTAGAGATAGAACGATTAGCAAGTTAGCAAAATACCACACAGCTACAATTTCAATATCATCATTGTAGGACAAACAGTATAATCAAGGGTAGGAGCATTAACAACACCTTGCATTAAGATTGAAAAAGATTCTATTTTTGTTTTTCAGTGGCTTCTGTTTGGTCTCCTATCACAGAAAGTGCAGACAACATTATTCCTACAAATACCTAGAGTGTGATGAAAGCCTGTCTTTTCATTCTGTAGTTAGAAAAAGGTTTGCACATTTAAAAAAAATCCAAATGTAGCATGTGCTGCCTTCTATTTTCACGTTTCCCCCCCTCAAAGTATCAACTATTCATAACGAAAACATTGGCACTGGAGCCATTGTAATAGAAGCAGTGTTATGCTCTTCAAAAACAGAATTAAAAAAACATAAGGGAGAGAGTGGCACATGTTCTCTCTTCTGCCAAGTGGTTCCTATTCAAAACAGATCAGGGCTTTGATGAATATTTCCCTGGAAGATAATGGCACTTGAAGTCACTTTGGAAGCTGCAGAAAGACTCCAGTGAGGTCAAGTCAAGTTAACTGAAGCAGATCCACAGTTTTAGCACTCTGAAATATTGTCTGTGCCACCAAGTTCAGGCCATTGATTTAATTTTAGCCAAACATCTATCTTTCCACCCCAAGGCATCTCATAGATACCCTTCAACTAAATTACATTATTAAAAGCAACCACTAAATAAGGAGAGGATCACTAGTTTCTAGCTCAATTCTCCTTTTAGCTTGTCTTAACCAAAGTTGTATCACAGTAATTGCAAATGACTTTACTATCATTAACATCACTAAACTTCATGGAGAAAGCAGTCTGCAGGGACATTAAAATAAAATCAACTATGCAAAATTAAAAGACTCAACAACTCTTCTTTAAGGCAGTGTGATACTAATTAACAACAATTGCTTTCTGGTTGAGGATTTCTCTTGGCTGTGTAAATCAGGAGAGATGCTACTTTGTGACTTAAAGCAGACAAATCAGGGAAAGAAAGAAAAAAAAACCACTAAACCTAGGCTCCAACAAAACCTGGTAAACAGCACAGTTCAGTGAAAACGTGTGGAAATGCAAACCCTTCTCAGCCAGGAGACAGGATTACACAAAATCCTTGGTGTCACATGATAGTGATTAAGGAAAGAACCTAAATTTCAGAACAGTCTTCTGAGTGAACCCCTGCAGGTCTCAGCCTGGCTTTGGATGAAGGTTTTCCTCCCTGATCTCAGGTTTGGCTGCTCCCTACACACGTGTCAAGATCTTTGCCCTTCTTTCTACAGCTGATGCTCAGTGTAGAACGAATACAGAGAGCTTGGAAATAACCAACACTAAGGAAAATCATATGGGCTGCACTTTCCCTGTCTTAATATCCTTCTTGGGACAGAAGAAATAACAGTTTTATATTTTTATGAGAAAATGTACTGCCATTATTTGAAAGGATTAAGTTTCATGTTTAAGGAATCACATTTAAACTTATTTTTCATAACTGCAAACCTGATTTTTACCCTGTTTTAGAAACATCTGGCTCTCCTGAATTCCTTATTGTAACTTCTGCCTATTAAGAAAGAATAGTGACTATGCAAAAAGCAAAGGGACACTGCTGGAAATCCACAGTACCAAACCAGCAGGGAGAATGACCTGTCAGAAACAAACCCATAATTCAGACTGTACAGAAGGTTCTGTACAGAAGGTTCTTACTCCTGAGGAACAAGAACTACGGAAGGAGGCTCAGAGTTAATATTAGCCAAACCAATTTTATGATGAATTATGATCATTATAATGATCAAGTCGTTATTTAAATTACTTCCTTCAGCACAGAAACAAATATGGGACTTCTCTAAAAGCAAAGAGTTATGTTTATTTGTGGGGGAGTTTTTAGGAACTCATTGAGTGGGTGCAGTAAAGTTCTTCAACTAACAGCAAAACACTGATCCTTTGGACTAAGCTCCCTATCAGACACATCCCTTTCAGACTAAACTGTTCTGACTTTAGCAGATGGGGTTTCTTTGTTTTTAGCTCTTAATGTAAATAAAACAATTATGATGTGAAAAGTATGAAGGCAACAATTTATAGTAAGTACTTCTAGTTACATAGCTGGGTTATGGAGATTCTTTAAATTTAGGGCCCACAACACTTAGATCTCACATTAGAGAAGAGAAAAAGGGGGAAATATTTATGTAATAGTGTATTGTCACAGAAAGGATATTTAGACATTTTCAGTTCTTAAGTGCAGCACTGAATATCACCAATGGCATGTTATTGTAGAAAACCAAGTATTTCTTAGAATAATAGCTAGGTAACCAAAATGCTTAACTGGCTGAGGCTGTATAATCTCCAGGAGACTGACTCAGGTTAAATTCTGACAGCCTTTACCAGCCTCTTGACAATAACACTGCTTTCAGTGGGATGCTGAAACCAGTGTTGGTTGCTGCTGCACCTTTTGGAGCAGAAACCACAACCAACTTTTGTAGAGAACCGTCTTTTGTTGTTGACATGAAACTCTTCAAAAGGCAACCGAAGCCTAATAGACACTCACCTAAATATGGAGACAGCCTTTATGAGGTGTCAACTCTGATATACCACAATTTGATAGCTGGACAGAGCCAACCCTGTAGAACACAATACAGGGCCCTCACAAATGCAAACCAACATTTGTTTCTGCCAGGAAAGGTTGGGCTGGGTGATCCCTGAGGGCCCTTCTAACCTGGCATTTTAGGATTTCCACTGTATCAGTATGGAAATGGGTCCATTAGAAGAAGGGTCTTTTGGTTGAGTGCCTGGTAGGTGGTCTCCCAAAACAGTGATCAGGAAGGTATTTAAAGCTGACCCAAACAGGTGTGAATGACATCTTCTGCCCACCCAAAAAGGGGAAAGGAGGGTTCGAGTTCTTCTGCCTCCAAGAACTCTGGGTCCTGTTTGCACCACCCCACACTGAACTGACACAGACACAGCTCAAAGCCAACCTTGCTCAGTCCACTTCACTCCTAAAATTCCCCTTGCTCGTCATAAACTCCTCTGACACCTTCAATACGTCTCTTGTCCTAAAACTGTGCACCTCCAAGCTTTTGCCAACCCCCTCTGCAAAAGAAACAGCTTTTCTTTCCTTTCTGCTCCACAGTGTATCCTTCCCAGCTACTGAAAAAAAAAAAAAGAATTAGTAAGGAGCTGCAGTCTTTTCTTACTTCAGGAAATAAAAGAGCTCAGAAGAAAGATGTACAACTAGAACAGCAGTCCCAAAAGAGTAGATTTTTCCGATTCATATCTGTAGAAAAGGCAACAACTGAAGCTTGAAAGAGTTGCAAGAATAAGACAAGAGCTGAGCTGAAAGCAGCCAACTCCAGCCTCCTCAGACATCAGTTTGATTTGTCCTCCCATCCTAGATTACAGCTTTGCTCACGCTTGAGCCTGTTCTGTGCAACTCTGGGCTTCACTTGTTCTGTACAGCAGTATCATTTCTTGAGACTCTCCCAGTTCCTAATGATGTGGAATATAATGTGTCACCGCTGAATGCAGTTAAGAAATATGCAAAAGAGAAAATGCCAAACTTTGAAAGAAAATCCTGTCTTAGCACACTATTAGACTAATCATGTGAAAATGTTTATTTGCTATGAAGTCACAGTTATTAAACAAATTGGTTCATTCTGCAGTGCCACAGTACTCTCACATGGTGTAGCAAGATTTCTTTAAAATTATGTTGAAGAAGATATATTCAGCTAATGAAATTAATGAGCTTTAATACTCCCTTGAAGTGCAGGTTTTCAGCACAAATTTGCTTCATTATCACAGCTCTGTAAACCCTGTAATGCGTAATGGTCACTGATCCTGCCCAGAACACAGTGAAACACGGCAAAAGTTTAATTGTACATGCACCTACATTTTAAAGCAAATAAGGCCGTCTCCAAGGCTATTAATATAACAGATGCCTTTTATAATTAAAAGGATAATGTCCAAAGATTAGCTGGAAAGTATTTTAATTAAAGTTAGTAAATTACTGTTGAAGTCATCATTACATGGAAACTCAATTAAAATTAGATCCTTAATTCTGCAACAGCTCAGCCACAACAGTAAGTTTCCCCACATTTATGTCACCTACAGAGCTCCACCTCACATGCTGAAGCACCTGATTTGGTACAAGTTTTCTTCATGTGCTTAATGCATACTTTATTGTACACCGAGTCTGGTGCACTGCTAAATGGACTTTATTTTTCTCCCTGCTCTTCTCAAGTAGAAGACTTTTTAAAGTCTCATCCCCAAAGAGTAGCATTGACATAAAAGTAATTTTAATGAGTCTATAAAAATATATTGACAGAAAATACAGTATTAGCCCTGGAAAACACTTTCTATGGGCCCCATTTGAATGAATGGGTAAAGAGGCACAGAAGGACTCAATAACTTCTCTTGAATGCATCAGGAGCACAAATACAAATCCATTACAGGAAGTCTATCTGAAAGTGTATTTCAATAGCTCAATTCAGTAAAGGTTTACAAGGTCTTTGGATGGCACAAAGTGATTCTGGCAAGTAGTTAACATAACTAATTATAAGAACACATTTTTCTTCTAGACAGAGAAAGGATTAAGGTCATCTATTCTTTTTTATATTGAACTGAGTAAGAGCATCCACTTTTTGCCTATTCTATCAAGTTTTATGAAACATCAGATACCATTTCTCCAGTTTGCTTTCTGTGTCACTAAGATATCTATTTGACACTTTTCAGGTTGTTCACAGACCGAAAAAGGTCAGTCAAACCCAAAGTTTAAGCAAACACCTGCATGGATGTTGCCTTTGGAGCAGTACAGTGAAGTCCTTGAACGAGCAGGAACAATCTTTCTGCCAGTTGTTCACCAGAAGCCTAAAATTAGATTTGTACTTGGTTCCCCTCTGGAAGCAGTAAATGCCCCCATTTTTGTGCTATTAGTCAGGATAAGGGTTTACTGCAGTAATCACACACGTGTGCAGCTGTGGCAGAGGAGCTGAAGAACTCAGAGATGAAGATATTTTATTTTGCTGTCTAGAAACCCCCAAAGAACAGGTTTCTAGTTTAAGAAAGTAAAATTAAAAGCAGGCAAAGAGACCAATGAAGACACGTGGTGATGAGGCTGAATTTGGGTGAAGAGAGGGGAAAACAGCCAAGCTGTCAAGTTCCTCCTATAAAGCAAATGCTGCTGCTGAGGGCAAAGACCTTCCATCTCCAGCCCTGAAGTTTCTAAGTTCTACTCTACCCAAGTTCCTCTGTGTCTTAATCATGCATTGGTTGTCCTCTCTCCCCTCAAAGGAAGGGTGGCCTGGTATTATAAGCACTGATACCAGTAATATACACCCTGCTGGAAACAACTGCTGCAATTCCACACTGCTGCAAGAGGCAATGTTCCTTGTATGCAGCTTTCAAAACCAGCACAAGCTATTTGTGGCAACTCTTTTATATCTTGTTCCTGTGATAACATTCAGCACACTGAGCCACACATTGCACATTTATCCTTTTTGGGCTGTTACTACCAAGTCTGTTACAAGCACTCGGATCCTACACAGACTGGACAAATCAGAGATTACTCTTGTCAGTATTTGGCTTTTACTAACAGAGTCACCATGCACTAGATATTTGGTACTGAATTACATGAAAGAGACCCCAAACCACAGTGACCTTGGATCTGCTGGAAAGGTCAGCTATGATGGCCTTCATGGCACGTGGATGCTGCACAGTTCCCAGGTGTCTGGGAACAGTTTCACTGAGAAAGTATCCCTTAGCTGACTGAATTCATTTGAACATGCAGTTTTCATGAGGCAGACCTTTTGAACTCCAGTAACAGCAGGGGGTATTTTCATTATTGGCTGTGTTAATTCACTATAAGTCAACAGACAATGTTTAATTCTGTTAACTCAGCATTCTGGTGTTTGTGCTGCTGGTCAGGCAAACTGTTTTCTGTATCAGATAGTAATAGCTATGATGTGGATAGAGACTTGAAATGGTGATCAGAGGGATGGAGCAGCTCTGCTGGGAGGAAAGGCTGAGAGAACTGGGATTGTGATTATTCAGCCTGGAGAAGAAAAGCTTTGGAGTGACCTCATTGTGGCCTTGCAGTGCCTGAAGGGAGCCTGCAGGAAAGATGGAGAGAGACTCTTGACAAGGGCCTGGACGGACAGGACGAGGGGGAATGGCTTCACACTGACAAAAAGTAGGGTTAGATGGGATATTGGAAGAAATCCTGCCCTAGGAGGGTGGTGAGGCTCTGGCACAGGTTGCCCAGAGAAGCTGTGGCTGCCCCATCCCTGGAAGTGTCCAAGGCCAGGTTGGACAACCTGGGGTAGTGGAAGATGGAATGGAATGGCAGGGGGGTAGAATGAGATGATCTTTAAGGTCCTTCCCAGATCAAACTGTTCTATGATTCTATGAAATGTGTCTTTTAAGAACACATTTTTGCACTACTTATCACTTCAACTTCTAAATTAGAATTAGTGTTTCTGCAGTGGTGGGGAAAGCCTAGGTTAGGCTGCCAGAGCTGGCTGACAAATACAATTCACTTCAAGGCAGCAGAGTTACTGCATGACTTGCACATCCATGACACAAAAACTCCTATTGAGATATACCACAGAGATGAGCATATATCTAAATGCAGTGTCTGAAGTGTTATTGATTTTCATAGATAGTCAGAGTATGTTCCACAAAATTACTGCCTTTTCACTGGTTTTGACCAGCTCTGTTGGCTACACTTACAAGAGGGCCTTTGCATTTCAAAAAAGTGTTTAGTGGGGATACAACAAGGAATCCATCAGGAAACAGCATACATTAAAACTGCTGCAATGAAGAAAACTTAATGGCACTGGCAATGCTGAAACTGCCTTTCTAGTTTGTTTGCTGCAGTCTTAAAATATATATTGAAAACTTAAAACTGCCCTTCTCCACCAACTCTGCAGTGAATCTATTTTCTTTTTGTAACTAGACTTGCTTGGAAAATTCTTACAAGTATTTTTAACCTTTTTGCTGCTGAGGCTTCTGCCCATACCTTAGTTAGAGAATTCTAAATTATTAGAAATTCTACCAGTTTGAATTCATCTCATGTGATCTGTTTCTTGCTTTTTCAATAGCAGGATACTAATTAGCACTTAACATTTACTTAATACATTCTATTACAGCAAAATGAATTAGGATCTTTATTAACCTGAACTGAGAAATTATGATATTGTCTATTCAATGACTGGGTATATTCACTGCATTTGTATTGTGTTGGTTTTCTTAGGATTCTGCTGTATTTTCCTCATGCTGGGATAATGAGTCTACTAAATTGCTATCTGCAATAAATTTCTTGTGAAATGGTTCAGTTTCCTTTTTCCACTCTTTCATTTTCTGCTTTGAATAGAGAACCCTATAGTGAGATAGAGATTGCAAGGAAAAAACAATTCACAGAAGAAAAATCACCACAGAGTTTGGAATAGGATAAAACGGTTCAAGGATTACAAATGCACCAGCTGGTCATTTCAGTTGTATTCACATCAAGTCTTATTCTGAAACACGTGTGATAAGTTTGTCAATAATGTCATCAGCTTTCATATGATTTTTTTGCCTCTCTCCTAGTCTGAATCTCACTGCTCTGCCCAACTGGTGCCTTTTGTCAGGGTCACATCACCCATTCCACAATGACCCAATTCTTCCCTGTCAAGACTGTCCCACTCTCTTGTTTACCCACCAGCCATTTCTTTTCTATTTTAGGAAGAATCCACACACCTCCTGGCTTCTTTTATTCTCACCCTTCAAAGTAGTACTATTTTCTTGAATCTCTGGCAGTTAACTCTTCCTCAGAGTCACAAAACAAATCAATGTGAGTTTTACTTTGGCAACTTAAGATTTTTTTTTTCCCCTCTAAGTGCAATCTCAATGACTACAAGGTGCATAACTCCTTCAGAGGAAGAAATAAGGTTTCTAAAGCATTCTCTTCCATACTTGGGTCGTGGCAAGATCAACAAGACAGTCAGTGGTGACAGAGACTAACTGGTAGAACATCTGTGCAGCTGACTAAGTGCAAAGACCTGATGCCTGTTTAAAAGGCTGACATTATATGAAAGAATGTTCTGACTAGGACCAAACAAAAGAATAAGCTCCAAGAATTTCTCTTTATTATTCTGTTAACCCACAAGAACCAATTCTTTTTCCAAATGCCACAGAGTCTATGGATTTACAAACAAACTGACTCACTTCATCCTTATTTCTTTCAAATTAAGTTCCATTCAAGTCAGCTTTGTCAGCAGCAACATTGCCTTAAATTCAAAGAGATACACAAAAGAGGAATTTTATAAAGGTGTTCCCCACACATACACACTGTTTTTTCCTTTTCATCATTTGAACAACAAACTATTGAGTCCAGCTGAACCACTGATCACACTGATAGTTACCTTCATGAGAAAAATGCTCCCAAATGAGTGTTTGAGCCAGTGTTTGGGCTCCCAGACCTGTCATAGCTGAAGTGCTGGAAGTGCCCCAGACCCTGATGTGGGGCTGGAGGAATGGGTGCCAGGTCACTCCACCACACCACCTAAGATGGCAGCCTGACAGAAAGGTGCTCATTAGACTTTATGGGACTTGCACCTTCTTCCTGGTTTCAGTGGTGCCAAAAGGACAACTCGACCACCATGTTAGGGCACCACTAATGCATCCCTTCCCCCCGGGAGAAGACCTCCATGGCAGTTGGCGGCTGCAACCCCATTGGACAGTTCTGGTTATTATGGTTACTTGTTCCATTTGTTGTGTCTACCCTGTGATGTTTTCCCTCTCCCCGCCTTCCCTATGCCAATCCCTCGGACTCACCCTATCCCATCACCAGGTTTTGCATACTCCGCCCTTGCTCTGCCCATCTTCCAGCCCTTCCTATATCAAACCTTATATAAACCTGTATTTCCCCTAATAAAGTGTGATCGCCCTCAGACATCACCTTGCCTTGTGTAGCTGATTCTTACACCTACACGCGCAGCGCCACTCCTGCCAGCATACAGCCCAGCTGTATCGCTCCTGCATACCAAGCCGGCAGCCCTGTGGCAGCCCTGCTCAACCTAGCAAGGACCCACAGTCATGGTTTGGCCCCGATACCCAAGCCGCAGTACCACGTATGTAATTCTTTTATTATTATTTTCTATATCTTGCACTGACTTTCCTCTCCATCCAAACTCACAAAGTTTGTAAACTAAAGCAGAACCCAGAATTTAGACACTTCTTGGCCACATTAAAGAGACACTAACACATGTATTAACACACTTTTATTCCTCTTTTCTCTCATTCCTGCCTTTCTTACTACACAGGGCACTGATGAGCCACAAAACTAAGTTTAGAAGCCTCTTTCCTCCCTTCTCCCTGTGCCCAGTATGTCCAAACCGCTCTGCAGACACAGGACCCTCCTCTCCCCGTGCTCACCCCTTACCTGGCATTTTTCTCTCCTCTCCTTTAATTCTACATGTCCTCTATCCTCAGCTCCTGAGCCTCCCAAGGAATCCTTGGGAGTGAAGGTGAGAGAGGCTCCTGTCTGGCCCAGGAGCCTGGGACAGCTGAGCAACCCAGCAGACCACCAGTGTGGGTCAGCTCTGGGCTGAGGCACCCAAGCTAAAGCTCAGTGCTGGTCTTTACAAAGCTGGTCCACATGTGGCAGGTTAACAATTAATAAAACAATCCCCTTAGTGCAGGCAAAATATTCAGCATTACTGACAAAAATTCAGCTTTACTGGCTACCACCTCAACCCCTCAAATTCTTCGGAACTCAAATTTGCTGATGTGAAACTTTCAGTTCTTTCCAACAGACACCTTCCATCCCTTGCTACCCACCAGGGACTGTCCCTGTGCCAGTTCTGCCACTCAACCAAGCACACAGCAGCCAAGAATTCAGGTTTACTTTCACCCCACCTTCAGTCTTTAGAAAAGCTCATGTTCAGAACTCACTGCCAAGCACTTCTCCCTCCCCTCCATTGCTTGGCTCTAGAAAGCCCAGCCCCTATTCCCAATTTCAGGAATTACTGCAGTCTCACCTGGCTCTGCCAAATCTCATAATTACTAAAGTTTCTCCTCTACATTTTTGCCACCAGCAGCACCTCCCCACACTTCCGAGAGCAGTGCCCAGGACAACATCTTGGGATTAGACAGGAAATGAGACACTGGGGCTACAGATTCAACACCCAAACATTAGGAATCATCAGTTTTAAGGCTGTCCAGCACTGTAATTCCAGCTTCTGTGGCTACCATGTGTTACTGGTTTGATTCCCCCCCTGACCAGCCCATTCCAAGGGCTATGCAGGACTCTTCCAGCTGGGAAAAAAGAGCAGTTGGGAAAGAAAAGCCTCATGGACAAGGAATGAGGCTGTTCAGGAGATGGGCAGAGCTCCCACACGACGCTCCTCACACAGGCTGAGCATTCCCCCACCATCCCAGCTGGAAAATGTCCCTGGGGAGCACCTGTGACATGCAGACCAGCAGCGCTGCTCTCAGGTGTCAAACTGGAGCTACATTTGCTTGTTAAGACTTCTACAGCACTGCCAGGGAAAACAAATTTAACCCTAGATTTAGCATACAAATTGCTGCTTTAAAAAAACTTAATCAATGTGGCATTCAAACAGCCTCAGAAATATGCATGACACTGATAATTATCTGTAACAGGATGGGTACACACAGACTGCCAGTCATGGATTAATTTAACAAGCCTGTTTAGCATCTTCCTGTGCACAGGACAATGCACAGTTGTACAGATGGGGACTGTGGATCACCACCAGCCTCTACAGCTCTCTAATAAATATGCAAACAGGAACAAATTAGGGCTGCACCTCTAACCCCTACTCTGACACTCTCCAGTGTGAGCTGTGCAGGTCAGACATTCGTTATTTGCAATATATAAATAAAAACTAGTTGTTACAGAACTAAGGACACTCATTTCTACTTTCAAAAGTGGTTTGGTTACACAAATATCCTGCATTTTTCATGGATATATACTTAGTTCAATGCTCACTGCATTGAATGAAGTGCACAATACAAGTATCAGACATTTATTCAGGACACCACCCTACTCTTTCTGTGTGTCTAAACTGTATTTTAAGAATTTTCTAGTCTTCATCATGACAGTCATCAATGGTTTACAAAGCAGCTGATTATATATTCCATGTTTTGAGATGACCATCACCACCCCATCTGATCCCACTGGTCAGTAGCAAATTAAGCTGCAGTTTAACCAGAGACTTAAATGAAATCAGCCAACACTGCACTGAAAAGGACAACTCATCCTGCCCTTCACTGACGTTCCCCATCCCATTTCCATCTTTTCTTCATACCATTGATGCAGCCACAGAGACAATGGAGGAAACTTGCTCCATTTGAAGCCAGATGGACTTTTTTTATGGACATTATTTTGAGCCTCCAAACCCAGTGAGTGGCCACAGGAATTGTTATGATGACAAATCTCGCAGGGGGTACTTCAGGCACAGCACAAGGAAGGCCAAACACAGCCAGGGTACAAACAGGGTTTCGGGTAGTGAAGCACTGAACAGGCTCACAGAGGAGTTGTGTTATCTCCATCCCTCAAGATTTAGATGAGCTAAACTTGGCTTTGCAAGGCCTTGGGCAATGTAACCTCACTTTGAGGCACATTTGAAAGGTGTCTGGACAAAAGGCTTCCAGAAGTGTCTTCCAGCCTGAGCTATTCCAAGTTGTCAACAGTATATTTAGAAGGACTTGGTGCAAAAGTGCACAATTCCCTTCTCTCCAAAAGCCTGTTGGCAATTTTACTTCTGCAGAAATTGAAAAAATACTGGGTTTGTTCAAGGCTGTGCAGTGGTAAAGCTAAGAATATTCATAAATCAAACACTACACAGAACTTCAGATGGATGATGCCCCAGACAGTATCCTCCCAGCACACCTGACACCCCTAATGCTGCTGACACTCCTAAGAAACCTCCTTGTGAGGCCTGTAAACCCCCCCCCTCACAGCTGCAGCACACTCAGACTGCTCAGGAAATACTTAGAAAGACTAATTTTCATCTTTTCTGTGTGATAAACCAGCACCAGTTTGAACAAGTATCAATGCACAGGCCCATGCTATTTGCTCTTGATTAAAGCAAAAGCCTCAAGTTTCCCCACACACTTCATGAGATTTCTCCAGATTCACCTGCAACCTTTCCTTCTCTCCCACTTGAAATCCTTGCCTTTTCTTTTTTTTTTTTCCTTCACAGACTTTTCAAAAGTCATCTCCTGTTCTTCCAGGAGTTTTGAGTCTTGACACATTCAAGAACGTCTTGGCATTAAGTGCTTGTGTATTGAAAGTTGTTGCAGCTACAAGGAGAAATGGCCCTAAGTTGTGCCAGAGGAGGTTCTGGTTGGATATTGGGAAAAATTTCTCCACTGAAAGAGTGGTCAAACATTGGCAGGGGCTGCTCAGGGAGTTGGTGAAGTCCCCAGCCCTTCAAGTGCTCAGAAGACGAGTGGATGTGGCAGTTGGTGATATGGTTTAGTTGGAATGGTGGGACTGGTCAAAGGTTGGACTTGATTTTGAAGGTCTTTTCTATGATTCCCTAAGTCAGATGATGGAGTTTGAATGTTCCACCCACCACAGACATCTGCATTACTACTGGAAAACCAACTGATTCCATCAAGCTGTTTGCTTGTAGCAAAGCTGAATTAGGACTTCACTGCAAAGAGACCCAAGTGCTCATAACAACGGATATTCAAACCCATTTGTATTCTTATAAAGCAAAGAATTGCTAAGAATTCAATGCAAATGTTGAAACCTGGCAGGAAAACTGAAGAAAGTTCTACATAAATCAGAGCTGGTTTCAAGTTATCAAAAAATTCAATATTCTCTGACAGAAAAGTGTATATTCTCTGTTTGTAGTGTAATAAAATCTGAGCTTTTTATTAGATGCTGACTTCTAGATACAGCAAACCTACAGCAGTTTTTAAGCTTGATAATTTTTCCCAGTTACAAGTTAATTTTTCCCATTTGCAAGTTAATTTTTCCAATATACAAGTTAATTTTTCAAAGAACAAAGAGCTTGTTCATAAATGTAGCACCAAAACCTGCATCCAGTGGGAACTAAATTCACTAAGAATTGCCCGAGTTTAACTGAATTCTTGGAAAACTGGGGTTTGCTACATCAGAAAGCTTCACTACCATTTGCATAAAGCCTTTAATTTTACAACATAAATTTAACAGCTGACATGGACTGGAAATTTTAATATAACTGCTCATTTCAGCCACTGCTAAAGAGAAAATAATGGTTGAGACAAAATAACATGGATTATACATTACAGCTTATCTTTAATAAAAAAAGCAATAAAAAAATTGAAAAAATATCCCAACTTACAGGAATATTATGGTCCTTTCTTCCTTTATGGGAGGAAGCAACATGAGCAAGGTACTGAATAACCTTCTTAGTGTTCTCAGTCTTCCCGGCACCAGATTCACCCCTGCAAAACATTTCAGACATTTCCCTCAAAATTCATTTTCAACAACTTCTCAACCCTTTGTTTACAGCAGCCTCAGTTTGTTCCATTTATGGTTTTAACTATGCAACAGACCTTCACTAACCACCTAAAACCAAACTGAAGTTGCAGGGATTTTAAACAAATCCTACAAGGTATTTGTTTAAAATACTTCTTTCACCCTAAAGATCTCTGTGGCATCAAGATGTTGATACAATGTGGACCATCAGTTTGATGAAGAGCTTTTGGCTTTATGCCTCAACTCCTCTGCTCTACCCAAAGTAACATGAAACACTTGTCCCCTGCCTTGACCACTGTGGACACAATTTTTCAGGGTGCAGTTATACATTTATATTTTTAAATCATGACATATATACACACATTTATATTTAGCATAATTGTATATTCCAGGATATGGTTATGGGAATTACCAAATTGATGGAAACACTCAGTACCTTGAGGAGTTTCACAGTGCAGTAAGATACACTTTAAACAAGCAGATTCTTTCCACTCAGACTCTTCACAAGGTTAAAAATATATTTAAGGCCACGGGGCTACATGAATTCATTAAGAAATGAATTTATCAGTGCAGAGTGGGAGAGTTCACAGATAACAAGGACAGCAAATGCACATCTCATTGTTAAGCCAGAGGTGGATTGAAGGTAGAATATGTTTAGACAGAATTTATTGTGAAGTTTACATGAGAATTGTGATAACATGACCAAGTTCACATCCCTGCCATCACAAATGATGTTACTGCAGCCCTAAAAATGACAGTTTGGGTTTGTTTTTTTTAAGCTAAGTCTGGTCTTCAGACAAATCCACAGCCCAAAGGGATTCAGGCCTGACTTAGGCATGAGTCAAAGGCTGCAAACCACAGGAGAAAGATGCCATTTCCAGGGAGACAGCGACTGCCTCCAGCAACTTGAGGTGTGGGAAGCTAAAAAGGATCTTATTATGGGGATTTGCATGGAAAGAGTGAAAGCACTCCTGTGTTCAGGAGTTGTTCAGAAATTAACAGTTTGGAAGCCAATCCCTTTGTAGGAATGACAAGCACACATTCTCTGTGCTTGGGTATTTCTCCACTAAGCTACTCAGAATAGAAATCTTCATTTACCAGGGGAATTAAAGCACATTCTTTTGCAGTCTTCATAAATACCTTCCTCCAGCATGCTATACACCCCAGTTTTGTAGCTAATCTGCATTTGCTTAGGGATTTAGTACCTTCAGACCTGCATTTCATGATCAGGTAAGAGCTTAGCAGCATCCTCACACTACACTCAATGGCTGCAAAAACAAGATGATACAGCACTTGAAATTTAACTCTGCATTTACAGAAAGGATATTGATTTTCAAAGATCTTCCAAGAGAATGGACTCAAACACTAACTTGTTCTCACCTTCCAACACTTTTAAATCATGGAAACCCCACAGGAGAATGGCCCCAGCAGAGGTGACCAGGGGCAGCAGGATGGCCATTTCTCCATCCAGGAGCAAGAAGTGATAGGGGATGAAGTCGCTTTTTCATTCACAGCAGTTCACTGAATTCCTCTCAAGGTAAAACAGCCTCTGTCTGACCTGAAGAACAGCAGCAGCCCCCAGGTTTTGCTGGAAGAAGGCTTTAACTAAAAAAACTGGACAAATAATTCTGCAAAGACATTGTGGGATATTGCACAACCTCAGTTACCAGACTGTGGCCTCCAATACCAGAAGGGTAACCAAGGGTTAACACTTCTGTTGGTGGCATCTGCTCCTCAGAAACAACTACATCAGCCTCAAACCACTTTGGTTCCATTTTTCTTCACAGTCATTGAAAAATAACAGAGAATATGAAAGATTAGAGGTCACTGTACTCAGTCACTCGAAGCTTTCCAGAGACAGAGAGGGGAGTTCCCTTGAAACTCTTGGCCGGGCTGCCTTTGCTCAGTGCATGGAAAAGCTTGGAAGGTTCTACCTGAAAAGCTGGTTGGAAAGGAGATTACTCAGAGTTTGCTAATGGATAACTGGGTTTCCTTTCTGCCAAGATACCATCAATATGCAACACAGAAACTGGCTGTACTTTGGGACCGCTACAAGCGGAACACCCCCCTTTGATTTAATGAAAAATCCCATTTCTACCCAGCCCAGAATCTCCACATACAACACAAATGTGAACACTGACAAGAAGAAAACACACCCCAAAACATCAGATGTCAATTCTTGCTTCTCAAGTCTTTATTTCTCATTTCCCTTTTATTGCAGTGTTGCCATTAACATAATTTGTGACCACGAGCAATAATAAAAGCAGCTTTGCCTGTTTCTGGATGTGTATTAAAATATGCTAATGCTAAAACTATTCCAGCAGGTAAGAGAAGTAAGAAAAGAAGTACAGCAAAATATACATTTACATTTTAAAACAATACAATTTGTTCTTATTGTCAGCAGAGCTTGGGAACATGTTATTAGCTGTGCCTTTAAAACTAGAGAAATAATCTTTAATGTCAAAGTACAAGAAGAAACTTTATTAAATTTTGAAGGAGGAAAAATATTTCTATTTAAAACTTAATTTTTATTTATTTTTTTTAAAAGTTTATTAAATTTTTAAAGGAGGAAAATCTACATGTGCAGTGAGAAGAAGTCGGTACAATAAATACAGCCCAGTTGTTGACTTTGGGAAAGGGCAGCACAAGGTTTTGGAAGAGGCTCCTGTGGACACACCAGTAAACCTGCACAAGCACAGGAAGGGCAGAACCTTGCAATGCATTCCTTCTGCTAAAAAGCCTTTAGTTTTTTAGAGAAAAGTCCTTAAAGCAAGTTCTTATTCAAAAGCAACACTAAGGGATGTTATCATCCCAGTTCTGCTCCCTGGAGCTTACAAATATGCCAAATATTTCCTGCAGCACAGTGTCAGATAGCTCTGCTGCCATATCCTACAAAAGAATTAAAAGATTTAGGATAAAGTCCTTTGCATTTATAGGAATAATGACATCTGCATACTTTGGTTCTTTCCCAGGAGTGCAAACATATGGATTATAAAAATAAATGAAAATCTTCTACCCCATCAACCTGCCCAAAAAAGGTAAACTCTCAGTAACACCATGTACTATATTTATGGAAAGGGGATGGTACCACAGAGCTAAAGCTTAACTTTTTCAAAACCTTGTTTTAATACAACTCAATATGTTACCGTAAATTAAAGAACTAAAGCCCTGGGCTGAGAAAGCCTTCCCTCAGTCAGTGGCAGCTCTGCTAATGATTTCAACAGGGTCATTATTTCACCTTCTTCAATAAAAATGAGACTGAATTGAAACACTCTCTGAGCTCCAGCCATGGGCTATGCCAAAAAGTGCTCCCAAAAAAGCAAATCATCCTCAGCCATAGCCTCCAGTTGGAGGTAAAAGGTTATTCCATCAATTTACTGAGGGATCTCTCCCTTGGAAACAGGGACAGGTCAAAGAGAGTCCAACAGTCCTGGTAAATTTATGCAGTATCTCAAGTCATGCTTTTTCCTGGAGCAGCTTCTGCTTTGAAGCAGCTCCATGCACATTTAAAAGAGGAAAAGCTTACCAAGTATGAGCACTTTAAAGTTTAACATGGTTTTAAATTCATTGCATGTAAAGCTGGAATGTCATTTTCAGCAAAGCAAGTTTATCCCAGTTACAATTTGGTTACCAAAAACTAGTGACTGACTCAACAAGCTGCAGTTTTTTCCCTGAGCAACTTGAGCCCAAATCTTTGTACAAAAGGCACTTCCACTGCTGAATAGATTCTCATCTGGAAAACAGGCAAAACAAAGTGGGAGAGGACTCACAATTCATAAAGCAAAGAGGCAGGAAGCAGGAATGGAAGCTGGTCTTCCAAATTCCTGGAGAACAGTGCACTCTTCCCACACGACCCACTTATAACGGCAGTTAATTATTCCAGAAACAGGTCAAGTACCTGTTTGGGAAAGACCTATTCTAAGAGGAAACAGTGCTCCTGAAGGAAAATAGCAGTGAAACAGCTGCTTTCCTTATTGCCACGCAGGTTTGAAGCATTTACACACCTTGTGACAGTGACAGCACCCGGTAGGGCAGGCAATCCCACCATCTCCTCCCGACCTGGCAAACGAGGTGATGGATTTTAGGGAAGTCAGATGAGTCTAAAGTTGCTCACTGAAGTGCCACTGCACAGACAGGCCTCCTTCCACCCCCACCCAGAGAGCCATGAATTCCATGGGCAGAGCAGGAGCTTCCCAGCAGGTACAAAGTGTAGTGCTGTGAGTGACACAGGACAGGACGACACAAAGCCAAACAATTCTGAAGAAACTTTGAAATTCAAAGACAGGCTTTTCTTTACCTTGCTACCTGTGCACAGCCTGCTGCTGACTAACAGTGTTTGTGAAGATAAGGAAGTGGAATGCAGGAGGATAGTCAGATGCAGTTGGTGCCATCTGTCCCACCGCAGATCATCTCTGTGATTTCAATAACTGAAAAACTAACCCAAATAACCCAGATTTCACAGGCTGGGTGCCTGGTTCACTCAAACCCTCTTCCTGCCCTAGGAGTTTCAGTCTAGTTCTATCCTTCCCAACCAGTAGCAAGCTCTGGGATGGGAAGTTCATCTGGAAGCAGAAGGTCCCCTCCTGTGAAAAAGTGGCAGGACTCCCTTGACACCTGGGCAAGTTCTCAGTGCCAAATTCCCAGGACACAAGAACCAAACAGCTTCCATTTAAAGCAGCCACTTACCCAAGGCCCCAAACCATGGAAATATGCACTTAAATTGTCTGTAGGAGAAAGTAACTGCATATGTAAGAGCCCCAACAATAGGCTTTTGTCCCTTTCACAACAGCAGTTGCTAAGAACAGAAGAGACACTTATTCTCAGTCACAACTGAGCAGATCATCTGCCAGTTACAAATTAACAGATATTTACAGGCAAGACCTGTAATTAAAAGGATGTTTTAATCACCTGCCTTATTATCTGCAAGAAGTATAACTGACAGTTTGGAGAAGAGTCATTAATTGGCTTTACTATTTACGTGGCTGCTTCAGAGCTGCTTCCTTTCCCTCTTGATGCTTCCCATCATCTTGCCTAGGGAATGTTACAAGCTGGACTCCAGCCAGAGGTTGTATACAAAAATGCTTGGTATTTGGTCCTGTTGTCCTGTAATAAGCAGCCTCTATTCCCTCCACACCCCACCACTCCTACAGAAGCCAATTCAGATCAGATATCCTTGTAGGGCTGCAAGCATCTGCTAAATGCCTATTTATCAAGCCCAGGCCCATTTCTGAGAATGCCAGAAGTCTGTGGTAAAGATCCTCCACTTCAGAAACACACTAACTGCAAAAAGTGCAGAGCAGCATTTTCACAGCTTCTTCTTCCCATGAGTTGCCTGAAACCAAGGGAGGTTGGAATACTTCTCAGATTCTTAGTTACCACAGCACAAATTTCTTCATCTTGGTCATCAGTCTCCAGCAGCCTGGCACGGCCAGTGAGCACTAACAGGCAGCAGTAACAGAGAGAAACACCAAAACTTAGCAAAACATCAGCAGCTGCAGCTTCCCCAAGAAAACAAAGCCACAAAGTCTCTCCAGTACAGCTTCATATCCCACAAAAACGGGGAGATGTGCAGGAAGACATGTGCACACTGCAATGTTGGCACCACTTTCTGCAATACATCACTTATGGATGCTGGGCTAACACAGGCTGAAAGCTACTTATTTTATATATATATATATATATGTATATATGTAATATATTACTTATAAGCTCTCAGGAACATGAAGCTGCTGGAATTAAACGTCCTTTCTTTTCAGCAAACTAAGAATTTACAGACACAAGATCCAAAATAAGCTTCCATTTGCACTCCAATCAAGGGGGAGTGATGAGAAAGAAGCTGGTTAAGTCCAGCTTCCCAGAGAAGTGCTGGTTTTAAGGGCTGTTCGTTTGCTTTTCATTGAAAAGCTTGATGAACTAAACTACAAAGCAGAAGAGAGCTCCAGCAACCTTTCCAACCATCTGTTAGTGGTTAAAGCCCAAGATTAAACCATCCAACTTCAAAGCTGAACAGAAATTCCCACCATTACTGTTCATTCAACTCCTCCCATCTCATCATTAGCCAGGCAATAATCTGGCTTTCACCCATGTGACAGATTGTCCAGTGGATTCAGGAGCTGTAGGGGTGTGTGCCTCTGCACATATTTGGGTTTTTCAGTTGATGAAATGCCAAAGGGCACATAAGAAATCCCATCACTACCTGAGGAAATCAGGGTGACTCCATGGAGCAGCAGAGTCCTCCTGGATGTGGGAGAAGGACTTTTGGTTCACTCTGAAAAAGGCCTTTCTATAAAAAGTAATTTCAACAAGAAGTTTCTCCTACAAACTCCATCCCTGGGCTCAGGTACTTATCAACTTACACAAACAGATGGGGAAGTAGGTGCCACAATGAAATAGAGGCCATGCCACTCTCTGCAACCACACAATTGTCTATATTTGGCTCCCTAAAAGGTGGGAAGTGGAAAGGGAAGAGAACAGAAGGTAACTAAGAGAGGAAGACAGCACACTATTTTGTGTTCAGAGACACCTCATGTCTGCAGCAAGAGCACCTGCCATCAGGAGTGGACTGGAGAGCTCAGCACAGCCACATCAGCAATGCCCTCCTGGAGAACCACCCTCCATGTCAGGAGGGTGCTCAGACAAGCAGCCAGGGAACACAGCAGGTAGTTTGGTGGGTTTTTTTCTTTCCTGGTATGTTTGACTTTGAGAAAATATTACTAACTTTAAGACCACCAGTTCATGCAGAACTCTTCATGGAACATCAGCAGGTGAGACAGGAAACTTCCAGGTAAACCCACTGCCTTCAAAGCAACAAGATGTGATGAGAGACATTCCTGGAGAACCATCCCCCAAAGTCAGCCCATTCCAACAGCGCATTAAGAGGAATCCTGTATCTGCAGCATCTCAGTGAAATACAGGTTATTCTTCAGCACAGCTCTCTAGGTGAGAAAAAAATTAAGATAACTCTGAGCAAACTGTATTCCTCAGAAAGATCGACCTGCACACACCTTCTTCACAGAGCTAATATTTACTAGACTGAAGAAAGGTAACTGCACGCCTTTTGGGGGAAACAGGCTGGTATTTCCTAAAGATCTGGACAGGTCAAGACAATGAATCTGCCTCAACCCCAGATTTAAATGCATTTTCATGCCTAGGATAAGAAAATATCATGTGTACCAGACACAAATCAGGATTCAGTTGTCTAGTGAGCTCAGAAGGATCAAAAGTTCATGGTTATCTTGCAGGTTAGGCAATAACAAAATTGAACGCAAGAGAGTTTAAAGGTTTTCCAAGGTAAGTACAAATGGATTGGACATTCTCCAAGCTGGAAACAAAAGAAGGCATGTGGAGAACATGCAGAGATGGTCCTCGAAGAGGAAGAAGTGAAATCAAACCCAAAGGCCCGACACAGGACTGATCCTACACTAAGAACACCCTAAAGAGCAGCATTCCTGGCTGTCAAAAAGAAAAGGGGGCTGGATCCAGTGACCTGGGAAGGTGTGTTCAAATACTCTCACTGGAGAACTGATCTGGCCCCTCCTCTAAAGGCCATGGAAGGTAAAAACCCAGGAAACTTTGTTAACTAGAGGTAGGGGGAGATAGGTGAAGGTGCTGCCCAGATGGCCCTTCAGCAAGCAGTGGGAGAGACCTCTCTCCAGACAATTATGGTCGAGGGCAGTGGGAGACAGGGAAATGACAGGCACACCACAATTGTCCACTCATCCCAGTGCACAAGGCAAGGGGTGTTTTTCTCTCCCACTAGTTTGAACCACTCCTGCTGGAGAAATTAAAAAGTACACTGAGGACTTCCAGCTTTTACTAAAGATCAGGGTCAACCAGGTGATCCAGGTCCTGAGACAGCAAGTTTGGGATGAGAAGACATCTCAAGCCTTTTATGAACTGCCAAAGGAGTTTCTGAAACCACCTCCGGTGTGGTTAAGACACACTCCTTCCACCTTATTTATTCCTGCCTTAGTCTAAGACCTGCAAAACCAGTGGCATGAGGGGAAATAGAGTTTACCTCTTCCCCAGAATCAGCAATGCAACAGGAGTCCTGGACACCAGGTCAAAACAGAGAAACAGGATTCCTGGTCAAAACATGGGACCTCCTTCTGGAGGTAGAGAAGTCTCTGCCATGGCCTTGTGCCACTCACGAAGCAGATTTAACATCCCAAACATCAGCTTATAGTGCAGACCTGCAAAATAATAGGGCTCTCCCATGAAGTGCCCGGGGGAAACACTGTTTTGGACAGTGCCACAGCAGAGAGCTGGCTTTATTTGTTCAAAAGGGACATGCAGGGGAGTACAAATGGGTTTGATGCCCCTTCTCTTGAACACAGAGCTGGAAAGCAGCCTAAGAGAAACCTATTTTAAGAGGAAAGTGTTTATTAACCTGGCAGCCTCTTCTATCCTTTTTTGTCCTCAGCACGTAAATGGTGCTGCTTGTCAGACAGTGTGAGCAAGGTGTCCTGGGCTGTGGTGGAGCTCTGGTGTACAGCTCCAGGATGACAGGAACACCTTGGATCCCATCATCTATCACCTCACGTGTCTTCACATTCTGACAAGGTACAACCCACACCAGATGTTCTTTAGTCCTGCACATGCAGTTTGGACATCACCCTTTGTAATTGCGAGGCCAGAGATATGCCCCCATTACGAAGGAAATCCATATTTTCCTGTGAACTGCGTTCAGTGACATTGGTCTTTTCAATTCATGCTGCTGTGTAAGTACTTCAGGAAGAAACACCAGGTGAAGCCACAGGACAGCCAACAGAGCCTGGAAGCTGTGCTCAGAAACTCAGATTTACTAAGACTGCCACACTTCTGTTACATGGAGCCTTTAAGACTGATACAAGCAAGGCACTGAATTAAAGGTGGTGAAACTTGTCTCATGTCATGGGACAAATACTTTCAGTACCCAGGTCTGTGATACGTTTCCAAGCCAGTGATGAAACTTCTTAGCACTAGATTCTGGAATTTTACATGGAGTATATTTGTCACCAAGCATTTCCCATGTCCAACAGAGGAGATGTCCCCAAGGTCATCTCTGAGGGTCTCAACATTGGGATGCACTCAGCAGTCCCCAGCAGCTCCAGACTTCAACACTGGATGTGATCATGTCCTCCTGAGGTCTGGCTGTAAGGATCTGTGTCCATCCCCACATCCCACCATCTGGGCTCAAGCTCCTCTGCAAAGCAAGCCCAGCCAAGATGTGGAACCCAGCAGAAGATCCACAAATTCCATGCTGGACTGTGCTGAACCAGATACAAAACAGGGGTCAATTATCTGTTCAGCACAGAAGGATCAAAAGCTTATGGTAACCTGAGAGGTGAGGTAATAACAAAAATGAAGGCCAGAGCTTAGAGGCTTTCCAAACTTTCAACAGATCAGACATTCACCAAATCCTGTAGCACTGTCATTCCAACCTTTGTGGGCTCAGCTGACCGTGCAAAGGAGGGAAAGGTTCATGCACAGACACAAAACATGAAGCTACTTCAAAAAAATTTCACCTGGGGCAAGCACAGACTGTCAAAGCATCCACAAACACACGAGAACAAAGCATTGCTTCTCACCCTGGGATCCCATCCCTGCTTTGAGGGCTGCTTTGTACATTGCACATGGAACAGTCATCACAAGAAAAGAGGAGTCCTACTAAGAGCAGGAACCACAGACCTAGACAAGCCTGTGTTAAAGAGATCAACTTATATCTTAACTACAGAACTGTGTTTGCTCCTGTGTCCTTGGGCCCTGAGAATCTTGTATTCATAGTACCCACAGTGCAGAACAGCCTGGCTTGAAAGGATCCACCTTCAGTCTTGTACAGACTCTGACAGTTAAGGCACTTGTGCAGGATGAAGAAGATAACAGATTTGAATCCCTTCATGTAAAGAAGGAAACTGAATCCAGGACTCCTTCCAGCAATTGATCCACCACTGAGCTCCTTCAGGAAGCAGTTTCCAAAGCATGTCCTGGCACACAGCAGGGCCAGGGGGTCACACACCCCAGGCAGAGGGCACACAGGGCACTGTACCTGCTGGAAGGACTTGAAGAACACAGTTGCCTGTCTCAAAACACTGTCAAAGCCACACAAGGAACCTGCCAGAAGATCAGCCACTACAGTGGGAACTTGAGATAAGCACAGAAGAGAGACATTTACAACAGAGAGAGACTAATTCCAGGCCTAGCAGAGGGTAGCTTTGGTCAGCACATCCTGGTTAATCCATCCAGACAAAAATTGCCACTGTGGCAGACTGCAGGAAAGGAAGAACTGCTGACAGACATGGCACCCCAAGTTATGGGGACATCTGTAACCACCCCATGGATACCCAGAGCTTGGACTGGATAAAGGTGGTTACTCCAGCAAAGCAAGCGTGGGACCCCCATCTCCAAGCTCAGGATGAAGAAGGATCGACAGGACATTGCTGGATCCACAGGTGCTGATGACAATCTGCTTGATCTCTCTCTCACCCTCTTTCCTATTTCCTACAGATCAGCTCAGGAGTGTCATAAACCTGGAAGTGCATTTGTATTCTGGCTTCCCAACCACTGCAGTTCCAGATCCCAGGGAAATTTGAGCTGAGGTGAGAAGTTTGCTCCTGGGTGGGGTAAGTTCAGGTAAAAGGGAACCTTAGTGTCAGCTTTCTTCAGAGATCCCATCTGCAGCAGATCCAAAGTAAGCTCTTGGTCTCCAGACCCACTTTTGGGTCCTGTCTCCCTCAGGCTTTATCGCCCTGAGCAGTCACAGCACAGCATTTCAGAGGTGTGAACTTCAAGCAGTGTGGTTCAGATTCAGATCTCTTACTGACATTTTTAAACTGAATTTTTTAAATAGCACATGCCTAGAAAACTTGCAATAATGGGAAGCACAGTATTAAAAGACTATACCCTCATATTAAATATCACTTCATGTGACATCTTTAATCATTACCCCACTGCCTGTCAAGGTTAGAGACCAAGCTTTGTCTACTACAGATGTATCAAAGAGCCCTTTCAGCACAGATTCCCAAAAACGCCCAGATGTAAAGTGGCCACTTACGTGCAGAGAATTGATTGGTCCTCACGGTCTGCAAAACAAGAACAAACATGGTTATAGGTTTTAGTTTATACTACCCTATAATTTACAATACAGTTTCCTTTAAATGAATGTTTTTAAAATTCACCTTTTCAGCTTAAGAATTCTAAGGACGCTCTAAAGCAATTTTAATAATGTCCCAGTTCTCACACACATTCCCCAAACAACTCAGACGTTCCTGCAAGTCCTGCCATTTCAGATAATAAAGTTAAAAATTGGTTAAATTTAATAACAACCCACTGTAATCTTTTAACTATATTTTCAGATAAAGCTGACCTAACATTTCTTATTCTGTATGCACAAAGAATTTAAAACCTTCACTGAGAAGAAAAACAGCTTCAAGTACACAACACTGACAACCAGACACTTGGAAAGAACACTGACATCCCCAGCAAACAAGTGCTTTACTCTACAGCTTTTTGTTTTCTTTTTTACATTAACATGCAGGCCTGAAGTGCCTCCACAATTTAGCTTATTCATGAAAGCCTTGTCCAAAGGACATCCAGGGAAAGGCTGCACAGAGCCCAGTGCTGCAGCAGTGGCTCAGCACTTCTGTGACACCCACTGCTGTGCTCCCGACCTTTGAGAACTGCCTGGAGGGCAGTGATAACCCTGCAAGGGGCATTTCAGAATTACAAGACCTTTCCAGAATATATTTCAGCACCACACACTCTATAGTAAAAATTATATAGTCAAAGCATTCAAATACACCTGCAAGAAGGAAAGCATTTCAGTTAAAGGTATTTCTGCCCTGTTTAAGCCAGGTTTTCAATGAGTTCAACATCTTTTTCATAAATCTGCATCACAAAAATCTTGGTTTTACACTTCAGCTGTTTCTCACCAGCTCCAAGAAAACACAGTTGTCTCCTGCAAGCTCAGAACTTCAAACACATTTTCTGTTCTGATTCGTAGTTTGTAATGAATTACATTATAATAAATAAAACCAAGCTTTGTTTTGCTCGTGTGTAAAGCTCAGGACCACACAGAGTCCCTGCCAGCTTTCCAGACTGTATGAAACCTGTCACCCTCCCCATGGGATGAGATGAGTTCATGGTGTAACTATTAGTATTGAAGCTGAATTTCAACTTTAGAGAGGTAGCATCTAAAAAAATATAGAGAATCACAGAGTCATAAAGGCTGGAAAAGCCCTCCCAGCCCCTGTGCCCCATCCCCACCTTGTCCCTCAGCCCAGAGCACTGAGTGCCACAAGCCAGGCCTTCCTTGGACACCTCCAGGGGTGGGGACTCCACCACCTCCCTGGGCAGCCCCTGCCAAGGCCTGACCAC